>OAMR01000489.1:685611-702209 GCA_900205405.1 Echinochloa crus-galli
GGGCGAGGGCGGGGCGGCACCTCGGCGGGGCGGCAGCGGCGGGCGCGAGCGGGGCGGCTCCTCGGCGGTGTGGAATGGCGCGGAGGTGGTTGGGCGCGGTGGGAGCGACGCCAGCGTGGCAGCATCCAGGAGCTCCTCCACCTCCTCCAGCTGTGGGGGATTCGGCTGCCTCCGGTTGCATAAGGAGGCGGCTCAGGAGACCGCTGCAGCAGGTTTTCCTGGGAACGGTTCCTTCAGGAACCTTTCCCGGATACCACTACGGACAGCCTTAGAGAAAGAACAACCGTTACAACAACTGTTTCCATGGGTCGCAATCACGTACACGCCAGCTCGGATTTTTTTCTTTTCCGAACTGTATAAGTATACACTATATTTTGGATTCTTTTGTGTAAGATCTGTTTCTACTTAGCCTATTTAAAAATTGAAATTTTCATTTGTATACACTATATTTTGGAGCATAAATACTTCAAATGAAATATGTACACTCTATACATCATGTGTGCTAAGTCTGGAGAATTTAGGAACTCATTAGGTAATAGAATTATAGGAGAAAATAAGGCCAAGCGAAATGCATTTTTGTGCCATTTGCACAAGCTAGCAAGCAGCAGCTAGCAGTTTGGGTCGGGTTATTATTAAAATTTTAGTTTTAAAAGGGTTAAAATAAAAAAAATCCCATTGTACCGCGGCGCGCGCCAACACGCTGACGGCCGCCACACCCGCTCTCTCTAGCCGAGGCCACGGCCACTAGCGTGCCGGAGATCATGGCGGTGGTCGGAGACATTTACCATTAAATTCCCATTTTGCAACTTCAAATGAGGCCTGCCTACCTTTCTCGGAACGTTATGGTGCGGGTATCTGACGGTGGGTCCACATGTCAGTGTAAATGCGGGTATCTATTCTAATGTGGATGGCAAGCAAGCGGGCTCTATGGCCTTGTTTAGTTCCCAAAAGTTTTCAAAAAACAACTCTCAAATACACTATGCAAAAAGAAGATTCTCCGTCACATAAAAATGTCATAACATGCATGGAGTACTAAATGTAGATGAAATCAAAAACTAATTGCACAGTTTTAGGGGGGCATCATGGCAATCAGAGGACACGTACGCATACGTTGATTACGCTGAATCTGCGGTCAGAGCCAGTGAGACGAGCTCGTGCAACGAGTTGCATCGGCGGATGTGCAGGACCAGACATCTTTCACACAATCACGTTTTGCCTTGCTGCCAAAGGCAAAAACATTACAAGAAACAATTTAAAAAGCAACTTGACTATAATTTACGATTCATGACGTGCTGATACAATAGAGGTTAGCAGGATTTAGCCGTATATATCCACTCGTGGATATAGATGCTGAATTTTAATCCTTAATCTAAAAAAGAGATTAATAGGATGGCGCCATCTTGCCGCCGCCACTATATTAGAACCGTGGAGATTGGAGAAAACCAAACACACAACTAACAGAGCGGCATGTGGCCTCAAGAACAGAGGAGATGATGACGAAGCCGAGGGTTTGGCTAGTGGTCTAGCATAGCAGAGTGAGAACGAAGGGTATGCATTGACTCATTTGTGATCGAGGGTATAGTCATCGCCTCACTGGCAACCAGCGTATTACTGGTGTGTCAAGGAATAAGAAAAGATATTTGGTGTATTTGATGCAGCGATCGTGTCCTTTTGACGGTAGCAGTGGAGAAGATTTGTTATCTATCTATCGATACTATAAGATCCAGATTTGTTTCTATAGAGTTTCCGTTGTTTTGGCATTACTTTTCTCAATATAAAATTTCTTTACCCACCCTACGTACCAACCAACCAAATAGTCTAAAATAACCCCCATAAATAAAGTTAGCACAGTCACGGGAGCATATTTGTTAATTGCCATAAAATAGCATGCCAAATACTAAGAAAATTTCTACAATGTTATTTAAGTCAAATAGATATAATTCTTACAAAATCATATATAAATCATATAAAGTTTATTACTTTTAAAGATGTTTCTAGATAAACGACTTTATACATAAAAGATATTTTCATGACTATATAAAAATGATAGTGTATACTCCCTCCGTCCCATAATAACAGGCCATTTAGCATTCAAATTTTGTCCCACAAAGAATGTCCATTTAGCTTTTAAAGATGTACACATTAATACAAAAGTGCATAGAGAAACACATAGAGCCAATCAAATAGATAGTTAATGCTACTTTTGTAACTCCAATGATGGGTAACATGGTCATTTGTCATGACTACTAATCTGTCTAATATTTTTCAAAACGGCATGTTATTGCAGGACGGAGGGAGTATGTTTTAAGTACAGTTATTTGGGAGAACAAATATTTTTTAATATTCCGGATATGACAACTACAATATGATTGATTATTAAATATTTATAGAAGCGAACTCATCATGGACTTTCTCAATGATGAAATCTAGAAATGTGCATAGCATTAATTGAGATGTGAAACATGTGAATTTAGCACAATAAACATGATACAGTTGAATGATAACTTTAGAAACAAAATATGAATACTATATACATATTTGTGAAATCTTAGTCCAGCCGTTGATACAGAGGGTCTTCTAAATACCTTTTTAGTTTTTGCATTCACTGTTTCTCTTAGCTGTGTCAATAAAGTGTAGAAATCTAGTAGTTGATCATGTCAGACCAGATTTCCTCTTTCATTTTACCACTTTCTTTGGCCTTCGAATTCGACATTGCTAGATTTTGTATGTTGAAAAAAACATTGGAGGTCAACATATGAAATTCCAGGTGAGGCAAATCATTTACAGGATGCTAGCCGTGGTGACGTAGTACCTAAGTGCACTGGCTTGCCCCAGGGAGTACTAGAGGTGCATGTTCGCTTAATAAAATTATATGGTTAGAGAAAAAACTAGCCAAAACATGGAGTCGAGAAAGAGAATGAACAATCAATCTATGGGCTGCTTCTGCCTAGCATAAAGGTGTGAGGAGCCCGCATAGCATAGAGGTGTGAGGAGATGGGTCGGTATTAAGGGGTATGATGTGGTGGCATAGTGCATATACAGCAGTTGGAGCAGCCCAGCTCACGGGGTTGTCGGGGTTGTCGTCGACAGGTGGCAGATGGGGCATGGTTCACTTTGCAATGCCAAGAATATAAACATTTGAAAACCACCGATAGGTCTGAAATTCCGAGTAGAAGTCAAACTGGTTTGGCCAATGTAGCAATTTATAGGTCTAAATAGTTCTGAGTAGAGTTCAGACTGGTTTGACCACTTTAGCAATTTTGTTAAGATGGATTAATATGAATAGAATTGCAGAACTTATATAGACCTGCACTATAAAAGGATTTTCTTATGGAGCAATACATTCATATCCTATAAATATAAAAAGACACGGTCGATTCAAAGTTTATTCAATGATCTATCAAATATATCTTTAATTTTTAATCTCCAAACATTAATTATTTCCAAACTCTTTTGTTTCTCATGATTCGTCTATATGGTGGCAATCTAGGATGTTTTGAGTGGCCTGCTAAATTCATAGCAACCCTAGATTCAAAAGCTTTCGGGAGCCCTTTCTGAACTTGAGATTTTAGGTTTTAAAGGTTTTTTTTTGGGTAATCGACCACATTCAGCTCGGAGGCACCACCAGGTAATTCACTTGCGCGTGATCTAGCATTTTGGTCAGGTGTCGGCCATGAATTGTCTTAAAACCAGCACAACATAAATTCTGTATAATTCTTCTCCCTGTTTCATCCCTAGCGCCGTTACCGGCTAGAGTAGGATCAATTATACTCGGTTGGCTTGCTTGACGAAGTCTATCTAATTTGGTATAGTGGAAAGTTGATGTAGAGTGATACCTCGAATAACCTCCTGAAAGTAGTAGGACATAATCGTGTGTTGGAGGTGGCGGGGAGTAAAGGAACACCGGAAAGTAGTTGTTGACATGAATCCACCAGCACCATGAAGTAGTCGTTCACGTGAGTTTAAATTGTTAATTCCCTAGCATCCTTTTAATTTTTATATTTGATTAGTTAAATTAAATGGGTCTATTCCAATTATTTCAAGAGAACACATGAGGAGGAGGAGAAGAAGAAACCCAAACCTAGGTACGTCGCTGTCCAACCAGAGCACATATGAAGAGTAGACAGATCATGAGATGAAATGTCTATTTGGTTACATGTGTGTTCAACTCAATCACCCTGAACACATGCAATGGTAGAGTGTTTGGTTGATTGTATATGATGAGCCTGGCTGATAAGATATCGTGTTTGGTTAACTGATAAGATATCGTGTTTGGTTAACTGCAGGAAGATACGTTGTGTGATACAAATAATAATAAAAACACTATCACTACAATATTTATTTTATGAAATTACACACTTAGAGCATCTCCAAGAGACTCTGTATCGTGTTAGCTAAATATGGAGATTATACCATATTTGTAAAAATAGAAAGCCATCTAATTCAATTGGGTAATCCAACAGATTCTGTAAATATGGCTAGTGAGGTAGGCTAGCTAAAAAATAGCTAGCGAATGAGGTGGGATGGAGAGCCACTAAATTTGAAGAGTCATTTACAAATTCTGTTGGAAACTTTTTTCTCTAACAATAGCTAAATTTAACTTTAATTTAGCTAGTCTTTTGGAGATGCTCTTGTAACCCTTTTCTTATCTTATTTACATCTTAATATTCTTTGAAATACATTAACATTAAAATTTATATTTACTAAACAGAAATGCATAAAATCTATGTATCTGAGAGCCAGATTGAGAGCTTATTTTTTCATCATGTGAGCCAGGCTCCGAAGGCAATGTAGGGATCAAACAGCGAAAGGTTGCATAAGACTAGCTGAGGCACCAACCAAACGCCCCGAAGTAATGGGACGGCCCAGATCAAGTCAACTCAAAGCAAACCAAACCAAGGCCCCTCCAGGGCGGTGCGACTATGCAAGCCAGGGCAGGAGGTTCCCGTGATCCCGTCACGCCTCCCTGGGGCAGCAGCTGGTGCGTGCGGGACTGCGGGCTGGCTGGCGCCATGAAGAAGAATCGTACACCAGCACGGCGAGCGGTACCGATTTGGCCGTCCGTTGGAACTGGTTTTTTCTCGTTTATTTTTAAAACTGATTTTTATAACTTTATTTTAGTGATGCTTTTAATTATAGGATATACGGTCGGATAAAGATATATAGCTAGTCATCAATTAGAGTTGGAAAATAGGAATTTAAATATAAATATCTCGAACCGCCGACCGGCTCTCAAGGGTCCGATTGGTTCCCTGGTTGGCCAGGCTCCCGGGATGCATGGTGCGCATGATTGGATAGCTGCAGCAGCATTTGGGCCTGTCCCTCGCGATGCAAAAGGTGCGCCCCGGCCTGGCTCCATGGATATGCAGAAATGGTCGTTTCCCGCGAGTCAGGTTCCGGTGGTGCAAGTTGCACGGGACGTGAAGAAAAAAGATCTGAACGTGTTCTTATCTGGGCATCCAATCACCATCTTGCGGTAGCCGGGCGCTGTGGAAACAGGAACCAATCAGCAGGGCGTTGCACGCGTCCCTGGCCGGCGGGGGCCTGGCTCCTATGTACGAGCCAGGCTGGCTTGCTACACGAACCAATCGGACCCCAAGTGATCATCTTAATAAGATTATTACATTTCGCTTAATTATTTGTTTATACAAATTAATGTTTCTATATATAACATCGAAATGAACTAGAATGATGTCTCATTCCACCTAATTCTTCTTCCCATATTCCCATCCCGAGGTTAATTTAGCTGGGGTTGTTATAGTATGGCAGCACGGTGTAGACGGTCTGCACGACGGTGAGCACGAGCAGGAAGACGGCGGCGGCGGCGGACATGCTTGTCCACGGGTTGCTGAAGTAGTCGTGCACCAGCACGGCGCGGTGCCTGTTCCAGCTTCGGCCGCAGTACTCCCTGACGTCCCGGAGCAGGTCGGCGTAGCAGCTGTTGACGAACTCCGGCGGCGGGCAGAGCTCGCCGAGGTGCGCGTAGAACGCCGCCGTTTCCTCGTCGCCCTTGGCGAGCACCCCGGCCCGCTGCAGGAGCTCGACGTCGCGCCGCGTCCCCACCACCGCCGCCATGAGCAGCACGTAGCTCACCAGCCGGTGCAGCTCCCACCGCCCCCGGCTCTGCTCGTAGGCCAGGAGGTTGGCGAAGATGGCGTGGTTCGTGTAGCTCTCCACCGCCGGGATCTCCAGCGCGCCGTCGCGCCGGGAGAAGGTCACGTCGACGAGGCTCCGCGGGGACCTCTTGGCGCGCACCGTCACGCCGGCGTCCTTGAGCTCCGACGCCGACGGCAGCTGCCACGGCACGCGCTCGTCCTGCGGCTTCGCCATCCACTCCTCGATCACCTCGTCCTCCGACTTGCCGCCGCCGGCGACGTCGACGCCGCTCCCGGGGCGGTGCTCCGGCGGCAGGAACCAGTGGTAGTAGAGGTGGAGCAGGTGGTGGATCTCGCCGCCGTCGGGGGGGCGGAAGGCCTCGGCGTCGCGCGACGCGGCGGCGCCCATGTCGACGGTGAGGTACTTGACGAGGACCTCGCCGGCGGCGCCGCGGTGGAAGGGGCCCAGGGAGACCATCTGGGGCTCGTAGAGGTGGCGGTTGCGGTCGCGCATGGGGCCCGCCACGCGGAAGATGGTGAAGGGCTCGCTCTCGTGAGGGTCCCCGGGGAGCGCGGCCAGGCGGCGCTCCATGCGCGCCGCCATCTCCTCGGCCTCCGCCGCCTCCGCGCCGTCGCACACCTCGCCGTCGTTCTCGGTTGCGTCCAGCCGGCGCTGCATGGACGCGGTCATTTCTTCGTCCCCTTCTGCGTCATCGTCCTCGTCACCGGCGGTCTTCTCCTCGGCGCATTCGCTGGCCACGCCAGTGGCTGTGCCCACGGCGGCGCTGCTCTCGGTGGTGGTGGTGGAGGCGCATTCGCTGGCCACGCCAGTGGCTGTGCCCACGGCGGCGCTGCTCTCGGTGGTGGTGGTGGTGGAGGCGGCATCGCCGTGCTCGTCGGGCGTGGCGGCGATGGCCGGAGCGTGGCCAGTGGGGGTCAGTAGGGGCTCCATTAGAGGAGAGTCCATGGTCACGAACAAGGATGGCAGCCAGATGATCGCGGGACGCACGGGGTTTAAAGTTTATCAAAAGAGGGCAAGAAGCGTGGGAAACAAGAGAGACACGTCATTAGAGTTTTTTTTTAGGACTACTTGTTTGACTATTGGAAATACCGGCGGAAACTCCAGCGTTTTTGGTACTACAAACGCTATGGAAAAATCTCTGACCAATAGGCAACGACCAGATATGGCATCTACTAGTAGGCTTCTAGAATGTGATGAATTCGAGCAGGTGCAGAGAAGAGCTGAGTAACCTAGCCACAAGGGCATTGAAATGTCCAAAAGCTTTGGAATATCACTTTGGCTTGATCGTCAAGAAAATGAGATTGGACCGGCACTTGATAAACTTACATGAGCATTCCAAACAGAAACATCTAGCTTGGCAACACTCCAGGGGAGCACCAGCACCACCAGACAAGTTTTTTTTTGAGAAAAAAAAACAACAGACATGGCAAGTGGGACAACCGAAACTCCCGTTCCAATTGCACTGTATGTAGCTAAGCAATTCTCAGTGTGACCTTACACAATGACTTGGATCACAAGTAACTCAAATGGTTAAGTTTTGTATGGGTGAGATGACCATATGTTGAGAAAATGACATATAAAGGGTGCAAGAAAATTGGGAAATACGAAAGCTTCAGTTCATCCAACCGATGTAGCACGTATCATGTTTGTGTGATGAAAAAACTGCCTTGCTGCAATGCATCGCGTCAATACCAACAGTGGCTATTGTTTAGCTAGTCAGCTTCTGGGAGAATGAAAACTTCTTGAGGGATGGCTGGGCATGATGGTGGCCAGATTTTCACTCCTGGTCACCTTGGCGGCCAACATGGGCAGGATACATGGCAGAAACATCAGCCCAGGTGATTTGGCCCTCTGTCAGCTGCTTCACCACAGATGCCACCTCGTCTATGCCTACCCGGATCTGCCCCTTGCTGTCCCTCTCACGGATAGTCATGCTTTCCTTGTAATCCACTGTTACCGCAAAGGGAACACCAATCTCATCTGTCCTTGCATACCTCCTCCCAATAGATATAGCTGACAGAGATCAAACACAAACATAAGCATTATTGACATCATCCATCAAGGTATAGAAAAAATTGTGACAGTATCCAAGATATTATCAAACGTACCGGTAGTATCGATAATGTGCGAGATACCGGCAGTTGTTAATGACTTGGCAATCTTTTTGGCAGCATCGTCAAGCTCATCGTCCTTCACCAGGGGGAACACAGTGCACTTGATAGGAGCCACGAGAGGAGGGAACCGGAAGACATTCAGTTGTTCCTCTTCTGATTTGCTAGGCCTTGTATAAAATGAATGCTCAAACAAGCAGTAGATGATCCTGCCTATGCCAAACGACGGCTCGATGACCGAAGGGGTGAAGACTCGGTGATGTTCCAACTTCTTCTCCATGCTGATTGATACCATCTTCTTTGTAATCACCACATCTCTTCCAAGTGTGCAGACTTTAAAATCTGTCTCCCCCTTGGTTTCTAGTGCTGCTTTCATCTCTAGTGCTTCCTTCTCACTCATAGCCTGTCACCAACAAAATGAAGTAGTAACTCAGGGAGGGGATAGATTAGGAACTAGCAGACACGTATTACAAAGACAACGACAAGACATTTTACCTCCAATGCTTCAAGGACCATCTTTTGGTTGCCCTTAAAAGCAAGCCCCAGATCTTTCTTTGAGGGAGCTACGACAAGTTTCTGGAATAATGAACAGCAAACGTATAAGCACAGGTTAATGCCAGACGTAACAACTAACAAGTATACAAGACAGTATGTATAATATGGCACTCAAAACAGTAGTTTCCATATGCTTCGATGGGCAAGCAAAAGATAAAACAGTAGTTTCCAAATGCTTCGATGGGCAAGCGAAAGATGCCATGGACATAACCCGTGAAAAACAAAATTTAGTTAGTAGCTATGGAAGAAAACTGGAGAGCTGGATATGATCTCACCTCAACCTCTCTAGGCTCGGAAAACTTTTCATGAGCAACAAGTGGGACACCGCTTTTCTCCTGTGAGATAGCAAGCAGACAAGCATGTCAGTATTAGCACACTTGCACACTAAACAGAGGACTGATAAAAAAATCATTTAGCAAATAGCAAGTGTAGTTAAAACATGAAATGAGCAAATTCTATTTCAACAGAAAACTAAAATTAATATCCAGAAAAGTATCCAGGGTGCAAAGAAGGTGTAGTAAGCTTACAGAGTGAGCTCGCAAATCATAAGCAGATCTATCAGCAATACCCACGCACTCTATCCACCCATAAGAGCACTCTATCTCAGCATCCCAACAGTCAGCAGCATAATGAGCCATCTCATTTGGTAGATGCTGCCTGAAGCGCAGACGGCCCTTATCAATTCCCAAGCGTGTCAGGAAAAGATAGACCCTTCCAATGAAGTAACCAAGTGTCTGATTATTAACAGTTCCCTGTTAAGAATGACAAGGTAAAAGTTTATAAACTGTATCCAGCATAAGAACAACATATATAAACAAAAGAACGAAAGAGAACATATATTAACAAAACAGAAAAAATACCAGAAAATACAAACCTCTGAGACTGCTTCCCCGAGCTTCATTAACTTGGCTGACTCCCCTGAGAGTTGTAGCTCTCTTGGAAACATCAAGAACTCCAAATCAGCAACATCAACAAACTTTGGATGTTTCTTATCCTCTGGGTCGACAAAATGCTCAATCTCTGCCAATGTGAATTCACGCACTCGGAGAAGACCTTGTCGTGGCGAAATCTGATTTTCAAGTTCTAGACAGTGAGTAGATGGGGAAAAAAGAGAACATCTAACAGACTGTTACATAGCCAATAACTGCTCTTAAGGAGCATTACTAACTCTACAGTAAGTAACAGAAGTACTGTGGAACTATGAGAAAGCATTGATTCCACCCAGCATACCAGTAGATAAAAACATAGTTTAGATCTAGATTGATCATGTAACTAAAAACCAATTTAAGAACGAAGTATTATGCACTGAACCATCATCTAAAATGAAGTAAGAGCACCACAATTGCAGGCAACTTGACATGTAACAATTGAAATGGCACAAAAGACAGAAATGGCTAGTACTAAGCATTTATTGAAAAGGAATGCCAAAGAAAATGGAACAGAGAACACAAACCTCATTTCTAAAAGCCTGCCCGATTTGAGCTGCTGCAAAGGGAAGCTTCTGGCCATTGTAATAGTATAGGTCCTTGAAGTTTACAAAAATTTTTTTCGGCCCGGCCCTAACCCGGCCCGGCCCGGCTGTCCGCGGGCCCGTGCCGGCCCGGCCCGTAGCCGTGCCCGTGCCTGGGCCATACCCCTGGCACGTCGGGCTGGCCCGGCACGGCTGCCACGGCACGGGCCCGATGTGGCCCATCGGGCGGCACGGCCTGTGGCGGCCCAGCCGGCCCGCGAGGCACGCCACCCCGCCCCCCATATAAGCAGCCGCGGGCCCGCGGCCGCGGCTCCCCCCGAAAGCCGAAACCCTAGCCATTTCTTCATCCCCTCGCCTCGTCTCCTCCGCCTCCGCCTCTACTCGCCCTCGCCTTTCGCATCGCACCTCACCCTTCAAGACGATCTCAGGCGTGACACAGGGGCAGTCAACCTCCAACATGTTCTCTTCCAAAACAAAGTGCTGGAAAAAAATGATTTATGTTGATTAAAAATCTTATCTTACAAAAAAACAGTAGAAAAGAGTAGTGTCATCAAATTCATGTCTCTGAAAAATTATTCCAATATAGAACACATTAATAAGTAAATATAGCCTGTTTCCAATAAAACTAGCAAATCACATCCAAGGATAAACCAATAAACTAAACTTGGAACATATACTGCACCAAGGCTGAAGAACTATGACATTGCAGATTTTCCAATTATTACTAATTAACTGACTTGAGAAAAGTTTTGGCAAGATTACAATCACCAATGTCAAACAGAAAACAACACTTCCACATCATCTTACAGAAACTATGCATACACAATGAACAAATATACTAATGCAGCCACCTCTTTTCTAATAGACTATACCACATCCAGATTTCAATGCCAATCCCAGGGAAGAAATCAATTTATATACACTAAAAAAGTAACCACATTTACTCATCAGAGGGACACAGATACCATAATCGTTGATGCCCAGCAAAACAACTAGCAAGGTGAAACTACAGAAAATTCAGACAGATCGTGGGCATCACCTGTCGCCAGAAGGAAAGGACGTTGGCCTTGACGCGGCACCCAGGCGGGCCGTAGTCGTAGAGGCCGGCCACACCGCGGTAGATCTTGAACGAGGGTATGTAGAAGATGTGTATAAGAGACAGGAATTAAACTAAAGTTAACCTAGTTGTGGCCACCACTTGCGGCCGTGGTTTAGCCGCGACTACCGTAGATCAAATTGCATTGTTTTTCGGATACGGTAATGCTTTAGCTCGGCCGTCCGACGCGATGCGTAGCGTCCGGACGGATGCTGACCGTGGCCACGTGACCCCTCCTCATCCACATCTATCCATCGTTATCCCCTTCCGCATTCATTCCATCGTCTTTCTCTCACACACGCCGCTGCCTGCTGCTCATCCGCACGCGCCGCCGTCGCTTCTTCGCACGCCGCCGCGAAGCACCTCCGCACGCCACCGCACCGCCGCGAAGCTCCTCCGCGGGTCGCTGCCCTCTTCTGCGTCGTCGCCGACACACGTCCTCCGCGAGCTCCTCCACCGGTGCACATCCTCCGCGATCTCCTCCTCAGCCGCCGACCCTCCTCCGCGTCTAGCTCCTTCTCCACGCCGCCGCCGCGCTCCCTCGTCGCCGCTCCTCCACGCTGCCGGTGAGCACGTCGAGTTCCGCCACCGTCCCTTGTCTCCGTCTTCCCACGACGCCGCCGGTTCCTCTCCTCCGCGCCGGCGCCAGCTCCCATCCCCACTCCTCCATGCCGCCAGCTTCTCTCCTCCGTGCTGCCGCGGCTCCAGGCGGCATTCATGGCGTGCAGCAGGTAGGATTTGGTGCATGTTGCTAGGGTTTGCTCTATGTTGCAAGAGCATGTTTCACGTGTTTCGGATGTTCGAGAAAAATGTTGCAACTATTTGATGAGAATATTGTAAAAGTAGATCTGGGATGTCTAGGGTTTTGCTCCATGTTGCAACAGCATGTTTCACGTGTTTCGGATGTTCGAGAAAAATGTTGCAACTATTTGATGAGAATATTGTAAAAGTAGATCTGGGATGTCTAGGGTTTTGCTCCATGTTGCAACAGCATGTTTCACGTGTTTCGGATGTTCGAGAAAAATGTTGCAACTATTTGATGAGAATATTGTAAATGTAGATCTGGGATGTCTAGGGTTTCGCTCCATGTTGCAGCAACATGTTTCACGTGTTTCGGATGTTATAAAAGAATGTTTCAACTATTTCATGTGAATGTTGCAAAAATAGATCTGAAATGTTGCATTGGTTGCAATGATTTTTTAATGTTGCTTTTGATGTTGCAATAGCCTTGTCTTGATGTTGCACGAAGTTTGATTGGATGTTTCGTATGAAATTCGATTGGATGTTTTATATGAATGGCATGTTTCATGAAACATGCTCTGATGTTGCGGTGGGAATTTTTACTCAACTTCCGTAGCAACTGGATGATATCCGATGGCGTCCGTTTCTGTAGGAGTCCCCAATGTTGCAACCGGTGGCTTTCTTTGTTTAAGATATTGTTCTATGATATTGCATATATTATTTTTGTATGTTGCAAAAAATTTTACATGTTGCATGCAACATCGTACCCATGTTGCGGCGGGATTTTTTCCTGCTACAGTACCGTCCGATTTTTTTACTCCCGTCGGACGTCCGGACGCTAGCAAGCCCGTTTCTTTTATTGCAGATGAGTTTGAGTTTGTAAGCCACCCGAATCACTGTACTTCCAATTTTAGGTTCGAGATTTTGGCAAGAACTTGCCTCGTCCTCGTGACATACTCATTAATTTCCTATTCAGCACCAATTAAAGGAAGTACATTATCGAGCCGATTACCAATCTCAACAATTAGGAAACCTGATGCCTATAGTCTACCATAGATAGATGGGATTGCTCCTAGACACCGTTATTTCGTCGAATTGGCTAGAACACACCACGAACGGTGAAATTGGCCCAGTACCATTAAAAAAGCATGGTTATTTGCTCCAACACACCGCCGCTATTAAAATATTGATTTACTTGGTTTGAGGAGAGAGAATGAGTGGGAAAAGACTATTTTGCCCTTGTGGTAAGTGGGGTCCACCTGTAAGCTTCATCTTCCCCATCCTTCTCACTGCTCAGGTCCCCCCTTCTCTCCGCGGGCACACGCTGAGCGCGGTGCAGGACGACTTCACCTTCAACTGGGACGAAGCGGCGGCACCGCGGTTGTGCCGCTGTCGGCGCTGGTCGCCGCCGCGAAGCGACAGGTGGACTACATCCTGGGCGCGAACCCGGCGGCGGCGTCGTACATGGAGGGGTTCGGGGAGAGGTTCTGGGTGCGGTTCTTCCACGCCGAGGTGTCGCCGCCGTCGCGCGCAGTGGTGCACGCGGACACGGAGGCCGAGCGGGCGGCGCTGGCGAGGGAGGTGAGGGCGCGGATGGCCGTGATGGAGACCGGGATCGCGGAGGACTTCCCGTGCGGCGGCAGGGACGACAGTGGTGGGCCGTTCGTGCACAGGCGGAGCCCCTGGTTGCTCGACGTCATACTGGGCTCTTGCGCCGGGGGACACGGGTGCTCTCCGCCGTCTCCGGGGTGGAGATCATGGAGCCCGGGGCGCGAACCCGGCGGCGGCACCGTGCCTCCTCATTTGGAAGGGGCAAAGGATGAAACATACTCCCTCCCCAAGTTTCAACAAAAAAGAAACATACTCCCTCCATATATGATTTAAATTTTGTTTTGGACAACGATACGACTTTCAGAACGTTACTTTGACTTCTTATTTTTGCAAAATACTTATTAAAAAATAATATATTTGTACTTTTATAAAAAAATAGATTTAAGACAATTCTATTGATATGATTTTCATATTTTTAAAATCAACGACTTAAAAGTTAAAGTTCTATTCCCAATGTTTGATTAAAATCTTGTCCAAAACGACATCTAAATTCTATTCGGAGGGAATAGTCTATTGTTTAACGAGTTTGCATATGATCTAGAAGCAACCCGTTGCTCATATCAATGATAACCCGACACAAATTAGCAACCTAAGCAAACGGATGATGAATCTTTTCAACCCTACTACAAAAGAGATGAGAAAAAAGATTACTTCACACTTTTGTTAGAGTTCACACCATCGATATGCCGTTGTTGCCACTTGCTTTGTTGCAATTACTATAGATTGCTCTAACATCATAGCAACCATATGAACATTCTATCAAATTATGCCTTTTGTGGAGGGGAAAATGAATCATATTGGTAAGACCAAAGGTCCAAAGGGGAGCACTTATCTCCAAGGGCGACTTGTCCTCGAGGACAATGAGACTATTTGGTGCAATGACCCTAGGGAAGTCACTCGATTAACCACGAAATTTTTTCTATCTTGTCTTCACCTCTTGCCGTAAAACCAACCCTATCTTGGCTAATTTCTATTGTGTTTTTAAGATGGTGCACGTGTGTTCTATATAGTGTTTCAATTCTTAGATTATATATGTAGGATCTTCATTTGGTAAACCGGATGATTTAATTATCAAACAATGTGTAAAGGCGTCTCCAATGAGACTGGCGACTTATCGTCACTGCACTGTGTTCAAAACGTGGAATGACGGTCCCACAACCACCATCGGATCGCGTGCGAGATGAGCGCTTGCAAGCTCACTAGTTTACCTTTTCACATTCTCTCACCTTTGTGTCATATATCAGCCCACCACGTAGATACTTGTTAAAAATGCCTTAAAGGCATGTACAGCGCGTCGATATGACGCGTCTGTACAGCGGCCATTTTGCGAAAAGACCCCCACACCATGCTACAGACGGCCCGCACGTCGCCTGGTGAGGCGACGCCTGCGCGTCGTTCCCCGAGGCCAAACCGACGAAGAAGAGACGCGTTGTACCGGTCGTCTTCTTCCATCGACGGTCGCTCTGGATCCTCCGCGCCGGCGGATCCCGCGCGCCCCTACCTCAAAGCCTGCAGCAGCCCGCTATACCACTCCGTCCCGCCAAATCTGAGGTCCCGTGGCGGCCTGGAGCTCCGCCGGCGCGCGAGCTAAAGCCCCGACGTCGTCGCCGACCGGGGGAGAGAAGGGGCCGCCGCTGGAGGAGGAAGAGGACGTGGAGGGGGCGCCGCACCACTGCCCAGATGTCGTCGTCATCGCCGTCCACGAGCTCCACGCCGCCACGACCTCGCAGATCTGCCGCCGCCGGCCCGAGCTCGAGCTCCAGGACGACGAGGTGGGCTGCTCCACCGCGCTTCAGCTCCGACTCCGCAGCCGTCTTCTCTGGCCTCTCCATGCTCTCCCTCCCTCCCGAAGCTCCCGTCGTTGCCTCCTCAACCTCCATGCCGGAGGTCGGCTGAAGGCCGTCGCGAGAAGGGGTCGTGGAGAGGAGAGAGAGGAGTCGTGCCGTCGACCAGCCTGCTCCGCCGGCCGCCCTTGCGGCGGCTCCGCGCCGTCGGCCCTGTGGATCCGCCGCCCGCGGCCACCCGCCACCGCCTGGCGCGCCTCCCCCGTCCTCCTCCCTTTCGTGCCGCCTGCCGCGAGGAGAAGCCGCCCGCCGCTGCTGCTTGGGGAAGCACGAGTGTGCGAAGCTGCTGCAGCCTCGCGAGCGGGAGTGAAGCCGCGCTTGCTGCCGCGTGCGGTAGTGGAGGTTTCTTGGAAACGCTGGAGGTAGAGATGGAGAAAGCGGCGACCGGAGGAAAGGGGAGATGCGCCTGCTTGCTCGGTGCTCGGTGGAAGAAGAAAGATATTGGCCGTGTTTCAAGTTTGAAAATTTATTTCCAAAAGGAATCTTCTTTACATGGGGTACTAAATGAAGTCTATTTGCAAAACTCTTTTAGGAACGGGTGCAAATTTGCGTGACGAATCTAACGAGCCTAATTAGTCCATGATTTGCTACAGTAATGCTATAGTAACCATCCTCTAATCGTGCGGTCAAATGCCTCATTAGATATGTCTCGCGAAATAGTCTAATGTCGTGAAGATAATTTTATAAACTGACTTTATTTAATACCTTTAATTATTGGTCAAAGGAACCAGCAAACTTTTGCCATATCCAAAGAAACACGGCCATTGTAACTCAAGAAGAGAAGAACCAGAGAGAAGAGAGCAGTAGGGTATAGAGAGTTCGAGAGAGGGGAAAAGAAAGAATGGTTGTTGTTGTGCTCAGTAGCTGTTGTTGTCCGGCTGTAATTCTTTCTTATATTTCTTTTTTTCCTTCATGTCATATTGGTAAAGTTAGAAGAGACATATGAGGATTAAAAAACCAATTTGCAAAACTGATTAGTGTAATATGTTAGCTTTCAATTTGTACGGATGGTTTGAAAAATTAGACAACAATTTTGCAATTAGTGTAATCAT
>OAMR01000489.1:706415-782547 GCA_900205405.1 Echinochloa crus-galli
CGAGTGGCTGCCACTGACCAGGAGCATGTGCCTGCACATCTGGTGATGCTACTTGCTGGCTGCAAGAGGAATTGAACATGCGCGGCATGGCAGCGAGGAGAATTGGAAACTACAGAGTACAGACCCCTGGTGCTTCTTGTCAACCTGCAGATGGATTGGAGCTTGCTCTATTGAAAAAAAGAATAGAGGGAGAGATGAGAGAAGCAAGAATCGGCGGCTAGCCTGATTGGGTTGCTCGATGGGATTTGGTAGTAGTGTTTGTGTAGTTGTGTGTGCTGCTTCTAGCTGAGAGAAGACAAACAGGACGTTGCTGCCTTTGCTGTGCTCATGGAGAAGAAAGAGCAGAGAAGGATTGAAGGAAGAATCGGCGCAGTGGAAGCTGATGCTACATGAACTAATTTCAAGGAAAAAAAGAAGAAGCTAGTACACCTTGTTTGCTTGATGTTGGACATATGGAGGCGCCGAGCGCTGCAACGGCCCTTTCGTTGGCAGTGGACAAGGAGGTCATGATCATGGGGATGTTGTTTGTAGGCTGCGGGCGGGCTTGCCACGCATCCGGAACCGCGCCTCACCGTTCTCTGGCTACCCGGCGAAGCTGCTTGGCGATGCTCTGCTCCGTTCTTTGTTCTCCTCTCTCTGCTTCGTCGAGCTCACATCCACGCACAGATGCTCTGGTCCGCTTGGAATGCGAGCCTGGACGGCGTGGATTTGCTCCGGAAAGATGGGAATACTTGCAGGTCGCCGTCGCGGGAATAAAACGGACACGAACTCGAGTGGTGGATGTATCCCTCGTCCCATCCAATCTTGGTTTGATTTGATGCCCGGCCCGGCCCGGGATGCAGTTGCACGCCATGGACCTGGGCCCACTCCATGACTTGATTCATCATCCTCTCCAGTCTCCCCTCTCCACAGCACACACCATGACACCAACACAGAGGGATCCAACCGGACGTCGTCAGTTCGTCAAACGTGATAAGCTAAGTATACAGCCGCGTCTACGAACGGGGCCCCGTATATTATTTTACCACGGTTTAGTGTACCGGTAGTTTGATTTCGTAGATTCTATTATATGGTGTTCAAAATCCCCTCTTTGGTCATGAATCTTTATCTTTGTGTACTGTGCACAGTACAAAAGACCTGAAAGGCTGAAAAATTGTTGTTGCCAGGCCACTTGGCTTCCTGATGATGGAGCTTAGGAAGTTAGGAGTAGGAGTTATCCACCCCTCTGCAACTCTCTAGAGTTCAGATAAGCATGCATGATGAGACACGCATGCAGGGACCATCCAGTAGCTGGATGGATGGATGGATGTGTGTCCAGTCTTCAGTTATTTTTCAGTCCTGCTGCATTTGACCATCCACACCTTGCTTGATCATATCACTTGCGTGATGGACAGACCAACTGCACACTTCATGATCACACTCTTACGCGTAATCTGCATAAGTATCATCGTCTCATTGACCTCCTGCATATGTTTCCACCAGGGTTTTACTGAACATGTACATCAACTGCCTAATCTAATCCCTACTAATTCGTCTGTGAACTTTGCTGATGTACGTGTACTATTTCACTATGGGTCACACTAATGCTATCTTACAAGCTACAGTAAAATTCCTGCTTCTTTTGCTTGCTTAGCTAGATTGTTCTCGCCGTGGCGGCGGTTGTTCCTCCGGTGGTGCCGCCGACGATGACGCCGTGGTCGTCGACGACGACTGCCCCGGCGTGAACCCGCCGGCGACGGCCAGCAGGTCCAGGTCGCCGCTCTGCAGTATGTGCGCGTACCGGCCGAGGTCCGGGAACTCATCCCGGTGGCCAGGAGCACCACCACCAGCAGCAGCTCCGGCGGTGGCCCCCGGCGCAGAGCTCTGCCGATGATGGTGGACGGGTCCTGGTCCTGGATGACGATGTGCAGTGGACGATGATGTGGACGACGCCCCGGCCGATTGCTGGCGGTGGAGGAGCTGGGTGGCGGCGGCGTGGTGGTGGTGGCCGGCTCGGCGGAAGGCGGGGGGCGGGAAGTTGAGCTTGGCCTTGGCGCCCTTGAAGCGGAGCGCGGCGTCGTCGTAGGCGCGGGCGGCGTCCTCGGCGGTGTGGAAGGTGCCGAGCCACACGCGCGCCGCCTTCACGGGGTCGCGGATCTCCGCCGCCCACTTGCCCCACGGCCGCTGCCGCACGCCGCGGTAACGCGGACGCGGCAGGAGCTCCGGCGGCGGCGGCGGCGCCGCCGCCGTTGTGGAAGGAGGAGGAGCGCCGCCGGGCTGGTGCGTCACTGGGATCCACACAGCTAGTAAAAATCAGCTCGCGCGTGTTAGGCATCAAATCAGAAGTGTCATAATGAATGCATCAGACTGGCATGTGGTAACTTATTATGAGTATAAGAAAATTTTAAAAAATGACGCATGAATTGACCTGTTTTCGGTGAAATTTGTAATGTTCCAAGCAGAGCGTACAAGTTGATTTCCAACAAAAGCAAAACAGAGCGTACAAGTTACTCTTAATTTATCTTAGTTTTTTCTTCTTATTTTCATCATTATTACTACTACGTCAGTGCATATATATTACTGTTCCATCAATCAGCCAATGACCAATTTGCAAGCTATCTAATGAACAATTTGCTTTGATAAAGGCTGTAAATTCGGTGTCTCTTTTGGGTTTATGCTTTCTCCTTACTCCTTAACTCCTGACAAGACAGAGTCGAGATGAGAACTAAGGTGAATGATCTAGAGATAAGAATCGTGTCACACGATCCAAGACAAGACAACAAAGCAAGATAGCGCCATATAGCGGCGGGTCACAGCTAGGAGATTATTACACGTACCTGCTTGCTGCCCGAGCACGGCGGCCGGCTGCTGCAGCTGCGCCGACGTCACGACGTCGTGCGCGGCCGCGGCGTGCTGGTGCTGCCTCCTCCCGGCGGCGATGACGTGCGCGAGCGCCGCGACGATGACGGCGCGCTCGTCCTCCTCCCGCAGCCGCGGCCACCACACGCCGCCGGCGCCGGCGCCGACACCCGACGCGGCCTCAGCTGGGTCGCCCCTCTCGTCGCGGCGGTTGGCGGCGGCGGTCTCGCCGGGACGATCCACGACGGTTGCCTTTGCTTGTGCGCGGCGACAAGGCGGGCGAGACAAGGCCCATATGGCTCCGGCGCTTGGCGCGTCTAGGAGGTTGACGACGTCGCAGAGGTAGCTAGCTACCTAGAGAGTTTTTTTTTTTTTTTTTTTTTTGGATAAAAGCGCGTCTAGGAGGTTGACGACGTCGCAGAGGTAGCTAGCTGACTTGATAAGGATGGGAGTGAAGTGATGGGGGTGGTGAGTCAGTGGGAGCACTTCAAGAAGGCTCCCTTCCCAGCTTCCCTTCCCTTGCTTTATAAACCAACCACCACCTCTGTATTCGGGCCAACGCGCCCACCGTTCCTGCTACCCACCGCCTGATTTGAGATATCAGATATCAAATCTGCGTTGTACTAGTATTTTTCGCATTTTATTTCGTCATGATAAAAAAAATATACTACCTCCGTTCTAAATTTGACTTTTTTTACAACATTTGATCATTTGTCTTAATCAAAAATTTTATCTAAATATGCAAAAAATAAGTCATATTTAAAGAATATATGATGATAAAATAAGCCACAAATAAAAGAAATGATACTTGCGAATTTTTTAAATGAAACGAATGGTCAAATATTATGAGAAAAAATCAACGACGAATAGTAATTTGAAATCGGAGGTAATATATTATTATTTCGCAAATTTTGTCCTCTCAGCTAAGCTATTTCTTTTTCTATAGAATTAATTGTTCATGCTGTTATAGGTAGATGCAACATTAATCTACGCAATAAGATCGAGCAGGTGCTGATACAACTCTCAGCTGTTAGACATCACCGAAACTCAATAGCTCTGGGTTATACTCCCTCCAGTTCGGTAAAAGAAATCGTTTTGGACAAAGTTTGAGTCAAACATTGGAAATATAAATCATGAATAACATTTAAGTCATTGAGTTTTGAAATATAAAAATTATATAAATAGATTGGTCTTGAAAAGTACTTTCATAAAAGTATATATGTAATTTTTCAAGAAATGTTTTTATAGAAAAGAGAAATCAAAGTTGTGCTTTGGTGACTATGTCGCTGTTCTAAACAATTTTTTTTACTAAATTGGAGGCAGCATGGGGATAAAAAGAATTGCTTAACACTTTAGGCGGGAAACATGCACGTACTCCATGCTACCACGACTTCTAATCGAAAAGGTACTGAGTGGTCATAAAATATTCTGAAGAAAAGGTACAGATATGTGACAGTGCTGTCAATTTTTGACTGGCCATTTGTACCACCCTTGATGGTGGCTGCATGTACGGTAGCACATGATACGTTTCTACTAGATTCTAGAGATTAATTACTCGAAAAAAAATAAGAGGCTATGAAAAGAAAACCATGTTCCTCTCTGAAAAATGTGCATGGATGATCACTCAAGATCTCATTGGATTCTTATATAGAGGTTCCCATGCTGGGCTATAAATACGCGTAGTCGGCTTGCGTTGATGCAGTGTATTTAGGCCGACGTCCCATTTGTGACGGATTTGGCGCCATCTCGAGCTAGAATATGCCTTCATGCGCAAGTTTGAACCCCTGGGGCATGCATGGAAAATATATATTATCTGCCGATAAAGGAAAATTTATTAATTTCCAAGGTTTTTACATTGAGTTGATACAAGACCTCAGAAACGTTTTCCGGCCTCTGCATAACGAGGATGCACACAGCAAAAAAATAAAAAAAGTACAGGCACGTTAATGACTATCAATCCGAAGACTAGACCGCCATCCATGTGTCAAAGTAAAAAATTCCTTGGCCACACGCCTCAATTGTTATGATGCCGTTGCAGCCAAATCCTGCAAAAGTGGTTTCTGGAGGATAGTCCAAGTACGAAGCCAGTGGATAACTGAGTAGATAACCTGCAAAGAAGAAAATTTATGTTTCTTGTCAAAAACAAGTTCATTCCTACATAGCCAAAGTGACCAGCACATAGCGTCCGCCCCTAGCAGGACTAGCGATTACAATTCTTTTCCAATACCACGGAGCCAAGTACCAAATATTATCTGCCCATATTTTTGATATATATTTGACTCGACACAAGCTTAGTTCCTAGTACTTTGATCTTTTTATCAACAGTCTTGTTTCTTGTGTTTGTTTATATGTACATATGCATGTACACTAGGGCCACAACTAATCTGTTTGTTTCCTTAAGAATTATATTTATCCCACTGTTTGATAATAATAAATCACCTAATATATCGTTCTTAATCTCCTCTTGTTGGAGACAGGATAAAGTTTCATACTACTAGCATAGTGCGACTGCAATTGCAAGGAAGTTTCGCCACGGCATCTCGGGTCAAGTCATTGACTTTGGAGTCATTTCTGTTCACACTTCGTCAAATTATTTAACTGGAAGTTCTTTTTTCTGGAAGGAAATACATAGATTTTAAGTGACAACTTTTGTTCAAAAGAAAAAAACATTTAATGACTAATTGAAGTTCACTTGAAAGCAATAACAGATAGTGTCTCAAATAATGGATTCATCAGTACTGCTCCTCTTAAAAAAGGGCAATAATGTGCCTAACTTCTAATTGCTTCCGTGTCTCAGAGTATAGACTCTTTTCCGGTAAAAATAAGTTTAAGGCTGTGTTTAGTTCCCGAAAAGGAAATGTGAAGTTTGGTAAGAATGTCACATCGGACACTGTAGCACATTTCGTTTGTTTATGGTAATCGTTGTCCTATCATGACCTAACTAGACTCAAAAGATTCGTCTCGTCGTGTACATCAAAACCATGTACTTAGTTTTTTTTATTTACCCACGTTTAGCGTTCCATGTATGAGGAGAGAGATTTGATGTGATTTGATGTGATAGGTGAATAGTGAAGTTTTTGGATAGAGAATTTTTGGCTTTTCAATGGAACTAAACACAGGGCCTTATAGTCATCCACTTCTCATTCGTGTGGTTAAGACAAACTCCACATACTCAGCTCTCAACAAATCTTCCATTACACCACTCCAACATACTAGTATTCTACTTCCTACGATTGTAAATATAGAGTATTTTTTCCCAAATAAAGCACTTTTTTAAAAAATTCACCATGCAATATTTAAGTTTCTACATAGATGAATAATACGAGATTAATATTTCTAAATTCATAATAAAAAATATTTCGTTTGTAACTTATTCATTTCAGACGATATATTCTTTATATTTTTATTGCTATTCAAAGCTAAAAAGAATTGACTTAAGACAGGCCCAGAGAGATTGGCTAAATTATATTTGTTTTTGTTAAATATGTTTGACCTGCCACACGTATTTTATAATTGAAACTTGACCATTAGTTTATTTTGAACACATTGTTGATATCTACGAAATCGTGAGCATATAATTATATTCAAATGTTATCCTAATGGTACGTTTGTAGACTAATGAAGTTGGACTAATTGTTAGTCAAAAAATGTGAAGTCCACACTGAAATACAAGGACACCATATAAAAAAGCGAAGGGAGAAACTGCTAATGATAGAAAAGTAGGAGACATCCACTAACTCCATAGATTAGTTTACTTTACATAAGCATGCATGGAGTAATGATGATTACGACCCATGCAACTGGTAGTCTTGAATAATGTTTTCACAGCACATGGATGATTGTTGTACACTCACTATACTAGTGTGGGAACTTCTTGCCTTCTTGTTGAGCATTTATCTCATTGACTTGAATCAAAGTACCTGTTGGACATTATATATACAACAAAGTAGCTGTTGAACCAGATTCCCCTTCTAGAAACCAAAATGACTTGGGCATCAAGTACCAACCAACTCCATTGTCAAGATATAACAAACACGGTAAAGCTTCCGATCCATCCAGCAGCAGAATTAGATAGAACAAGCGCACAGTCATTTGTACACAGACGAGGCCATTCATGAGTCACTAGTCATTACTTCAAAGCTCCCCAGTGCAAAAGTTTCCCAGCAGGCCAGCAATGACATTTAGGATGGGTCACTTATTTGACCATAAACCTGAAAGTAAGCAACGACAGTAATTCGAAGGCTAGTGACCTAAACAACATCTCTTTTTTTTTGTGGGGAACGTGCCTAAGCAGAGTATTTTATTAAGGAGAGAACCAAAAGAGAACCGCACAAAAATCTTTTTTTTTGTGAACCACACAAAAATCGATTTGGGCGAGAAATGTAGAAAGATGAGAAAAAGGACAGAGCAAAAGCAATAAAGACGTGAGAAAAATCCTGCTGTCCGGCAATAGCCTGTTAATGAACAGTAACAAAGAGCGATAGCACCTGCTTGGGACAAATGCATACGCCCTTCTTGGCTGCTGCGTTCTTACCATATGATGATCCAGCTAGTCAGAACGAGAAACGAAAATTATACTTTTGCTGAACTGCTTTGTTTGGGAGCCGGCAGCAGGGGTACTCAATTGTGGGAGACTGGGAGCTCATCCTACGTGCAATCCTGCAAGTCCAAGGACGGCAAGGAGCTACAAATCAACATCACTCTCTTGCAGTTGCAGCCTTGCGTGTTACACATGAGGCTTATCCGGGTCGATGCCTGTGTCTTTTCAATTGCCATGAACCGTAACTCTAAAGATTTTCAGTATATCAGCCTGAGTGCCTGATACATTTCTGATTTCTGTGGCCATTGGTAAGACTGTCGCAGAACGAACTCGCATAGTTCAACTTCCAATCGTGATCCTCCAATGACCAGATGAATGGAGCCAGCATCGAAAGAATTAATGCCGAAGATTGCATTCGAGAGCTACACCGGAATATGGGCTTTTCGCAGTTTGCATCTGAAGCATAATATGAGACGTGACTTGCCTATTAAACCTACATTATCGGGCCAGGGTTAGAAAAGCCCCAAAATCTGATTTCTTTGGGCCCTCAAATAGCCTGGTCTTCCTCGGTCGCCGCCGTTGCCTTGCCGAGCACCGAGTCGCGGCGGCATGGAAGAGAGCGGAGGCGGCGCCATTCTCGGTAAGCCACGTCGCCTCTGAAATAAAACCTCTTAATTTTCTCGCCGGTGTTCTATACTTCTATGTGGCGGCGGCGGCAGCGGCGGCTTCAATTGCCACGCGTGCGGCAACTTGAAACTGAATCGAACCACCAGAGTAAAGCCTATTATGCCTGTCGAGTCTTCCTCTGATACATCTCAAGGTTATTATGCCTGTCTAGACTTCCTCTGATAAATTTGCAACTGACATTCAGAGACATCCGAAATTGTTCACCCTCAGCAGCAACTTGACTCTACTTCTTTAGCGGAAGATCATCCGGCAATCTCTGGAGAAGCAGACAATACTGGTGAGAGGTTTGGTTAAGTTCCGCTTTTCTTGTGTACTGCATGCATTGATTTCACTGTACGATTGTGATGTGGAATAAATAGTTTATTTAGCTAGAAGAAGAAGAAGTTTAATTTTACTTATAAGCAGTGTACTCTAGTTTTTGGGTAGTTGACCTATCAAATTGTGCTATATGTGTCAGTTAATTTCGTCAAACATGCATGCTAATGGACTTGTTGATTAGGTGCAAGAAGGGCTCAGTGAACAATAAGCTGAGATCTCTATGCTCCGGCAGTCAGGCATTACTGGCATTTCATATTGTACTTTAAGTTTAATGATTGACTTATTATAGTTACAAGTCCCGTGCACAATATATATGTTGCCCTATCCAAATGTCCTCGGGAACAATATTAGCTTCTTATTTTACCTGTACAATTTGATGGGAAGCTCACGACTTTTCATGTACAATCTGTAGTTGACTAATCAATGTTAACAGATATGTTATTGGCCTGGAAACTTGTTTGTCAATAACTTTTATTCATTGTGTTGTATACTCGATCGTTGTTTATGAACTGAAATCTAATGAGCATTCTGCAGATGGAGGAATCCGAGCAATATCAAGCGTTACACCTGCTGTTGGTGCCAAATTCATAATTAGAGAGAATGTTTATTCGTCTGAAGGAGCACTAGGAGACAATACGGAGAAAAATGTTACTATTGGTACTGTTGTGCCATCTCAATGTGAGCTAGAGGAGCTTAGCACTAATGTGATGGCTTGGAATGGAAAAAATGGTGCAAATCATCCTATTTCCTATGAGATCACAAATAACCTTGAAGTACAGCAACAGATCACTGGTGCAGACCCTACTCCCCATGAGATAAATGAGATGCACATCCCAGAGAACTCTGACGAGAAAGAGCAGAATAAAGAGGTCAGTTCAGACACAGTTTCTCATGAGACTGATGTGAACTCCAGTAGCGATAGTTATGGAGAAAATGAGCAAAATGAAGAAAGTATTGCAGAAACCAGTGCTTCTACCTCCTCCTCGACATCACTACCTCATGAAGAAGGGTGAGTACATCATACATTTGACCCGTCCTCTGAAGCAAGTACCGAAAAAATGAATGGAACATTAGTGTACCTCTAAAAACATGCTATTCACAATGTAACAGCTAATGCAATTCATTCCAGCGCATGCTTAATTACTATGATGTCAAAGATGTCACTAATGATTACTAATCAGTTAGAGAAAAATCTAAGAATGCCTCATAATGTAGAAAATGTATCAAGCCGGGGTCCAAGTATACCAAGTGTTGCAGTGCTGAAGTATCAGCATTGTGCAATTGTATAAAAAGATATGGATTAGATTCCCCTTCTTTCAGAGATTGTATAATGCGGGCCAAATCTTGGGAACCACTTACAACTCCATGCGATGAAGAGTCAGGGTCAAGGTGCCAAAACTTTCCGTTGATTTGGACTCTTTGTGGAATGTCACATGTTATCCCTAGAGTAACTTTTGTCCTTTGAGCGACAGCCCTTCCACTTGGAACTGTCGGATCACTAAGGCTGGCTTTCATCTCTTCTCGATAGGTGAGTCTTGTAGTCAAGCTCCTTTCTACCTTTGCACTCAAGGACCAATGTACATTTGGCCCAACTAACAAACATATGGCCTCAGCGCCAAGAAGGATTTAGGGCATATCCTTTGTGGGTGTTTTATCGGCCGACTATTATTACTTTAAATTTAAGAGCAAGATGCACTTGATGCTGGTCAATTTCTTTTCCTTTGTTACTTCTCACACATGTGGAATTATTTGTTTTTATTTGCTTGCAGGAGTACTAATAATTTGGAATATATGAAGTGGAGGGTGCTCCTTGAGACACCCTCAGGTTTTGCCATGTTTAATGTTAAGGAACCACTAGAAGCTGAGGTACTTGTTGCACATGCTTCGTGCGATGTATTATCTATTTCCTCTTTTACTTTTAGGCTCCCCAACTCATTGAAAAATCCACATACTAGTAATATTGGGTCCGTTCTCTTTTTCTAGACTGCTTGGACATACTTTATGGACAAATATACTGCAAGGAAGGTATAAAGGAGTTTAAACTCTACGCATCTGTTGGTATTCAATTTTTCTGCCCATATATTAAGTGCTTGTTTCTATTATCTTTTCTTGTTGTTGACTTGTCTTTTCTTTTCTACCCTATTCTTTGTTAGAAATTTAGGCAATATTCGGTATATTTTAATTCCAGAAATTAGCAACAAATCCATGACAAATGTGAGTGATCTAGTGATAACAGAGTATGTGCAAGTGTTCAAGTTAAATCTCCTAAATAACATGAACAACATGAGAAACCGAAAACAGAACTGAAACAGGTTCAGTGTGTACCCCGAGGCGGGACCAGTACCGGAGGCACCGGGTGTGCCGTTACCAGCTGGAGGACTAGACATCCTCGACTGGCCTGCTTGAAGTAGTCGATCTAATTCGATGCAGTGGTGAGTCGCAGCAGTGCAGTCCATCGAACGGCCTCCTGGAAGTAGACGTATAGACCACCAGGATGTAGATGTTCGCTTGAGGGAGACGGACGCCGGGAAGTAGTCGTTCGGGTTGATGAAGGTGCCACCAGGAAGTAGTCGTTCTCAATGGACAGCGAGCAGTCGCGTACAAGTACGCTCCCCAAAAACCTTATTGCCTGCCTATCCCGAGCAGGATCTCAAGGCAGGGAGGTTCGGAGGCAGCTGCTCACGCAAGCAGAGTGTGCGCAAAGCTTGCGTTGGGAATACTATGCAGAAAAGCAGCAGAACAACAGAGGGAGAGAGAGAGAGAGGAGTCGGTCTAGTATCTATCGCCTGGGAGTAGAGGCGCCTCTTCTTACAGGCGCTCGAGGAGGAAGGGGGGATAACCTGGACGCGTTCATCAGTAGGGCAGCAATGACCATTATGCCGTCAGTTACTAGTTAGCCCAACGGTTACTGTTTCTCTGACAGTAACGGCTATGACTTAATGATTATCATCAGTGGCAAAACGTTCATCACACAGCACACGCCAAGCGACACGGTCTCGACCCGACCACGGCTCGGCGAGGCGAGCGAGCGCGCGCATGTGGCACGCCCTTCTCCCTTTACCAACTTCACAAACGGTCCACATTTAGTCCACCATTTAAGTTAGTTAGGATTCCCATTGACTCTCAATCCGGGATTTGTGCCCGTAGCATTTATTAGTGGATCTTTAATTCTTTGATTAATTGAGACTATAGTACGCCAAAGGCCCAATTAATCCAACATTCTTGTTGTCGAGTGTCTCCTCCTTTGATTTGTGAAGGCCCTTAACTTTATAAATGTTTCAAGCCTTCCTTTTTTATGTCAATATAACATTCCTTTGTTTTCTAATTATATGTAACTGTGACTATATATGCCAGGTTGTATCTCTCATTGGTTTTGTAAAATTGGATGACAAGTCGGTTGCTTGGGGAGAGGGTGGTGGTTGCCCTAGAAAAGAACTTGAACACCTCATTCAACAGTCCTTGAAGGATAAAAGGAAATTATTGGTAGATACTCTACTTAAAGATGTTGTTGAGGCAAAGTTTGTGAGTATACTTTCCCTTAATTGTTTAATTTGTGCAAAATGATCAATTTTATCTCTAATGTAACATGCTTATGTTGGTGATTTCTTTTTATATTAGGGCATGACATGTTATGACGATGATGGTATTGCTGGTGATCTCTTTTGGGGATTAAAGAATGTTCTTCGTGAATTTATTCCTGAAGAAAGACATAATATAACAAAAGATTACTATTTCCCACTAAGCAAGGGATGGGAAGATTTTTTACTAAAGTATTCAATCAGTGTCCCATCAAACATGGTATGTCATTTATAAGCAACTCCCTTACATGCCTATCTACTTGCCATCAAATGTTTTCTTCCAATATATCTAATTGAACAGAATTATTTCTAGACCATTGATAGTCCTTGCATTAACAGTTCTATTGTTCAAATTTCAATAACCTGTCCTTTATAGTCCAATAATAACACGACACTCTTATGTTTGTTCTCTTATGATCCATTTCAGCGTAACTCATATTTAATGTCCAAAATTTTCTTATTGCGCTCTTTGGACTTGACATTAGAGAGGGTTCCCAAGAACCTTCGCAAATCATTTGATAGACGTGTTAATGGCATCGGTGATCATATTAAAGACGATTTCATGTATGTGCTAGTGCTTGCCAGAATTCTTATTCCTGATCTGACACCAAACTACAATATCTCAAAGGTGAATATTCTCAACTCAGTGAGTGATACTTGCCAATTTATTAGTATATATTGCATGCTTAATTATTCTTTCGAACAGATGTTCTCATCTGATCTGGTACTGAAGATCGAGGAGGCAAAAAGATTTGCATCTAATTATCAGGAAGAAAGGCTTACTCTGTATGACATGCAAATTATATTGGGGGCACTAGATCATCTTGGAGTTGTTCCAGGGCAAATAGAGAGTGTTGTGACATTTATCAAACTGCGCCTGAAAGAACTTGAACAAGTGGCAGGAAGCTGTGACCAAGAGGAGAAAGTGGCAATAGGAAAGGTTGGTGGAAATGAGAAAAGATCAATTTGGCTCCCTGTAGTGGGTTTGTTAGTTCTTGGTGGGATTGTGTCGATGCAAATGGTTTCATCCAGGGGTAAGAAATGATTGCTTAATAAATAAGGAAGTGAAAAGCATTGTTTTGCATTCTTCGTGGGACCGTGATGCAAAATCATGCTTAAGCAGCTACTCGATCAAACCCGTGCGTGTCACAAGGCTTGCAGATCCGTGTGTGCTTGCATTTTTTACCCTTTAATTATCCTTGAAACAGGGTATGACATATATGCTTCATGCTGATTGAACTTATGAAAAGTTAGGTACAATTCAACTCATCCTAGATGAGGTGGTTCATCTCTTCATCATGGCGACGTGACCGTCGAGCGTGTCGCGGATGGTGACCGACCCACAGGCCACAGCTTGCTCATGCAGAGAGGATCATCAAGCATCCACACGACTCACACATACAGCTGCTGTTTGATCAGGTTTGTCGGGCCTGAAGCCTGATGTTGGCAACTTTGCAGCATCGATCAAGCCACAACGCACAATGTAAACTACAGCTACATGAAAATCAGCAGACGCGTAGTATATGCACCACGTACCGTTGTTCTTTTGGGATGTCTCAGTACGTGAAGAGTATGACGATTGCGATTTTGTTGGGATACAGTCCAAGTCGAAGCTCACATCCATAAAACCTCGATCGCCTCGCTCCTGATCCCGTCGCCGTCTCCATCGCCGCCGGCTCGATCCCTTCCCCGGCCTTAACAACCTCGGCAGACGATGTCGCCGCCGCCGCCCCACGACTCCACCTCGTCCATCATCCCAGAAATCCCCAACTCAAGATACGACACCGGCCTGCCTCAAGATCAGGATCCACCCCGTCGTCGTCGCCAACATCTTCAACCACCACACCCACGTCAAAAGGGACCAGGCTGGGTGCTCCTCCTCCTCGTCGTCGGCGGTGGCGGCGCAGCCACCGAGGATTTTCGGGTGCATGGTCGGGCGGCAGCGACATGACAAGGTGGAGATCCTCAACAGCTTCGAGCTCGCCGTCGACCCCGTCTCCGGAGCCCTCGACTACGACTTCTTCGAGAAGCAGCAGGATCTCTGTACGCAAGCTGATAGTTCGAGCCATTTCCAGGGTTTATTTGATGACCCCTACTACAATGCTACAGCCCTAGCTAGGGTTTTGCGGGTGGTCTGATACTCTGATCGTCGATGATACAATCATACAAGTGTGCTTGTTGTGGTTTCTGGTTGTGCAGATCACAAGTTATTCCCCGATATATACGTGAAGGGGTGGTACTCCATTGGGAGCCACGTGCAGGTCACGGACATGAAAATCCACAGGCAGGTGAGTATTTAGTATTTACAACCTTTTGTTCAAACGGTTAATCTATGAGAATGACATTGTGATAGGGGTTTAGTGTCTGCTATGTTATGACGAAAATGTGGGATTTGGGGTGTAACGTACTGTTAGTGTACTTAGTACCGGTGAGACAGTGGCACACAACAATTTTGCTTTAGTGGTTGGACGTGCATGGCTGCCGCCGTTTTCACTTCATGTCATTGTATTTCACATGATTATACTTACAAAATAAGAGAAGAATGTCTTGTGGTGCTCATGGAAGGCCAGGGATTCTACCATTGTAGTATTGTAATTAGTGCCAGAGCAGACAGTAGGTAATCACTAATGAAAGTGTTTTGATGATAGTTTGACATCTTGAGAGATTGAGTATTATTTGGTTTCAAACTTATATGTAAAATTATGTATGGTTAATGTCATGGCCATCAATTTTTCCCTAAAAAAATGTCATGGCCATCAATAGTAAGAATTACTTACATTGGGATCACTACCGGAAATCGGCTATATGCCGCGTGCCCATGAATTTGCCATGTGTAGAATATTGGGCACACGGCAAAGGGCCTGTTTGCCGTGTGCCGGCAACCTGGCACACGGCAAAAGCACGGCACACGGCTTTTGACCAGCTTTGCCGTGTGCCTGGACTACCGGCTCACGGCAAACAAGCGGCACATGTCACAACCGTGTCTTTGCCATGTGCCTAACGTCTGGCACACGGCAAAGGTCCACGACGTTGACCGCCGTTGCCTGCCGTGGACCATTGCCGTGTGCCCGTCCAGGCCGGCCGATGGCAAACAGCTAACATACGGCAAAGTTTTTGTTTGCCGTGTGCCTTTGAGGTGGGCACACGGCAAACAAAAAACTTTGCCGTGTGTTTTGTTCTGGCACTCGACAAAAAAATTGTTTTCCCCTTCCCAAATTTTTCTGCTATATACGTACTTAATGTCAACTCTATGTTTGAATTTGGTGTATTTTTGGATTCTTTTTCTATATTTAGTTATTTTATTTCATTACATGGATTTCTTGGAAATAATTCAAATTTGAACTACAAGTGTCTCGAATCTTACAATGTAATGGAACGAAAAATCATATTCACGTTATTTATACGGTAGTGGATGTGCACTGTTCTCAAACTCTATGTAGAGCTGTAACCTGGTTGGGTAGCTGGATAAAATGGTGAAAAATTGCTTTTGGCCTGAGAATAGTTGCATTGACAAAGTACTGGTCAAAATGGATGCTTGTTTGATTTGTGCTACAAATATTAATTTCACTCCCTGAATAACTTTTTTTACTATTTTTATCCAGTTTCTGTATGTTGATGACAATCTGTTCAATCCTACAATCAACCCCTCCCAGATGGATCTCCACGCAACTATTTATGAGAGCGGTAAGTGAAATCTGGAATCACTAGATGTGTAGCGCAATTGACTTTTACCCTTGGTTCTACTCCGAATCTATTTACAACACTACATGGATTTTCTATTTCCTGCCTTCAATACTAGATTTCAAACATTCACCGATGGGGATTTTTAAGTGGCTGAGGGGATTAACTAATTAGCATTTTTTCTCCTTTAATGGCTGATGGTTTTTAAGTGTGATTAGAGCATTTCCTGTGAGTGATCCTGAAATGCCGACCTGTATTCACCGACCATGAAAATCAGACTAGGTGTACAAATAAACAAAGGCCCCGTCGGCCACCTGTGAGCAGCATCCCTCGGCAAATGTAGCTAATCTTGTAGTGCTTGAGCCATTGACTATCATGGTTTGATTTTGGGTACAAGTCAGTCGTGCATGCATTCAACTTTTGTGAACCTGAGCTGTTGTATAAACTACCAAGTCTAATACTCAACATCTTATTTGAATTGCTTTGGGTACACGCAGGTATGCATCCATGATATTTGTTTAGTGGGCTGAAGATTTAATCTTGAAATGATGAAGTTTCTCAGTTTATCTTCATATAAGTTAAATCCTATTTCTGCCTTGTCGTTATGGTACACTACCTTCTCCTATAAATGTTCGTTTATCTATTTGCTAAGTCCCTTCCCCGGATCACATTATTTAGCGACATTCGGTTACAGTATGATATGGATGACCCTTAGGTTCTCTTCTCACAAGATATTTGAACCAGTTTGTATGTTCTTTTGTCATTCCCTTTCATGCATTTGTTCTTTTAATTCCTTCTTTATGTTCTGCAATTCCAAGATCAGCGTGCCACCAGTCAGAGAGCTCAACTCATCTTTGTCAGACCAAGGCATAAAATTGAGATTGTAAAAAAGACCTTGTCCACCGAGATTGCAACGATGCCTCATGAAGAAGGGTTAGTACATACTGTCTTTCCTTCCTCGTTGATATGAACTGTCTATAGGTAAATCTATGATATACAAAATCACAAACAAAAGAGGATAAATACTGCGATCATATCAGCCTATACTTCAGAATTGTTGCCAAGTTGTAGGATTCACATCAGATATTCATTTATGATCTTAAATTCAGCAACCTCAAGGGCAGTATTATAGGGAGATACCTAGTATTGGCGTGTTCGAGAGGACATAACATATTTGCTGAACCCAAACCAAATAAAGCAATGTTGGTTGCTTAAACCTTGCGATATTTGTGAACTGTATCATGCTAACAGAACTATGCTGTACATATGACGTTGGATGTTGGCAAACTTAATGGCACATCTATAAAATTTGATATTTGTGAACTGTATGCATGTATTGTAACTGAATTATATATATTGTGATATTGGCAAATGGATGCTACATCTCTAGAATGCCACAATCTTTATGCCAGAACATGGAGGAATAGTACGTGATCGGTGGTGCTCCTGATGTTAGGATAGGGATAGGGTGGTGGGAAGGGTTGGGAGGTATTCTGAGGCTTTGGTTGTTGGCAATTTCATTTGAATTGCTTTGATCTTACATGCGCTTGCAGAGAAGATGCAAATTCTAAGCGTTGGCCATTTAGGAGGATGCTGCTTGAAACTCCTTCAGGTTTCGCTATGTTCGGTATTGATGACAAAATTTTCAGTCATCTTGAGGTACTGTATTGTTCCTCTACCCTGGAAAAAGTTTCGAGTTCAAAACTTTTTAATTTTTGGCCTCATATCCATTGTCCTTCACATTGCCACATGTGCGATCAAGAGACATAGACCATCCCCCCCCAGCCCACAGAAGTATATTTTTATGACTGGTGGGAAAGAGTGAGCAATGAAACTAGTGGCCTCGTACTACAAGGGCTCAACTCTCTCGTAATCCTTGGGGCCTAGACGATTTGGAATAAACGGAACGAATGTGTATTTGATGGAGCTGTTCCAGATATGGCTGATGCTCTAATCATATCCAGTGAAGAGCGAAGATTATGGTCGTTGGCAGGGGCTCGAGGAATTTCCCTCTTGATTGCCTATCCTATGGTCGTTGTAAAGAAATTAGATACGGGCGATTCTGTATCTTGAGGAACAGTGATTAGGGTGGGCTGGAGTGAGTCTGGGTGTGTCTTTGTGTGTTGAGTGTGTTTTTGTTGTATGGGATCTCTTCCCTTTTTCATCTTCTTAATATAATGATGCGCAGCTCTCCTGCGTTTTTCGAGAAAAGAAAAATCCATTGTCCTTTAGGTAGCGTTTGGATGTTGGTATTCAGACCCAGAATTAGAAATTGGCATTGGGGGACCTTGAATTCCAGTGTTTGGATGTATACGGAATTGGCATTGGCATTGAACTTCAATACCAACTTGGTATTCACAGCACTATCAACCCCTCCCTCTCAATACCGAGCTCCACCCCTCCGAATAGCACTGCATTCGCGCACCCCCTTCCTCGCGACTCCGCCTGCCCGTCCGCCCCCTCCGTCTTCCCTGTGTCCGGCCGCCCCCTTCCCTTCCTCCCCGCATCCGGCGGCCGCCCCCTCTCCTTCCTCCCCGCGTCCGGCGGTCGTCCCCTCCCCTTCCTCCTCGCAGCGGCGGCCGGCGCCCTTCCTCCGCGCGTCGAGCCGGCGCCCCCTCCCCTTCCTCCCCGCGGCGGCGGCCGGCCCTCCTCCACTGCGCCCCTCGCTCCACCGCCCGCTCCCTCCACCGCCGTCGCTCCCTCCACGGCCCCACCAGCTTCTTCGACCGCCGACCGCCGTCGCTCCCTCCTCGCGCTGCCCCCACCTGCTTCCTCCACCGCGCCGCCTTCATCCGCTTCCTCCATCGCGCCGCCGTTCCCTCCCTGCGCCGCTCCCTCCACCGTGGTGCCCCACTCGGTCCCCGCGCCGCTCCCTCCATCGCGCCGCCGTTCCCTTCCCGTGCCGCGCCGCTCCCTCCTCGCGTCGCTCCCTCCTCCACCAAGACTCCTCTGCCGCGGCGTTATGTGTGGAGAAGCGGGGAGAGAAGGAGATGATGCTTAATTTCCAATGTCATGATATACATATCCAAACACGGAATTGACATTTGCCCCTCATTTGAATTCCATCTAGCAATTTTATTTACATCCAAACAATCGCTTTGGCATTGAACCAATTTCAATACCTAGGCTGATTTGGCATTGAACCCAATTCAATGCCAAGGCCTTCAATATCAACTTCCAAACGAAGCCTTACTTTTGGTCCATACACCTTTATCCCTCGGCCTTAGGTTTTTTTACTTTCATTTTTGCAGGATATCTGGGCATGTTTTACGCGTTTAAGTGATGCAAAAGCTGTACAGTGTTTCTTCTAAATTTACTTTCAACACTAATTTGTTCGTTTATGTCTCAGGCTCTTAATTTTTAGATATTTTATTCAAGTTTCTGGCTGTTGCTGGGCCTTTACTATTTTGTGCTCTTTAATGCATTGTTGCACGTTTTAAGCTTTCAATATTTTGATACTTTGCCTGTTAGTATAAGCCTCGTATTGGGTCAAGTACTGAGGTCAGTAGTGTTAGTGAGTCAAATCTAGTGATTCATTCAGAGTTCAGGTTAGCCGTCAGTTAGAGTCCATGTTGGATTGTTGGTTGGGGCATGTGGCAGGCTGATGCTCATGCCTTAGTCTTAGGAAGCCACTATATAGCGATGTCTAGGGCCATCATCAGTCTTTGCCTATCTATATGGATCAATAAACCAGAAAACAACTGCAATGTTTAGCACCACCAAATTCTTGTGTGCAATTCCATTCACCTTGCCTAGATTCAATCCAGCACTGCCTGAATTTACTTTCTTAATTGCTAATTTGTTTGTTTATTTTCTTAATCTCTTAAGTTTTTGGTAGGACCTTTACTCTATTGTTCCCTTTTACTATACATGTTGCATTCATTAGGCCTTTAATATTCTGATGTGTTGCCCACCATCTATGTGTAGGTTATCTTTATCATCGGATTTATTAAGATTGATAACAAATCTATTGCTTTGGATCGTGATGCTGGTCTTGGCGAGGACCTGAGACATTTTATCCTAAAATTCTGCAATAGAAAAGGATTAATTGTTCAAAACTTACAGCTCAAACAACTTATTGAGACAAAACTTGTGAGTTTTTCTTGATTCTCTTAGTTCGTGTAGAATATTTTTAATGATTACTCTAATTTGATGATATTATTACTTAATTCTTTTTTGTGAGGAATGATGTATATGTTTACCCTAATCTGTCTATTGTTTTTCAGGATGTCCTATGTTGGTTTAATGAACATATTGTTCCTGAGCTAACATGGGGACTTAACTTTGTCCTAGACGAATTTGTACCTGAAGAAAAGGGAAACCTAACTAACAAATATTATCTACCACTTAGCAACAAGTTTGAAAAGAAGATAAAAGCTTATGGATTCAATGTCTCAAAACAAACGGTAAGTTTTCTTCCCTACTTTACAATTGGTATTGTACTGCTATCGCGTATTCTTTACTTTACAATTTATATCTACATAATTATCTGTTGACTACAAACAAAGCTTTAGGTAAACTATTTCAAAATCAGTGGCCCTAAATTTTGCAAGTTATAGTGAAATGAACTCAATAATAACAAACAAGTGGGTTAATAAAAAGCTGGCCCTTTTGAAATGACGCAAGTAAGCGGTTAATACCTTTTTAAAAGTAAATTAATGCCCATGAAGAATTTTGGGGTGGGTGCCTTTACCCTTGTATTAACCCCGGTCCATACACAAGTTCACTGAAGGTACAAATTATTCAGAAGACTTATATGTTCTTTCCTACGCTCACTTGCAAACTACAGTGATGGAGTGATGCTAATTAGTGCTGTTCTTGTATTTCGATGTTTCTGAGTCCAACTTGCAAACTACAGGGATGAACTTATTTTCTGTTCTTGCCCATCACTGCTATGCATTGCTTGTCTTTGAATGCATGGTAACAATGATCATGCATGTAAAAGACATTAACTGTTACGAGGCAATTACGATTTGTCTCAGGAACAGGAACAAATGTCCGACTAAGCTCTCAGCTTGATAAGGGTAGCAAGCATTGACACACATTTGCAAAGTTTGTTAAGTTCATTTCAAATGCAACTATCCTACTATTCTGTATTTATTACCGGTCTTCTTAATACAATTTGATTGCATTTTGTCCCACCGTAATTATATTTAATATCCTTTTTACCCATCATTTCAGATAGATAGAGAGTTCATAAGCATGGTTGGTCGCTTGAAATACCTAGAATATACTTCAGATGCTCTTTTCAAATTCTTGCATGATAGATTTGACCATTGCTTTCCTGGGACTCGCATGTCTGAGACATTGTACGCCGAAGCCATCGAAAATCTTGTTTCTTGTGAGGTTGGTAGATCTACTAAATATAAATTGATACTAAGTGATAATTCAAGTGGTCATTAACAAATAATATTTGTTCTTTTTGTACAGCCATCGGTCGTAATGCATGATAAGTATTGCAAAGAAGACATATTGGGAGCCATTGATTATATTTTGGCAATTCCCAAACATGTAAAGCATGTACGGTCACGTATCAGGCGTATGGAGGCGGCAGCTCATCTACAAGAGGCAACCTCAGACGTTGATTTTGGGAATGGTGGTGTGGGTTTTGTGAAGCGGCATCTATGGTTAACAGTTTTTGGCTTTGGTTGTCTTATTGCCACGAGAATGGTTTGTAGCAGAAAGGGGAGAAATCTATCAGGTTGAAACAATCAAGGACTCAGTGGTGCTTTAGAATGAGTGATTATTCGAGACCAGCTTTCTGTACTCATATACGCTCCTCAAGTTCGTAGCAAAATACGATGTACATTCTGAAGCTCCAGTCCTAATCCTGCCATTCCTTCGGCCTTTTTGTTTCTTAAATTGATACTCAATATGTTGCAACACTACACATCCCTCAGTTTCAAGCAGCCTAGCGCCACCACTATTATGTTCATAATCATAATTCGTGGGCTGTGTGCCTGTGTGAGCTTCATGGGTATATTCATGCTCCACTTATGAAGATTTACATTCGGTCTTACTGGTGTTCTTACAAAATGTTGTATGAACTGAAGGTTTCGTGGTTAGATTATCCATGGCGGCATTTTTTGTTCCCCGTTGCTTGCTTTACTTTTTTGTCTCGAGATTTGCCATGCCAAGTAAGCGTAGACAGAAGACAGGGCTGCTTCTAACTTCTACTCTCAAATTCAACGCAGATTTGAACTGAGGTTTACATCAGTACATCACGCAAAAACTTGTACAAACATGAGGATACATCCTTGTGTATAAAACATCAGCAAATATAGCAAAGCATTGTGCTGAATTTTCATCGAATCTAGCTAAAATGAAATGGACAGAGTCAAGAGTCAGACAGAGTCAATAGCAGGTTCAGTGCAGCAGAACATTTCCTGGCTCCTTGCCTTCTCATCGCTAGCAGCAGGCTAGACAGATTGAAATAACCTAGCCAAAAGCGATAATAAGCACAAAGCACCACAACGTGGTAATCCATGATCGATCGGCCAACGTCCTGGCATCCCATGAAGCTCAACCAAAGCATTTCCCTTGGTCAGGGTGACAGATCAGTTTGTCGCTGCAGTGCCACTACTGCGAGCAGGCTCATGCAGAAGGCCAGGTGTAATACATCTCACATCTCCGTATGAGTGCCAAGTCTTTTCTGTACCCAGTTGAAGCCCCTCTGATCAAAAACAGTTTCTTGTGAAGCCTAAGCAATAATTACATTGCAGTGATAGCTCATCTGTGACGGTATTGAGTAGCTTTAAGCTGGCAGGTGCTCATCTATGGTAACCCTTATGCCACTGGTGCTACAATCTGAACTCACAAAAGCAGTGCTCAGGCAGCGCCGATCCCCTGCCCCTGATATATTCCTCTCGATGAGCATCCCACATAGCCTTAGCCAGTTGCTCTCCTGCAAGTCCAGCATCAGTGTAGTTTGCAAAAGCCCTCCTGCTCAACACTACTGTCTTCTGGAGACCTCGCATTGTTCTCATTGCAGTTACCATCTTATCCATATTTCCAAAGAATGTGGCAATGTATGCATCGCTGTTGACTGAAACATAATAGTCAAGAGCAGCTTTTGTGTTTCCATGCATCCTCTCAAAATCTTCATGAGTCAGGAGAGATGACTTTGTGTATATATTTTTGTAAATGGAAGTGAAGCCCTCGAGTTCCATTAGCCCGTCGCCAGCAGCTAAATAAATGTTTGTGTTCGTAGGAATGCCTAACGTTTGGAGGATGAATGCTGTTTCACTTGGTGTCAGAGGGCACTTGCCACGGTTCCTCCACAAGCGGACAGCATCACCAGTCAATACCTTCCTACCCTCCCCACGTGCAGCTTCAATGGAGTCCAGTGATTTGGAAGAAAGACCAGTGTATGCACACCGACTGTAGGCAACCATATCTGGTTCAAATCTTAGGTGAAGGGATAAGAAGGGTTTTGGTATGGCTTGGAGAAGCTCAATAGCCTTGGATTCCACGTTCTTATTCAACCTTAGCGCATTGTAGCAACCTTGGCAGTAAGAAGCTTTTGCGTACGCGGGGTTTCTGAAAAAAACAGGGACATAAATAAGTTAGGCACAGAATCAACCCCAAAGTGAATAACTGACGTTGCAAATAATTTGGAATCGTTAACATACAAACAAGTCTAATAGGATTGCTTACAGAAATATGAAGGACATAAGATTGGACATAAGTTCTAGGACATAAATAACAATTCCTACAATTGTGAAACATAAAAAAGCTGACTATACAAATTTGGGAATAGGGAGACATAAGCTGGGACTAAACCACTGTTGTTATATGTCAGGTTCAATTCACTAAACTACTGTCATTATATTACTATCTTGTGTCACTCAATCTACATCTTTGACAAGAAAAAAGATCCAGTAGGGGCCTTCCCTACGGTTTCGTCAAAAAAAATCTACGTCTTTGACATCACAGATATGAAAAAAAAAATTACTGCCAAGATGAAAATATTTAGATGATAGGAATCTTGGTAAACTGAAGCAGTTGCAGTAATGTACAGGAGTCACATAATCATCAACTAAAGGATACCCAAATTCTCAATATATGGACATGCATCATCATCAAAACAGATAGGAGCATGCTCCAACTAATCAAGGTCAAGTTCAATTCACTGCAAATGGGTAGAGAGAACTGAGAAATGGAGATCCACTACTTGTTTTTTACCACTAACTTATGAATTTGTAAAAATCCGGTCAACATAACGAATTTTGAATAGTTTATGAATATGCTCATTGCTAATGGTTAGCAGTAGGAATGTTACATTTCAGCAATTATAATTGGACAGCAGAAAACAAAATTACTCGGTCACATTGGATGCCAATATCTAAGACTAAGAACTTTGAGAATCGGTGGCATGAATCTAAATACTACTAAAGCGATGTCAAATACTAAACAACAATTGAAGCAATGGTGCGGACATAATTTTCCTAAACTATGTGCTGCTTCCAAAGCAGCCAAGCTTTTAGTTGTACAGTACTAACAAAAATATGTATATACTAACATTTCATTACCCTTTACAACATACTAAGAAGTAAGAACATGAATAACACATATGATCCAGATGTCATGCAAAAAAAGTGAGCATAACTTGTGAAACAATTCCTAGCATGCATCACTAAGACAATTTATCAGATGGAAATGAACCGCAAATGCCAGGGATCAACTAGATGATTGAGGAATACCTATCTCTTCTTTGATTCATGGCAGGTGTCAATGAGATATATCTATGCTCCAAGAGAACTGGAAGCACTGTTTCTACATAATCAAAATGTCCTTTCCGCTTGCTGCAGTCAACCTTAAATGGTTCTCTGGATGCTATCTCTGCAGGAACCTCCTTCACAATTTCTACATATCCTCTAGTCTGCTCAATGAAGTAATCGACATCAAAAACATCTGCAAAGCCACTGACAGAACAGTCTAATAAGAACTAAATAATGTATGCATTTCAGACAAAACCGAACTCGTTTCCTTGCGCAGCACATACCTGGACTCATTCCAATATGCGGCAACCTCAAACTTGGGCAGAACCATTGTCGCATTCAGAAGACGTGCAACCAGAATACCATCGCATAGCTGCAGAACCATCACACTGGAATCATCTAATGGCCCTCCAGGACCCAGAAGAATGTAATATGAACATCCAAAATCATATTTGCTTAACAACGCTTCAGAAAGTTCACTACTGTCAATCTCAGAGATCGCTACTCTATGCAATGTGGGTATGATTCTGAGAACTCTAACCGAGCACCGAGAATTTGAGATGATGTGACAGCACAATACAGAAAGTGAATGGTATCCGATACAGGAAGGAGGAAACTCTAACCGAGATGCTTAACGTACATCACGTCGCAGCTGGTTGAGCCCGCCGTAGCAATCTATCCGTATGTAGCCGTTCGTCCTCGCCGGAGCTGCAGAAGAAGAGGGAGGGATAAACAACAATCAGTTTCACCACCGCGTCCACTGGTCCACGTCCAACCCCAAACCCGCCAAAGCTACGAAGCGTGCGAGGCGGCGTGGGCTCACCGGGCATCGTTGCCGTCCGCCACCACCCGCACGGCCGCCACTCCACCAACGGCCGCTGCGCCCAGATGACCCGCGAACCCGAAGGAGGCAGCTCTCTGCCACAAAAACCGAATGCGAGATAAAGCAATGTGCTAGTCTGCTAGTACAGCGTTAGAGTGGGATCTAGGGAGTACATGAGGGGCGGGGCGCGTACCCGGAGGCGGGGAGGCTGAAGAAGGGGGGAGAGGCCGGGGGCGAGAGCAGGAAGTAGAGGACGGGCGCGAGGAAGAGGGCCGGCAGGAGGAACCGGAGGCGGTGCTGCGCGCACCACGCCGCCGCCGGAGACATGGCCGGCGGGCCACTCACCGTCGCCGGAGCCGAGCGCTGGATCTGATCGGCCGGTGTGGCGGCGTGCGGAGATTTTGGAGAACGGGAAATCCCACGGGTACACCGGAGCCGAGCAGCACTGGGAATGGGACCATACACCACGTGCGGGCCCCACATGTCATGGACTAATAATATCCGGAGCGGGAGGTGGCGTGCGGAAATGGTGTGGCAATGGCATGTGGGGTCCAATAGGAAACGCCTCACTCGCTGCCGCCAAATTGATTAATTAGGCTCAAAATGTTCGTCTCGCAGAGTACAACAAAACTGTGTAATTAGTTTTTGATTTTATCTACATTTAGTACGCCATGCATGTTATGACATTTTGATGTGACGGGGAATCTTCTTTTTTATAGTAAATTTGGGAGTGGAATTTGGGATTTAAACAAGGCCGAAATGGTGTGGGCGTGTGGGGTCCAATAGGAAACGCCTCACTCGCTGCCGCCCACCTATGACAGTGACAGGTGGGACCTTACCTCGTTACCCCACATGTCAGCCTCACGCGAGGATATCCGGTTCGAGGGGGGCTGGGCGTAGTAAACGGTAAATGGCGAGGGCTTATCCGCAAAATGACACGGATGCATTCCCACTTGCACCTGCGCCGAGATCTCGGAAGAGACGCACCGCAGGATCAGAAACAGGCAGGCTTCCGCTTCCGCTTCCCCACCCGAATCCAAGCCGCCACACCCCACGCGCCCCAACCCCCTCCCCTCCAACCCCGCAGCGAAGCTGGCGCGCGAGGCGGCCGACGCGAGCGCACGCAAGCGCAAGGCGGCGGACGGCGGCGGCGGCGGCGAGGCAGCAGCAGCCCCCGGCGCGGCCGCCGCGCCCCCGACGATCCCCGGGGAGGAGGAGGACGCGGCCATGGGCGACGTACCCCAGCACGCCGCGGAGGTAGGGGCGGAGGAGGAGGGGCCCCGGGCCGTGCCGGACCCTAACCCTAGCCCGAGCCTCGGCGGCTGCTCCGACCCCGTGTCGGTGGAGCTCTCGATGGGCGGGGACTACTACCACCCCGCCTGCTGCGGCGAGCCCGACATCGACATCCCCGAGGGGCCCAAGCTGCCGTGCGTTGGCGACAAGGTGAGGGAGAGTCCCCTCTGCCCCCCACCATCTGCTCCCGCGCCCGCGATCGGTGATTGGTTAGCCCGCCGCGTGGTGGAGCGGGTCTCCGTCACGCTTTAGTGCTACGGGCTTGCACTGATCTAGTGGAAATGCCAGTCGTAGTCATCTTTATGAGTCCGGTGGGATGTTGTGATGCGATTGCGTGGACTGTTGAGACGCACTGTATTGAGGTGCAGTTGATTGTTGGTTAGTTGGCGTTCATAAGCATGTGTAATGGGGATTTTGAGATGAGGAGAGTAATTTCGACATATTATTAGGTTTTGTTTCACTCTACAGGTGTGGTTTGAGTGAGAACCTTGTATGTACTTCTCCTATAGACTAGCATATTGGTTGATAGTGGACAACTAAACAGAGAAACCGGTACAACCTTTTTTTTTGTATGCTCAAGTGAGGCTAAATTATACCCTATAAGTTTTGCTAAGACTACACAAGTGACAGGGTTGCCGGTAAAGTATTCTGTTCCTTTTATGTTAAAAAAAGTTTCATATAGGGTTATCTTCTGCCTTGTACGGCTTCCGTTTGGTTCATTTCCAGAACAGTTGCTTGCTGCCCTTATTCTTGATACTCAGCTAATGTAGTCAGATTCAATGTCTTCTAGCCAAAACCTGCCCCCCAAGTTTCTTTTAGCATATGGAATAGTATATTTAGATTGTTCTGTTATTCAAATCAAGTAATTAGTTATAATACGCCACAAGTTTCTGTTATTTGAGCTTGTCTTGCCGATCAACTGATGTAATGAAGTTTCAGTGCTTCCCTAGAAGTTCATATGCTGTATAAGGATTATGTTGGGTTGCGTTTTTCTTATGCTATCGATAACCTATTTGTTTGTGTTAGCTGGACGGAACCTGCTGTTTTGTTGTCTAGTTTCAATAAAATGGGACACGACCTTGTTCTGGTTCTAAAATATTTGTTTGTTATAAAAGTGCATTTTGTGGTAGTAGTTTGCTATAAAAGTGCATTTTGTGGTAGTAATTTGTTATAAAAGTGCATTTTCTGGCAGTATTTTGTTATATAAAAGTGCATTTTGTGGTAATGGTTAGGCACCTTTTCTCAATAATGAAAAACACTTATGAGATATTATGAAGGCTTTTTTCAATTATTATGGTGCTTTCCATACTAATTGTCACGCATCTTATAAATGTTGCAGGAACCTCTCTCCTCTTTGGCAGCTGAGTTCCAGTCTGGGAGCCCCATTTTACAGGAGAAAATTAAGGTCCCTGTGTGTTTGGCTATTCAAATATGTAATTAGTGCATTTTATGTTGATATGTTGTTTTAGCATGCCATTCTCTAGTTTGTTCATGGAGTCATACTTGGTCTGCAGTTGCTTGGCGAACAATATGATGCTTTAAGACGGACGCGTGGAGATGGAAACTGCTTTTATCGAAGCTTTATGTTTTCCTACTTGGTAGTATCTGCAGTGTACTTTTCATAAAGTGTTATCGTTCATATTGTGATGTTCTTATCTTATGCACTTTCGTCCCAGGAACACATCCTAGAGACACAAGACAAAGCTGAGGTTGATCGCATCATGATAAAAATTGAACAATGCAAGAAGACGCTCCTATCTCTTGGATATATCGAGTTCACTTTTGAGGATTTCTTCTCCGTAAGTTTATCCAGTGGTTAACTTTTGCACATTTTCCTGAGTCATTTGTTTTATGGTTTGGTGTTTGTCCTGCTTATCTGCTCTACATCATTTTGATAGTTTGTGGGTTTGTCTACTTATGCACTGTGATCAGTTCCAAATGATTTTGCTGAATTTGCTTGGATTAGTTAGCTTACAAGCTGTCTTATATCTGTGTTTGTATAACAGGATTAGTTTGGGTTATTGTAGTGGATGGTTCTTGTTAATCCTTTGAGGCTCATGGATATGGCGGTTTTTTGCGGAAAATGAATTAGATATGACTTGTTTTAGTTTAGTCAGGAATGCTTACCTACATGTCTTCCAAAGGTCATAGGCCGCAAAGTTTGCTACTGTACTAGTGCAGAAGGCAACTCGGTGGCTGTAACTCATGTTTTACTTTTTTGTGGCTGGAATCATGCTGCTGTAGTTCATTTGAAGTAAGGGTAGTTGAGAATCACAAAAAATTGAACCTTGCTGACTAATGTATGCGTGATTTGTAAGAAATCTAACTCTCTTGCAAAGAAAATATCAATGTATTCCTTCTTTTGACAAATATATGTTGTTTTAAGTTTGCTCTATGTCAAAATTTTTAGCTTTGACCATCAATAGTTAAAAGTTTATTAGTTTTGCAACATGAAGCTGATGCTACTAGATTCATCATGAGAAGTAACTTCATGATAAATAACCTTCTCTAGTGGAAATTATGTATGCAGAAATTGATAGTGAACTTTTCACCTTGTAGACTGTGTGTATGTCCTACTGAATCATGATCTTATTATCTTCCCCCTTACTGAATCATGCTCTCTGATTTTCCTCAGATATTCGTTGATCTGCTGGAAAGTGTTCTGCAGGGACATGAAACTCCTATAGGGTAAATATCATAAAGTTTTACTTTGTCCCCCAAATACATACTCCCTCCGTACTGGTAAAGGAAGCCATTTAGGACAGCGACACGGTCTTCAAAACACAACTTGACTTCTTATTTCCATAAAAATATTTAATGAAAAGTGATACATGTATACTTTTATGAAAGTATTTTTCAAAATAAATCTATTCATATAACTTTTACAATTTCAAACTGAACAACTTAAAAGTTATTCATGATTTATATTCCCAAAGTTTTACTCAAACCTTGTCCTAAACGGCTTTCTTTACCAATACGGAGGGAGTATGGATGAAGAAAAAGAAGTATTGAGTTGTTGATAATTGATATCTAAGGCGTTTTCATTTAACTGTCTACAAAATATGACACAATACCTATCATCATTTTTGTGCCTCTTTAGTAAATCTATTTTGTCTTCCGACATCTTTAGGCCTGAAGAACTTCTAGAAAGAACCAGGGATGCACAAGTTTCTGATTATGGTTTGTACATCCAGATTTTCATACTCTGTATTGCTATATTATCTTGTCAGTACTATCTAATGCTGTTGTCTTCAGTTGTCATGTTCTTTAGGTTTGTCACTTCTGGTGAAATTCAAAGGAGGTCTGACTTCTTCGAACCATTCATATCTGGCTTGACAAATTCAACTGTGGCTCAGGTCAGCTTCATATTTCCGTATGGAGTGCTGAAATTATTTCCATGGTCGTTTGCGTGCATCAAATAACATTAAACTGTGATTATATCCGTTACTCCATGGTCAATAGTATTTGTGGTGATTGGCAATCACAATACATTTTTCGTTGTTGTTGGCTCAAAATGTTCTGGAGCGTGTGTAGCCATTATTCCTGGAGGAAATTTCTCAGAACCAAATATCATATAAAAAGACAAGATTATGTATCATGAAGTACCAACACTTTGAGCAATTAACTTTTTCCACTGGCTAAATTTATCCCAAGCCTGAAGTAACAGATGTTAGGATAGAAAAAAAACTTTATGCAGTTGTCCATGTGGGCAAATAAGCTACTCCTTGTTGGGCTTGAAAGTTGTTGAAGTCACAATTATTTCGATCACTGAATCTATATCCTATTTCCATGAACATTTCTGTAAACATGCAGCTAAGATGTTGACCTTGCTTTATAAATTGGCTTTGCAGTTCTGCAAGGCTTCTGTGGAGCCTATGGGTGAGGAAAGTGATCATGTGCACATAATTGCCCTATCAGATGCATTAGGTGTACCAATCCGTGTTATGTACCTAGACCGAAGCTCTTGTGATACCGGTAATCTGAGCGTGAATCACCATGATTTCATCCCTTCGGCCAATGCTTCTGAGGGCGATGCCGCGATGACATCCACTCCTGCCGCTGAGAAGCCTTACATTACTTTGCTCTACCGGCCTGGTCACTACGATATTCTCTACCCAAAGTGATTTTTGCTCATGGCTAGTCGCCTGAACTTGGTTGAGAAAGCTGTCTAGAATTCTGTAGTCATGTTTCGCGTGGGTGCTGCCAAAGGTGGCCTTAAACAAGGGTACATGAGTTCTTGGGAAAGCAACGAGACTTGCTTTTATGTGCTAGTGCCCTCGCTCAATTTAGTCTTTTTCAACCTGCTGTAAGTCCTACTCTGGTGCAATGATTTAACATTATGTTGACTGTGGAGAAGTTCTGTGGATATTGCTACCGATTTAGTGTTTGTTCCGTTAATTTTTTACCTTTATTTGTCATAGCAAGCTTTATGGTCGTTTTGTATGTTGCGTATTGTCTTTCCTTGATGCATGAAGGCTTGTGAAATGTTCTAATTTATATATTGATTGATGATGGGGGTTGGTACCTCATCTTCCTGTGAAAGCATTGCTGCTGCGTTTTTGCCGCTTGCCAATACCATAAAATCCTGCTGATGTATTCCTGGGGGATTAGTGAGATCATCTGATGATATGACAAACCCTCAATGTAAAGATTTCAGTAGCGCACTTCTGTGTGAAAGTCGGAAACGGGAGGCAAAGTTGCATTCGCCAATGTTTATCGAATAAAATTTGATGGAGATGTGATTGGCAATTTGTTGTACGGGAAGTATTGCTCCAGTTACTCTTACTCATAGTCATAGCCATACGTTGGGTGCATGAAGTGACACAAAGTTTCAGGCAAGGCCTAACCCCAGAGACGAGAATCAGAGGGGAGTTTGATTTGCGTCTCTTGTCTACTCGTACATGGACACCAATCAGTCGAAGACATGCCTGCGATTGGAGAGAGAAAGGTTGAAAAGCCCGGAGAGTTGACCCCTTGCAAACTCCTTCACGGACCTACTAGATCGTGCAAGCGAACTTTTTCCTTCTTTTTCGGATGCCGTAACGAGAAGACAATATACAAATGCACATATTTAGACACAAGTTATATTTAATGGACCTGGATTTATGAGTACCTGTGTGTACTGTACCTGCATTCTCCAACTCTTGTCTGCCATGAACATCGCAATCTTACATCTCTGGCATTTGCCAGGCAGAAGCAGGAGGCTGTTTTCCTCACGAAGATGTTTTCCTCCGTCCGGTGATCTATCCTTTTTGTTCCCACTCCCCCTAGTGGCTTCTGCTCTTGTTTCTTTTTGATCTGGCTACCTACCTGCCAGTACCAGTGGCAGCTTCCTCCTCTTCATGCACCACGTCCACGTCATCTAACTTACAAGGGGACAAACGGGTTTCGCCGTGTCGTGTATATAGGAAGATAAAACAAGGAACTCTTGGATCAGATAATGCACTTTTCAAGCACCAGCAGAAACATACAAAGTTACAAACCAATCCTCCCGGAAAAAAAGGGCGTCTTACACAAGAAAAATCATGGAGTGTGCATGACAGACAGACGGAGTGATGGGCAACTAGAATTGTTTATGGGGAGAGCAAGTGTAGCAATCATGAACATCATTTGACAAGAATCCAAAATGTTGATTTGAGGAGCCTAGGGCCACACTCGGTGGATGATGGATGGGAGAGAGCTGAAGTGGGGCTTGGAATGGCGGGAACGAGACTTCCGGGCCATCATGCGCACAGCGGGCCGCGGAATCTCTGAGCGGGCCGGCGGGGCCCCACGTCCGTGGCGGGAAGAAAAGCCAAAACTCAGGGGGAGCATTTCCGTTCCGGGCCCACCCACGCGCCGAATCCTCTCTGAAAACACTCAAAAAAATAACAAACCCAGAATTTTTTTTTCCAAAAAACAAATCTCCCTGAAATGAGTGCATTTAAAATGAATTCGGTGAGTGTGCTAACATCAGGAGGGTTTAGAGAATAGTACTAGCAGGTAGCAGCAGATTAGACCCAGTGGCGGCGTCATGATCACTGTCCCATTAGTGGGCACGGCCACGCCTAATCTCGTATCGAGATGAGTAGCCTGCAGGCTGCAGCTTTGCTGCCTTTCTGCAAGTGGTGATTGCAGCGGCTGCAACGCATGATGTCAGTGGAGCACCAGTATCCTTTACACAGATCATAGATCAACACCGGTGCCCTATCATTTGCAGATAATAACACCAACATAATTCGTGATCTCCAGATTAATCCAAGAAAACCTGCCAAAGTTGCAACATACAGAACGGGAACAAGATCAGGCAATATACATGGAGGCTGGATCAGCTAATTAAGTACTGTAGCATATGCATGTGCGATGGCTTCTCCATCGGTATCGGGAGCACAGGCGTGCGTGTCCGCCCTGGCCGGGCCCACCGCCCAGTTGGCACGACAGTGACGCTGCGAAGACGCATGCACACGATACAGTTCGGAGTCGGACAGAACACAACACAGCCATCGTCAACTCCTAACGCAGCGACGAATTGGCAGATTACCAACCGGCTTTATCATATCCATTGCCACGCTGCCACTGGCCTACCGCGCTTAACACTGTTGACATGGCTAGCTAAACAAAATCCACTATCGTTCAAATAAACTTCTGATATAAAAATGATTTTCGGCCTGTTCTTTGTCTTATACAGTATACTCCTAGTTATTAAAAAAAGAAAATGTAGCTGAATAATAAGTACCAGTCTCGTGTCATTGGCTCATTGCATCCCGCCCTCCCCACACTAAACCTGAAACCGAATGACTAATTAAGACGGAATTAATTTGATTAATTAGCGAGGACCAAAGACGAAATTAATTAAGCTCGCCAGTTGCCGTTGCCACCTCTCTTTCTCTCTCCTCGCTTCCCCACGGCGACAACCGCCTCGCCCCACGTTCTCCACCTACGTGCCTACCTGCGCGCGGCGGTGGGCTCGGGTCCCGGCGGCGGCCGGAGGAAGTCACAGCCGGCGGCGAGCGACGACGCGGAGCGCCGGGTTGAGGCGTCGGCGAAGTGGATGGGGCGCTAGGAGGTGGCGGGAGCGCGTTGGTGGTGTTGGTGGCAGCGGCAGCGGCAGCGGGCAGCCATGTATTTCGCCAAGCTCGATGACTCGCCCATGTTCCGGACGCAGGTGAGAGTCATGATCCCGGCGGATCTCGGTCCCTAGGGTTGCGGGGCTTGGGGTGCTCGCGCGTGTCGACCTTTGCCTGGATTCCTAGCGGCTCCCTCCCTGGATTCTGGCGTGGTGGGCGGCTGGCTGGCTGGCTGGCTGGCTTTGATCCCCGCGTGTCTCCGGCCAACTTTTTTTATTTTAATTAATAATTTTTGGTCGCGTCGTTGGCGCTACCGCACATGGCCGCTGGATTGCGAGCGCAAACCTTGCTAAATTTTACCGCTGCTGATTCCCTTCTCCCGGATGGTCGATGCGCCGCGCGTGTCCAGTGTCTCCCTTTATTTAATTTGGTTTTTTAGAATGCACGTGGAAAGCTTAATTCCTCACGGATTGGGCTCTGGCAGGTCAAAGCATTGGCAGTCTGTGGTTCATTTTATTATCTGTGCCTGGATTGTCGTATGTTCTTGTTTTTACTCTGCGTGCCCGTGCGTGTATTATGTGCATCTGCAGTTCAGCAGTTCTGCATTGTAGCATGTCGTTGATTATGTGCGTCTGCAGCTCAGCATTGTAGCAAGTTGTTGAATTGTCTCTTTGTCAGGTTTGTGTGTGTGTCGGTTTCTCTTTGGAATGATTGTGGATTTTCCAGGGCTGAAAACGAGCGGTTCACAATCGGTTTGATTTCTATAGAAAAAGGAATGTTTTCTGATTTTTTTTATAAAGCAACATCAGGAACTAATCTTGCATAGTGCTGTGATTGTAAATGCCTCTGTGCATGCTTCATATGTTGTACGATAATGTCTTTATATTCGTGTAGAATGTGAAGTTTTGTTAACACTTGACACAACGCCATATGAGACAGTTTAATTTGATTTCTGGAGTTGGTTCAAATTTGATGTGAATTCTTCACCGAAACAAATGTGCTTCTTCTGGACAGCGTCTCGATGGACTTAGACAGATAGTCTTTTTTCTCTTTTTGATATCAGTGATCAGTCCAGATTGGTGTGTTAACTTGTGGAACTAGACACAGTGATTTTGCTGCTAGAGACGACTTATTTATTTTACATTCAATTCCAAGCCATTAATATTGGTTACATTGATGAACGAAACCTCGCCTCCTCTGATTGTGAAAGAACTGTATGCACCTTTTTGTTCTCCTGAAAACAGATACAGTCACTTGAGGAGAGTGCTGAATTGCTAAGAGAGAGATGTTTGAAGTTCCATAAAGGTTGCCGCAAGTATACGTAAGTGACCATTGAAAGCTCATTGGTGTATTTTCTTACAGGGAGTATGGTTGAGCTGTAATTCATTTCCCTACATTGCGCCCTTTTGTTTCAGCGAAGGACTAGGGGAAGCATACGATGGAGATATTGCATTTGCAAGCTCACTTGAAACATTTGGAGGAGGCCACAATGATCCAATTAGTGTTGCTTTTGGTGGTTAGTCACCTTTTCAACTGATTTTTCCACCAGAATTTACAAATTTGTCATATGTGTTGCAGTAGATTTTTTTATCCTTTCATATTTGCTTAGTTGTTCTGGAAACCATTTCTGGGTGCATGGAATCAATAATCTTTCATTCTTCAGTATTTTTCACTGTTCCTTTATTTAAGTTCCTTCATTTTTTAACTGGCTTCTTTTACTTGTTTTTCATTCCACCACATAAGACTAGAGTGGAGCTTAGTGTTGTCAATTCGTCTACTAAGCATACCAAATGCTTGTATCCTTTCCAGGACCTGTCATGACCAAATTTACAATTGCCTTGAGAGAAATTGGGACATACAAGGAAGTTCTGCGCTCCCAGGTAGTGCACTTCTGAATTAGAATGCGGATATGTGCATTTGTTCAGCCAAGTTCTAATGTTCGCTTTGTAATTACTAATTAGAGGCTTAGCAATTTAACCTGGATCTGCATTGATTGATTCTGTTGTCTTTTTCCATGGAGCAATATTGTATTTTCTACCTATTGTGTTGTTTTCTGTTACTTCTGATTTCTTGATCAGTGGACATCAGAAAAACACTTTTCTTAAGGCTTATGTTATCCTATTCATGTCTATAATCCGGTTGGATGTTATGGCCGCAGCATAGGAATGTGGCTCATATTTTCCACCTCGTTATATGGTCATATAGTCAGAATTGAAATATCGACGTGTCACTGCGAGTTACCAGATGATATTAATGGCGAGGAATTGTCATGCTACTTTGAGTTTCTTATTCCTCTTTCTGTACACCTTTCATGCAATACTTGGTTTTAGGGTAGCATGTGATATTTAATGTTCCTTTATAAAAAAATCCAGCTTATTTCATTTCATGGTACATCAAACTTTTATTGATTGAGGTTGTCTAATTTCTGATTTGGTTTTCTGGCAGGTTGAGCACATGCTAAATGACAGATTGCTGAATTTTGTGGATATTGATTTGCATGATGTGAAGGTACTAGTGTTATTTGCTATAAACACAAAATCGTGAAAAATCACATTGAGAATGATTGAATGGCACAATTTCCTGCTTAATACCTTTTTCAGGATGCCCATAAGCGTTTTGACAAGGCTAGCCTCGCATATGATCAGGCAAGTTATCTTATTATGTTGTTTCGTGTTTATTGTAATGTATTTATGATTTTTGTTTCATGTCATAAATTACGGCGGAGACTTTCCTTTTTCTTCAGACATGAATATTTCTGGGATATAACAAAGTTTCCACTGGGCAATAACATATATGTGATTTCTGTGCTGTCTGTTTAGTGATTGATAACGGATTAGCTGATTGAAGTTACAATTGTTCTATGCTATGTATTTTCGTACTTTTGTGCTGATAGACTATTCTTTTATATTTTTCTGCAATACTTGCTTTGTTGCATAATTGCAATATTATCGTGTTTCATTTTTAAGAGAGTACACTTTTAACTCGTGAACTGGTTATTTTGGTTATAGATTCGTGAGAAGTACCTATCATTGAAGAAAGGCACACGGCCAGACATAACAACTGCGGTCGAAGATGTAAACAATCTTTCTTGTTCAACGTTTTACACAAGTTAAGGCAGTTTCCCCCAAACTAACCTGCGTCTGTTAATATCTAGGAGCTCCACAGTGCTAGATCTTCCTTTGAGCAAGCTCGTTTCAACCTGGTACAAGCTTCATTGTCCCTCACTTTTCTCCTTAGTTTCTCACTCGTGCTTATATGCTTATCATGCTATTGTTTGCCATATCCATGTAAATCTTTAGGTCACATCACTTTCGCACATCGAAGCAAAGAAGAGATTTGAATTTTTGGAGGCTGTTAGTGCGACGATGGACTCACATCTTCGATATTTTAAACAAGTACCGCCTTGTATATTTTACCTCTTGGTGTAGCTATGTTATGCACGAAATGAGATTAATCCTATCGATTGCTATTCGTCAGGGATACGAACTATTGCATCAAATGGAGCCGTATATTAATCAGGTAACTCTTGCACTATTTCCCTTTGTATTTTTGTATTGCTAGCTTATTATGCATCTGAATGCTTTATTCCAATAGTTACTACCCAACATTTCTGCTTTTAATCACCAGTTGAGACTTGACTTGTTTACTAGTTGACCTGTATGCCAGGAAGTTGAGACTGATCTGCCATTCATTGTCATTGACTCATTGTGCTCCACGCAATGCACCAGTGACCTTCACATGGGTTCAGTTCTTCAGTGCTTTGTGCACCTTTGCAGTCACTTGTATATACTGATGTTGATCTTGATTATGAGAAAACAAATTTAAGCAATCAAATTATTTGACCGAAGTTCTCACCATGTAGCTAATAATTGCCACTTCTTTTAAGTAATAATTACATGGAACAGTTGAAAGAGATTATATTGCATGGATCTATTCTATAACAAAAGGCTCAGTTGATTTTGGTTTAAAACATATTATACAGAAAGTTTATTGCTGTGTTCGATGTACCCCAGACTAACTCTTTGTCCTTATTTTGCATTTCCTTTTTTTTCTTCTTCTGCAGGTTCTTGCTTATGCTCAGCAATCAAGGGAAAGGGCAAACAAAGAACAAGCTTCTCTTGTAGAGAGGATGCACGAGTACAAAAGGCAGATAGACCGGGAAAGTCGGTCTTCAGTAAATGGTTTGAATGATTGTTACAATCCTGATGGAATACAGGCAATCGGTAGAAGTTCACATAAAATGATTGAGGCAGTGATGCAGTCAGCCACAAAAGGCAAGGTAAGACATTCTGATCCACTAGGGGAAAACAGGTATGGCAATTTTAAAAAGAAAGTTAACACCGTGATTTACTATTTTCAGGTTCAGACCATTCGTCAAGGTTACCTTTCAAAGAGATCGTCAAACTTGAGAGCCGATTGGAAAAGAAGGTTCTTTGTACTTGATAGTCGAGGAATGTTGTACTACTATCGCAAACAAATCAGTAGGCCACCTGTAGGTCCCCAACCTAACATTTGGTGTTGAAATAATTTAATTGGGATGATTTTTTATGCATGCATGACATATTCAGTCCCATCCTTTTCTCACCATTTTACTTCTACCTTGTCAATGAGCCATGCTAAATGGGAATTTGTTATCTTAGGGCTCATTAATTACGCCCGACTCGATTGATAACTCTTGAAGTTAATGTTGCTTTTCCCTTTCATCTTTACAATAGTTACTTACTAGTACTATATCAATTTCTTTTTTATACTGCCATGCTGTTCAGGAATCTCATTCTCAAAGAGATTTGTTTACTTATGCTTCGTTTCAGGAAGATGAGCACAGTTTTTAATTGTTTCTTCAATGTTGCTTCTGCATAAACTATTTATAATATGATTTGACAAATATTTTTTTTCTTCTTCTGCAGGTTCTTGCTTATGCTCAGCAATCAAGGGAAAGGGCAAACAAAGAACAAGCTTCTCTTGTAGAGAGGATGCACGAGTACAAAAGGCAGATAGACCGGGAAAGTCGGTCTTCAGTAAATGGTTTGAATGATTGTTACAATCCTGATGGAATACAGGCAATCGGTAGAAGTTCACATAAAATGATTGAGGCAGTGATGCAGTCAGCCACAAAAGGCAAGGTAAGACATTCTGATCCACTAGGGGAAAACAGGTATGGCAATTTTAAAAAGAAAGTTAACACCGTGATTTACTATTTTCAGGTTCAGACCATTCGTCAAGGTTACCTTTCAAAGAGATCGTCAAACTTGAGAGCCGATTGGAAAAGAAGGTTCTTTGTACTTGATAGTCGAGGAATGTTGTACTACTATCGCAAACAAATCAGTAGGCCACCTGTAGGTCTCCGACGTAACATTTGGTGTTGAAATAATTAAATTGGGATGATTTTTTATGCATGCATGACATATTCAGTCCCATCCTTTTCTCACCATTTTCCTTTGATTTTATAGGGTGGTTGTTCCATCCAAAGAACTGTTGCCCCCCCTGAACATGGTTCTGGGTTGTTGAGCAGATTGTTCTCTTCTCATTACCATGGTCTTATACATGATGAGAAGTCTGTTGCACGGCATACTGTTAATTTGTTGACATCAACCATTAAAGTTGATGCAGAGCAATCAGATCTGAGGTTCTGCTTCAGAATTATTTCACCCACAAAGGTCTACACACTGCAGGTATAGCACAAGGTTATCGAGAAAACTGTCTTTCGGTCTTCAGTAAATGGTTTGAATGATTGTTACAATCCTGATGGAATACAGGCAATCGGTAGAAGTTCACATAAAATGATTGAGGCAGTGATGCAGTCAGCCACAAAAGGCAAGGTAAGACATTCTGATCCACTAGGGGAAAACAGGTATGGCAATTTTAAAAAGAAAGTTAACACCGTGATTTACTATTTTCAGGTTCAGACCATTCGTCAAGGTTACCTTTCAAAGAGATCGTCAAACTTGAGAGCCGATTGGAAAAGAAGGTTCTTTGTACTTGATAGTCGAGGAATGTTGTACTACTATCGCAAACAAATCAGTAGGCCACCTGTAGGTCTCCGACGTAACATTTGGTGTTGAAATAATTAAATTGGGATGATTTTTTATGCATGCATGACATATTCAGTCCCATCCTTTTCTCACCATTTTCCTTTGATTTTATAGGGTGGTTGTTCCATCCAAAGAACTGTTGCCCCCCCTGAACATGGTTCTGGGTTGTTGAGCAGATTGTTCTCTTCTCATTACCATGGTCTTATACATGATGAGAAGTCTGTTGCACGGCATACTGTTAATTTGTTGACATCAACCATTAAAGTTGATGCAGAGCAATCAGATCTGAGGTTCTGCTTCAGAATTATTTCACCCACAAAGGTCTACACACTGCAGGTATAGCACAAGGTTATCGAGAAACTGTCTTAGTGAATATAGTTAAGTCTTTCATACTTAGTGAACACATTTAGTGTTTAAGCAGGCAGAGAGTGCAGTAGATCAGATGGATTGGATTGAAAAGATAACTGGTGTTATTGCCTCCCTGCTGACCTCACAATCCCCAGAACAGGTTAGTATTGGACGACCTCTGTTTGGACTGTTGATTTATTTGAATTCAATTTACAATACTCCACTGTTCTGTTTCAGTGTTTTATGTCAAGCCCTAAGGGCAGTGGACATGATAGGAGTGCAAGTGAGAGTAGCTCCTTTACTAGTTCAGTGGAATTTGAACCTAATATAAGTGATGATTTAGTACTGGAGAAGAACTTTGGAAATGGGCAGCATGATGTCAGAGGCACACACCATCACAGAATCAACATGAAACAAGAAAAACCAATTGACTTGCTTAGAAAAGTGGATGGCAATAATATGTGTGCTGACTGCGGTGCTTCAGAACCTGATTGGGCATCTCTAAACCTTGGTGCCCTTCTATGCATAGAGTGTTCTGGGGTGCACAGAAATCTTGGAGTGCATATATCAAAGGTAACTGCAAAACTTTACTTGTTATTCTTTTTTATAGAACACCTGCTTCTCTTGATGGTGTACATAGATTGATTGCTCCATGCATTTGATCTTTAAAGTCTAGAAGTTGTTTCAGTTTGTGCATGACATCACATGATTTTGGGCTCTGGTGCAATGGTGCTATCATACCTACAGCTGTGACACACATTTTGCTAGCAATCCATCAGACAGCGTATAAACCCGAAATCTGAAGCAATTATTTTCAAATTGTAAAGTCTAAGTACTTAAGGGGTTATCTTCTTATAGCTGAGTACCATTTTCCCATTGCTATTTTAGGATAGGATGCAGAATAACTAATCTGCGCGCATCTCATTTCAGGTAAGATCTCTGACACTCGATGTCAGAGTTTGGGAGCCATCTGTAATCAATCTCTTTCAGTCATTAGGCAACATGTTTGTTAACAATATTTGGGAAGAGATGTTACCTTCATCAAATAATAGTCGTCCTGATGATAATTTAAGGTAATATTATGAAAGTATTGAATTTCTTCATTTCTAAATTACATGCTGTCTTCTCTATTGCTCTCCAAGTTACAAACTTGCAACTTTGTTTCTTTCCCAGTGCTGATGGATCAGACACATTACAATACCTCTCTGTTAGAAAGCCTAAACACAAAGATGCTTTCTCCGCCAAAGAGAAGTTTATTCATGCCAAGGTACTCACCACATTTTGCAACTGCATGTACTCCGTTCTTCTTTAGCAAATGGATGGGATGTGAAAACCAAGTTATCTCGAAGGATCCCTATGCTAAGAATGATTGTATAAATGTGACTCCTTAGTCCTTATGGTTTACTACCTAGAGAACTCTACTCTCAATATGGGCATTGGCAATTAGGATGCACCGACAGGTCTGGATCTACCTTTGTTGATCTAAGTCCTTTGCATATAACAAGGTTTTAGCAGTATCCACATGTTCCTTTTTTTCCTTTTTTGAAAAAGGGTATGTTTCTCTCAGATCACACAATTAGCTTGCATTGCATAAAGGTTTATGAAACAAAGTAAATTCTCTGCTTACCTCGCTACCTGTGATACCTGATAGTATACGCATGCTTGTGTTTTTCTCTCTTTCTTTTTGTGCGTTTTCGTTTTTGTAACTGTTTTGCACAAGCACCTATTCCATGATCTTCAGAAGTAGACCTCATAAAGATGAGTCAAGGATGTTAATGTTGAGGGCAACTTAGAATTCTCTAGAGACAACATACCCCTATAGCTTAGAGTTGATCAGATAGTTTTATTGGCATATATGCAGCACCTCCTTTTTCCTAACATAAATGTAGCCGATGTAGGTCCACATCATGGACATCTTTGTACTATTCATGAACTGCCTAAGTTTTTTTTAAACAGAAATGAACTCCCTAAGTTATTCTTTGTGATGTTATAAAGAGAGTAAACGATATAATGGTAAAAGGAAAAGAAAATAATGGTTCATCCTGCAATCTACTAACATAGATGTACATCATGTACTCATGGTAGATTTTTTCTGGGCATCTTGATCAGCATTCTTGTCAGTCAAAAACAAGTGTCATCCAAGAAGGTGTTCAGTCAAACTATTCTAACTTTAAGAGATTTATATTTTTTAATATTAAGATCAGCAATGCGGAAATGATACAACTATACAAGTAAGCTTGTCACAAAACTAGCTTTCAATGATGTTTTTATGTTTCAAAATATATTATTACAATAGAAATCGGTGACTGTATAATGTCACTTATCTAAGACGGAGGGAATGCTTCTTGGCAAGATGCTTGAATTGTACCAATTTCTTTAGGCACTACTCTAAATGCTTATCAATGATCGCATGCCCATGAAACCATCTGAAAATGACTTGCATGGACCAGATTCTGTATAGAGCTATCACATGGTATAGTTTAGTGTGTACATTATAGGCCTATTTGAGGTTCTTCAATTCGAACATATATTTAGTTTCATATATCCCAATGTGGCATGCTGACTTTTTCCTCCCGTGAATATTCCAGTATGTAGACAAAGAATTCACACGGAACCATAGCACGGATGACAGTCATCTAGCTCATCAGATGTGGAATAGTGTAGCTGCAAATGACAAGAAAGCTGCATACAGTCTCATTGTTAGATCACGTGCGAATGTAAATTTGGTTTGGGGAGATGTTCCTTCTAGTAGCTCTTGTTTGACTCTTGGAAGAGCACTTCAGCTAGAGATACCAGCTTCGACACCTGATGGAAGTCCAAGATTTTTCGATTGCAATTCTCATGACAAGATTTCTCCGAGAGAGCCCCTTTCCCCTGCTAGCACAAGTTCACGCACAGATGACATGGAGGACGGTTGTGAAGGTTTCTCCTTGCTTCATCTTGCATGCCGTGCTGCAGATGTTGGGATGGTTGAATTACTATTGCAGTATGGTGCTAGTGTAAATATGACTGATTCAAGGGGTCGGACACCCCTTCATCACTGCATTTTGAAAGGAAGACATCAGCATGCAAAGCTTCTCCTGTCCAGGTATGCATGAACCTGATAACTCACGAATTTGATCCCGCACTACTTGTTTGGTTTGTATGCAGGGTTGATGCGAATCTCTGTAACACTATTATATAACCATCATCAGAGCTCTCTTTTTCTTATCAACTGGGAATGATCCAGCAAATTAACAAAACTGCAAATACACATCTCATTTTTCCTTTTCCATTTCTATGCAGAGGAGCCGATTCACAAGCCATGGACCGTGACGGTAGAACATCATTACAGTACGCAATCGAGGGTGGAACAAGCGATGAAGATATTCTTAGTTTGTTAGAGGACCATAGTAGATAATCTTGCACCACAGCCTTCAGTAAATCGAAGTCCCCCTCCTTGTGTGGTCGACTCAACTAACATGGCTCCTGTCCCGCCTGGTCCCTGCTTGTCTTGCAGATAATTTTTGTCAGGGAGACAATGTATGTATATTCGTTCTGGATGGAGCCTCCGCGGCATGTTGTTGTTTTTTCTTTTTTATATCCTTTTTTCGTCTTTAACATCGGTGGTCCATATAGTCATCTGGCAAACGGTTTGGTTTTGTTTGCTGGTGATGATTGGTAAGCTTGTAAATGGAGTTGCTTCTCTTTATTCTCATCATCTTTTTCATCACGAAGTAGCTGCCCTTCTGATGAAAGGTGATTGTACATATCGAGATGTGACGTTCTGAATTGTGATCTATGTAATATGAGCCTGGTGTAGTGGTGTGGATAGTATATGTGATAGTTATACCTTTGTCAACTAAAATAGATTGCATTTTTGCTTGAAGATTATCTTTATCTATATTTGTTTTAATTCAAACTAATCTAAGTTTGACCAAATTGAACCAAAATAGTATTATAGGGCTTCTGGTCCTAAAATGGATCAGGTTTATAAGGGAAACTTTGTAAGTTGTAGCAAAAGCCGGTGCTCGAAATAAACTAATGTCTTTTTAGCTTCACTTGCTCCCAAGGTCGACATATCTGTGCCGGCCGCCCGCTTGGACGCCAACATGCATATGGATAGCCAATTATCGCTGCCGGCACCCACTATTGACCATCGTACCGGTGCTAACTACGGGCTATCTATCACTCAGATACTACTGCCAGAACAAAAAAAAAAGAGAGAGAGAAAAAATTAACGATACAATAATTATCCATCTATCTGAGTACAATAATAAAGTTGATATACATATATACATCGATCATCATCATCATATCGGCAAAGAAAACATATCGAAACAAACGCCACATTGTCAATTATTGAGAAACATATATAAGAAATCAAGAAAATTCATGCAGAAGCACAGGGTCGTCGGTGCTATACGGACCGAGACTAAAAGCATATTATGTACGTACATAGTAATGACTGTATAGTATAAAAAAGAGTATGATTGGGGTAACAATAAGCAACCTATTAATATTTGTTTTTCTTTCTACCGACGATTATGGCTTGTCGAGTTATCATTCACGTCTCGTAACATCCATGTCGTCGGAGCAGCGGAGCCCGGCCATCCCATCCCGGTGACGAGGCCACACAAGAACACCCCCACCGCTTGCCCAACGCAGTGCACGGCTCCAGGCGTGACGTCGCAGCACCGAACGCACCAGCAGCACTGCCTGCTATTCACTCTGTTGGCGCGGAACAGGAAGGCGAGGCAGACCTCTGTTCGTTTGGCTGGTTGCTGGTAGCTCGTGCTGGTTTCTGTTGAGAGAAAAATACTGTCAACGCTGCTGTTGGCTAGAAACCATCCAGCCGAACGGGGCGGTCGCACGAGGAGTGGGACACTGGTACGACCACGGCGCCGCCTGCTGCCCCGCCGTTCTCCGCTGCCGGTAAATCATGCAGCGGCGGGCGGCAGCGCTGCAGTTCATTATTATTGCCCGTTGTGGGTGCTGCTGGCTGCCCCCATCCCTAGGCCACCGGCGTGCAGGACGAGCTTGCCGTGGTCATGCCCCGTGATGATGTCCTCCGGGAGGTCGCAGCAGCGTGGGCGGGCATGGAAGCCGCCGCCGGCGCACCCGTTGGTGGTGCAGCTGTACGCGAAGGCTGGCTCGCCGAACTGCTCGCCGCAGATGCTGCAGGAGTTGGTGGTCGTGGCGCCGAGGGTGAGGCGGTGCTCATGGTGGCGGCACTTGAGCTTCTTCGGCCGCCGGTAGTAGGCCTCGTGGAGGAGGAAGGAGCACAACCGGAGGCAGACCTAGAGCAGAACTTGAGTGAGGGCACACCTTGAGAATAACGAGGCCTTGTTTAGATCTCAAAAGCAACTACTAAATTTACTATGCAAAAATAGATTTCCCATCACATCAAATGTCATAACATGCATGGAGTACTAAATGTAGATGAAATCAAAACTAATTGCACAGTTTTGTTGTGCTTTGCGAGACGAACATTTTAAGCCTAATTAATCAATTTTTGGACAATTTTTTACAAATACAAACGAAATGCTACAGTGAGTCAGTGACGCAATGATTACAAAGTGACATCAAACTTCCAAATTCGACCTTCCAAATTCAACATCTAAACAAGGTCTAAAATTTAACATGGTAAAAAGTTGTTCACTACTTGAAGATCACTCACTCCAACGTAGGTCCAACGGGCACCGGTACGCCAGCGTGCCGACATTGACGTCGCGGTGGCACACTCCGCACGTCTCTGAAGCGTTGTTGTTGCTGTCGACGCGCTCGAGGGGAGCGGTGTGGTTGTTCCCGTGGGAGAAGTGCTTGGCCGAGCTCCCCGCCTCCCCATGACGACTCACTGCAGGTACACACGACGGGCTAGCTAGTCGATCAGCGAATTCAGGATAAACTTATTCCCTTAAACGATGGCAAGCTGGAATGATCAACTAGTCGAATTGCATGCTTTTGAGAGATGGGATAATATGTACTACTTTCGTTCTAAATTACTATTCGTTGTTGATTTTTTTCATGATCTTTAATTATTCGTCTTATTCAAAAATTTTACAAGCAGGCGTCGTTTCTCTGTAAAGGAATTTTTTTTACAAAGAAATTTTGCATGCATGAAGTATTAAATGAAGTCTATTTGTAAAACCTTTTTAAAGATGAATGTAACTTTACGCGACAAATGTAATGAGACTAATTAATTCATAATTTGCTACAGTAATGTTACACAACTATCCTCTAATCGTTCGGTCAAAAGCATCATTAGATAGGTCTCGTGAATTAATCTAGAATTATGAAGATAGTTTTATAAACTTATTTTATTTTATTATTTTATTTAATACGGTCAAACCAGTTGGAAAAAAACACGACCGTAGAGCGCAGCATGGAAGTTTTGGAACCTCGTCACGCCCAATGAGCGAGCGATCTGGACTCTCAAGTGGCCATGGCCGGTGGCCCACACAAGAAATTTTTGAAAGAGACGCAGGCTGTGTTTAGTTTCCCATCATATCACCAAACTTTCTAAAATTCTCTCTCCAAACTTCACTATTCACCTATCACATCAAATATCTCTTCTCGTGCATATGGAGCACTAAACATGGTTAAATAAAAAACTAATTACATGGTTTTGATGTACACGACGAAACGAATCTTTTGAGCCTAGTTAGGTCATGATAGGACAATGTTTATCACAAACAAACAAAAAGTGCTACAGTACGCTACAGTATCGGATGTGACATTTTACCAAACTTTTTCTATCATTTTTTGAACTAAACACACCCCACACAGACAAGAAATAAAAGACTGACTTTTTCTTCACTCCTGCGCCAAGTTGACGATGCTAGTGGAGTACTGTAGTGGACACTGACCGAGTCTACGCGCGCGTCAACTACCGAAATGGCCCGCATGCGAGGACTGCGGGTAGTCTTCCATAGCCCACAGTACTATGATTGATTGGACACTTGCTTGTCTGTGTCTAGATTGAATGAGACACTTGCTTGTCTTGTTTAGTTCCAAAAAGTGTAGGAGAAAGTTTGGAAAAAATGTCACATCGGACAATGTAGCGTACTGTAGTACCTTTCGTTTATTCGTGGTAAACATTGTCCTATCATGACCTGACTAGGCTCAAAAGATTCGTCTCGTCGTGTACATCAAAACCATGTAATTAGTTTTTTTATTTACCTACGTTTAGTGTTCCATGCATGAGGAGAGAGATTTGATGTGATAGGTGGATAGTGATGTGTTGGACCCTCTCTGTTAAAAGCTGACCTTGGTCAATCAAGTGAAAACCAGGCCATTGTCAAGTAGGATTTCGTTACGGGCTTTTACAAGAGTGCTATACCATCTAATGAATTTTTTTACTTTATGAATTAAACTAAATCTCTCAATATAAAGTTTTATTCTACGGTTTCATATAGTCGCATGTAATATCTTTCTTCTTAATTTATTGATACGATGCTCTCCTGCGTGTTCTAGAAAAAAAGGGTAGCATGTAATATCTAAATGTTTCATATAAGAGAAATTTTAAAATAATTTAGATTAATTAGAGCCATCCGTTCTGAGAAATCAGACGGTAGAAACAAAGAGAATACCTAAAGATACCTAGATAGATATACTCAGAGGTATCAAATTCATGAGACTATATACTATAAATAATGGAACCAACCATTGATTTACACCGATTACTTTCAGGTACCGGTGGTACCTCTCCAATCTTCGGCAGGGATCCTACTGCGCGCGGATTCTTCCGAAGCTCCACCAAACGCCACATATTAAAGAGCCGGCTTTGCACCGGAGCAAAAAAATAAAAATAAAAATAAAATACACGCACGATACTCGAGTCGAACAAACCAATATCCAGAGGCTCCATCACCTTCTTTATTGTTTTCACTGCAGGAGACAACAGTTATACACTCGGCAAAGCCTTTACCGTTCAACGACAAAGATATCTTTACCGAGTGTTTTTGTCAGGCACTGTCGAGTGTTGAGACGGCCCTCGGCAAAAAAAAACGTGAACGCAGGGGTGAAGGACCCGGTATGACGAGGTATGGCAGCCACCATACCTTAATTTTTTTCGTTAAAACCCGAGTTCTTTGACCTGTTATATGCCTTCCGCCATGAGACATCCGTTTTTCAGCTAAGCACGAGGCAGAGAGAGGTGGCGGGCGGCGCAGCCGCGCAGGAGGCAGGAACCGGGACCGAGGAAGACCAATGCGAACCTTTTTTTTTTGGGTAAAATGGCCATTGACGTCCTCCAACTTTGGGCAAAGGGTCAACTTGGTCCTTCAACTATCAAAATGTCCGAAAATCGTTCTCTAACTTTCCAAATCCGAGTCGACTTCGTCCCTCGTCCGATTGGCATGCCACATAGGCAAGCCATGTCAGCAGCCCGCTGTGAAATCCCATATTTACCCCTTGCTACTTCTAAAAACGATTCATCCCCTCCTATCCGCTCCTCAGTCCGTCTGTTGCAGCCACCAGCCATCGGGAGCCACGCGTGCTTGTCATCAAACGCAGGGCATCGACCATCCCAATGGCTCAGTTCCGGTGATCTTCTCGTTCTTTGTCACTGAGTGCGCGCAGGGTGCCGTCAAGGCCGAACCCCCGGACGCGCCCGACCTCTTTGACAACCTCCTGCTGGACATTCTGACTCACTGACTCCATTGATCAGATGCCCCTGCCGTTATCGCCGTGTGCGGCGAGCTCTGGATTTTGATTTTAGGCTGGCTGTGTTTAGTTCCAAAAAATGTAAAAAAAGACTCATAGGAGCCTTATCAAAGTAAGGCTGCACTGCATTTACATTGAATATTTGACATTAATCCTTCCTCATAATGACAATGACAAAATATGGGGTGGTCAGACAAGAGAGAATTAAAGGGTAACCTGACTTCACCAGTGAAAGCACCTCCCTTCTTCACCCAGCAGTTCTGAGCAGAGAGAGATTTGATGTGATAGGTGGATAGTGATGTTTGGAGAGAGAATTTTGAGAATTTTAGTGATGGGATGGGGAACTAAACACAGCCAGCTCTCGGATGGACAGTGACGTACAAATGCCTTGGTTGCGAAAACTGACATTCATCATTCTTTTCTGGCTATGCATTTGGACAGGATGTTCTGACGTTGCTGAGAGTTTAGCCTTGTGGCAATTGCCGCCATCTTACTTAACCTTGCAATAATTAAAGATTAGAGCTTTGTGCTGGACGCTGGAAAATGCGATGCTTCTATATGGATGGCAACGGGCACAATATCCGCGGGTAGAGGGTCTACAGACCCGCGCCCGCGAGGCCTATTCCATACCCGTGCCCGCGCCCGTCACCCGCCACGGGCAAGAAACTGTGCCCGCGCCCGTCACCCGCGGGCACAGTGAACCCGCGGGCACACCCGTGCCCGCTAGGCCATATGTATACAGAGACCTAAATTCAATATCAATTCAAGATTTGAAGTATAAAACTTTACGACCATGCATCAATATAAACATCCAATGCAACATACATTCACACATAACAGAATAGATCAACAAACATTGTTCAACATCTTAATAGTAGTACAAGCCACAACAGTACACAACATCACAAATATTGTTCACAACAAATACATTGTTCATTTGGCCAAGTTCATTAATACAAATGAACAGCAAGCTTAATCGGAGTCGACGGAAGTGATGCAAGGCTCTTCCTTCATTTCTTCTTCAATGTCTTCAAGGCAGGACCAAAAGGTATCAATCTTTCCATCATCTTGATCTTCAAATGCACATTGAGATAAGCATATGACATTAGTAAAGTTGCAGCCATAAGATCATTGATATAGAAATACAACATTAGTAAGCTACAACAATCAAATGCACAATTGTTTACCTTTAAGATTGTGACGAAACCAACTTTGGCTACACATTAAAGCTTCCAGCATTTGTGGAGTAAGACGGCTGCGATGCTCACTTAGAATCCTTCCACTAGTGCTGAAAGCTGATTCAGAAGCTATTGTGGTTATGGGAATTGCCAAAATATCACGTGCAATCAACCTCAAAGTGGGAAAACTAGTGCCAACCACTTTCCACCAACCAAGGACATCGAAGTACTCGGTTTCATCATGAGGAAGAGGTTCTTCGTCCAAGTAACGATCTAACTCATTCTTTGCTTTAACCAAACTTGAAGTCTTCTTAGTTGCAGCTAGTGTTTTGAATATGGACAGAACAGCAGCAGCATTAACAGTAGATGAAGAAGCCCCATAAGATGATGTACCAACACCCTCTTGGTCAACTTGACCATGGTACTCATTCATCAACTCAGTTAGCAACTCATAGCCCCTTTTGACATATTTTTCAGCTTCTTCTTGACCCAAAAGAGCAATATAGCAAGCTTGCAGCATTATCATCTTAAGGCGTGGGTCAAGAATAACAACAATAGCCATGAGGCCCTGGACATCAGCCCAATACTTATCATACTTCTCTATCATGGCAGTGGACATATTCCTAATTGTCTCATTCTCATCATATTTCCAAGAGTCAATTTTAAGCTTGATCTCACATACTTTAGGAAAGAAGATATTAGCTGTGACATACTTTGTTCCAGAAAATAATTCAGTGAGCTGATAGAACAATTCTAGTTTCTCACAAACAATAGCTGCAAATTCCCAATCATCTTTTGGTGGGCAAACAAAGTTTGTGTCAAGTGTGTCCAAACGTTCGAACACCTTCCTATAAGGTATAGCAATACTAAGCATGATAAAAGTTGAGTTCCATCTAGTTTTGCAATCAAGACATAATTTTTTCTTCAATTCAACCTTCTGTTGTGCAGCTGTTTTCACAAATTTTTCATACCTCTTTGGTGTAGCAATCCAATAAGAAATGGCTTCCCTTATTCTTGCAATAGATTTCTTGATCACTTCCAAGCCATCTTGAACAATAAGATTCAGAATATGCGCACAACAGCGCGTATGCAAGTGCTTTCCACCCAACAACATATTACCTTCCCCAAGCCTTGATTCCATTAGACCAATCATATTGTCATTGACACTACAGTTATCAAGGGTAATAGTGGACACCCTGCAATCAAGATCCCAACTCTGGAGACATTTCAACAATGCATCACAAATGACTTCACCAGTATGGGGACATGGCACATACACAAACCTAGAAAAAATTGACACTGAAATAAATTAGCAAGGCAACAAGTCAAGTATGAAACAATATACAGCAAGGAATTGAAGTATACAACAACGAATTATGCATATACAACAAGAAATTGAAGTAATATAGCAAGAAATTTAATTATACAGCAAGAAATTGAAGTAATATAGCAGGTTATACCTCAAAATGCAGCTTCTAAGGGTCCATGAATCATCAACAAAATGCCCAGTGACAGCCATATACCCTCTTTTCTGATGATCAGCAGTCCATAGATCAGTTGTAATAGCAACACGACAATTGAGTTTCTGAAGAAACATTCTAGCTTTCCTTTTCTCCGAGTCATAGCAACTAAGGATGCCCTTCCTAATAGTGTTTCTAGTTCCTATCTTGAACAAGGGTTGCAGTGCACTAACAAATTGCCGAAAGCCAAGATGGTCCACAATGGACAGAGGGTACTCATGCAATGTAATCATGGTGTAAAGTGCTTTCCTAGCTACATCCTGATCAAACACATAGTTTTCAACAGCTACTGACCCCTTTTCAGTGGTTGCAAACCTCAAATTTGTTTGCACTTTAGCACCAGGTTTCTTTCTATAAATACATATTTTCACATGAGTACGAAGATGGTTTGTACCATTTCTTGATGTAGCTGAAAGCTTCTTGCCACAATGGTTGCATTTTGCCTTCCAAACTCCATCATCATCGCACACTCTTGTGAAGTCCTTCCATACTTCAGAAGTAAGCTTCCTCTGTGAGCCACGAGAGTGAGTAACAGTGGCTGTCCCATTTTCTTGCACATCATCGGCGTCATCGTCAATTGGGATTACTTCATTTGGAGGGGCTGCTGCAGCTACTCCTTCAAGAGGGACCGATGCCTGCGAGGCTTGCTCAGGTTGGGCACTGCTAGAAGGGGTTTCCATCACCACAGTAGTCTGTTGTTTAAAAAAATAGAGAAATTAACAAAATATCACAACAACTCTTAATTATCAATGGCAGCAACACATTCTGACCATAAAAAAAATTCTAAAGAGCTATCTTTTATATCGGGACAGCACAATGTAACTACAAATTAAATATAGCTGCTTGAGTACATAAAAAACTAGATAAAACAACATAAACTAACAGATCTGAGCAATTTTCTTGTCTACCACCATGCATCTTGCAAAACCAAGCATTTTTGATCTAGCATCGACATCAGTAGCAAAGGAAAATGAAAGAAAAGATTGGAACCAGAACCTTACGGAGGGGCTGCTGCAGCTTGGCGACGTGGTGCGGTCGTGCGACTCCGGCTGGCCGCAGCGGAGCTCCGGTGGCCGGCGAAGTGGGGGCCCACGATGGATTCAGGTTCCCACGACTTCCTCGACGGGCTGCTGCGTCTTGGAGCTCGAGGAAGGCAGGGATGTGGCGCGAGGAATAGATCCGGCGAGGTAGGGGCCCCCGGCCACCGGGGTTTGGTGCGGCGGGCGACGGCGCGGCGGCGCAGGTGCGTGGGCCGCGCGGCGCTGGGCGGCTGGGGGCGGCGGCTTGTGCTGTGCGGCTGCCGGCTGGGAGTGGGAGAAATGAATGGAAACCCTAGAAGTGGAGCAGCTCCCCTTATATATTTGTATGTGGGGTCCACATGTCAGTTGGAGTGAGCGGGTTCACGGGCAGAGCGGGCACGGGCAAAGCTTTTTCATGCCCGCGAGATTTTACCCATCGGGTTCAACTGTAAACCCGCACCCATGCCCGTGGGCACAAACTTGCACCCGGATCCTCGCCCTACAGGGTTTTTGCCCGCGGGCACGCGGGTAATTTGTGTCCGTTGCCATCCATATGCTTCTAACCATAGATGCGGAATGTGAGATACAAGTACTACCTCCGGTCACACATATATTTGACGTTCCGACCAAACCAGCGTTCGTAAATTGAACTAATACCTCCGGTCTGAACGTCATATATATTCGACCGAAGGGAGTATTGATTAAGTCATTGTAATGTCAGTAAAGCTTAGCTACTGTAATTTCAGTATCTTAGCTTAGTGTACGAGTATTATTAGCAGTTTTTGTGACATTGGGTCCTGGTTTTTTATTGTGTTTTGTCACCAGGAAACGAGGTGTGTTGTTCATGAATTCTTAGTCTAAGCTTACTTGTTTGGAGTCCAATCGTTTACTGAAGAGAGGTGACACGTCCGCTCCTCCTATCCGATTTATAAAGGTGGTTGCAATAGACTGACTGAGGAACATATACGAGGTCCGATCCGCTCCTCGGTAGGTAATAGTTCTTCCTGTTTCTTGCATTGTAGCTCCGATCTGGCTGGTCCTCTACTAGCCTATATATACACGGAGCAGCAGGTATGCAGAAGTCTGATTAGCTAGCACTAGCAGCGCGCCAAATCATCAGCTAAATATGGGATCCCAGTCAAGCCACTTTGCCCACCCCGAGGGAAATCAGCACCGCTTCGATGGCGGCAACCAGCTGCGGGGCCGGTGCGGGATGTGCTCGGAGCCCATCACTCTCGGGGTGGAGGCCTACCACTGCACTGCCTCTGCCTGCGGCTTCGTCCTCCACGCCGACTGCTACAGCCGCCCCGAGAAGATCAAAGACCACTTCGCGCACCCGGGCCACCCGCTCACGCTCTCCCGCGACCACCAGCAGCTAGCAGCGGGCCGCCAGTGCAACATCTGCGCCGTCGCCTTCAACGCCCGCGGCGGACCCTCCTACTTCGTCTACGGCTGCGGCCGGTGCCATGGCTTCTACGCGCACCCCCGCTGCGCCGCGCTGCCGCGGACGGTGCTCAACCAGGCGCTGCACCTGCACACGCTCACGCTGCTCCCGCCGCCCCGCTGGCCGGTCGGCGCCGGCGGCCGCAGGTGCGTCAACGCCGCCGGAGGCTGCCAGAACGCCACGCAGCCACTGGCCACCGACGCCCTGTCGTACCAGTGCAACTTGTGCAATGTGGAGGTCTGCCTCAAGTGCCAGCTGCCCGCCGCCGCCGGCCCCGACGACGACCCGCACCAGTGCTGCGGCTGCGCCGATGTCCGTGGAACCGCTCACCAGGTGGGGACGGCCATCGGAACGTCACTCCGCGCGATAGGCTGTGCGTGCCTTGGAGTTCAAACGCACCCGCCACCGGCGGCGGCGGCTTAACAAACTTCTACAGTAATAATTAATTAATCACATCTATCAGAGGCACTGTACGTACGTCATGTTACTCCATCCATGCATGCATGATCCATCCTTCCCCCAAAATGTAAAACAATACTCTACGCGTGATCATTAGAGTGTGTTCCAAGCGAGGCTTGCTCAGGTTGGGCACTGCTAGAAGGGGTTTCCATCACCACAGTAGTCTGTTGTTTAAAAAAATAGAGAAATTAACAAAATATCACAACAACTCTTAATTATCAATGGCAGCAACACATTCTGACCATAAAAAAAATTCTAAAGAGCTATCTTTTATATCAGGACAGCACAATGTAAGTACAAATTAAATATAGCTGCTTGAGTACATAAAAAACTAGATAAAACAACATAAACTAACAGATCTGAGCAATTTTCTTGTCTACCACCATGCATCTTGCAAAACCAAGCATTTTTGATCTAGCATCGACATCAGTAGCAAAGGAAAATGAAAGAAAAGATTGGAACCAGAACCTTACGGAGGGGCTGCTGCAGCTTGGCGACGTGGTGCACTGGTGCGGTCGTGCGACTCCGGCTGGCCGCAGCGGAGCTCCGGTGGCCGGCGAAGTGGGGGCCCACGATGGATTCAGGTTCCCACGACTTCCTCGACGGGCTGCTGCGTCTTGGAGCTCGAGGAAGGCAGGGATGTGGCGCGAGGAATAGATCCGGCGAGGTAGGGGCCCCCGGCCACCGGGGTTTGGTGCGGCGGGCGACGGCGCGGCGGCGCAGGTGCGTGGGCCGCGCGGCGCTGGGCGGCTGGGGGCGGCGGCTTGTGCTGTGCGGCTGCCGGCTGGGAGTGGGAGAAATGAATGGAAACCCTAGAAGTGGAGCAGCTCCCCTTATATATTTGTATGTGGGGTCCACATGTCAGTTGGAGTGAGCGGGTTCACGGGCAGAGCGGGCACGGGCAAAGCTTTTTCATGCCCGCGAGATTTTACCCATCGGGTTCAACTGTAAACCCGCACCCATGCCCGTGGGCACAAACTTGCACCCGGATCCTCGCCCTACAGGGTTTTTGCCCGCGGGCACGCGGGTAATTTGTGTCCGTTGCCATCCATATGCTTCTAACCATAGATGCGGAATGTGAGATACAAGTACTACCTCCGGTCACACATATATTTGACGTTCCGACCAAACCAGCGTTCGTAAATTGAACTAATACCTCCGGTCTGAACGTCATATATATTCGACCGAAGGGAGTATTGATTAAGTCATTGTAATGTCAGTAAAGCTTAGCTACTGTAATTTCAGTATCTTAGCTTAGTGTACGAGTATTATTAGCAGTTTTTGTGACATTGGGTCCTGGTTTTTTATTGTGTTTTGTCACCAGGAAACGAGGTGTGTTGTTCATGAATTCTTAGTCTAAGCTTACTTGTTTGGAGTCCAATCGTTTACTGAAGAGAGGTGACACGTCCGCTCCTCCTATCCGATTTATAAAGGTGGTTGCAATAGACTGACTGAGGAACATATACGAGGTCCGATCCGCTCCTCGGTAGGTAATAGTTCTTCCTGTTTCTTGCATTGTAGCTCCGATCTGGCTGGTCCTCTACTAGCCTATATATACACGGAGCAGCAGGTATGCAGAAGTCTGATTAGCTAGCACTAGCAGCGCGCCAAATCATCAGCTAAATATGGGATCCCAGTCAAGCCACTTTGCCCACCCCGAGGGAAATCAGCACCGCTTCGATGGCGGCAACCAGCTGCGGGGCCGGTGCGGGATGTGCTCGGAGCCCATCACTCTCGGGGTGGAGGCCTACCACTGCACTGCCTCTGCCTGCGGCTTCGTCCTCCACGCCGACTGCTACAGCCGCCCCGAGAAGATCAAAGACCACTTCGCGCACCCGGGCCACCCGCTCACGCTCTCCCGCGACCACCAGCAGCTAGCAGCGGGCCGCCAGTGCAACATCTGCGCCGTCGCCTTCAACGCCCGCGGCGGACCCTCCTACTTCGTCTACGGCTGCGGCCGGTGCCATGGCTTCTACGCGCACCCCCGCTGCGCCGCGCTGCCGCGGACGGTGCTCAACCAGGCGCTGCACCTGCACACGCTCACGCTGCTCCCGCCGCCCCGCTGGCCGGTCGGCGCCGGCGGCCGCAGGTGCGTCAACGCCGCCGGAGGCTGCCAGAACGCCACGCAGCCACTGGCCACCGACGCCCTGTCGTACCAGTGCAACTTGTGCAATGTGGAGGTCTGCCTCAAGTGCCAGCTGCCCGCCGCCGCCGGCCCCGACGACGACCCGCACCAGTGCTGCGGCTGCGCCGATGTCCGTGGAACCGCTCACCAGGTGGGGACGGCCATCGGAACGTCACTCCGCGCGATAGGCTGTGCGTGCCTTGGAGTTCAAACGCACCCGCCACCGGCGGCGGCGGCTTAACAAACTTCTACAGTAATAATTAATTAATCACATCTATCAGAGGCACTGTACGTACGTCATGTTACTCCATCCATGCATGCATGATCCATCCTTCCCCCAAAATGTAAAACAATACTCTACGCGTGATCATTAGAGTGTGTTCTTACTGATTGTAAACGTACATTTTGTTAAATGCATTCAGCTTGGTTCTTCAGCTCCAAGAGAAGTTATATATATACCTACCTGTTTCTTTCGTTTGAAGTAGAAATCTATCGGTGATATATAGTGTAAACTCTGCACGTACATATAGCCCACGTACTTTGCAACCTTATTAACATAAATTATTAGAGGTAAACTTGTCCATTGGCTAACTGATCGCCACATCATGGTACGGTGCCCCCAGTTATTGCTAATAATCCCTCTCAACAACGACTTACACTATTTAGTTCGCTTAGCATCCAACTCAACTTTTCAAGTGTCAATCAAATCGAGATGAACAGATTTTTGTAATGGTGCATTGCACTTGCACTTGCAGCCATGTACTATACCCCAGTATTATTCAAACCGGCCCTATGAGTCGACCCAAACCACTTGTCATCAGTCGCACCAGATTCCATACGTCTTGAGGAGATATATGTTACTACGATGTTTTCATTCATCTCATATATATACATACTATCAGACATTTGGATATGCATGTTTTGTAAATTCGCTAAGGGCTACTTTGGGAGCCTTCAACCCGGGGTACGCTTCCCAGAGAAGGGAGCCCGACCTATCTACGTCGGGTAGATTTCCCCGGGAAGGGGAGGGGGATCCCGGCGGGAGAGGAGGTTCCCAAACTAGCCCTAAGTCCTTGTTCGGTTAATCCTCTTGGACAAGGGAATTGAAGGGGATTTGAGGGATTGATTAATTCTCCTACAAGTTTGTCGGGGAATCCATTCTCCCCGCGGGGCAATGCAAGACCGCTCCGACAGCCGGCCTGTACATCAGCAGTGTGGGCGAACAGTCATGCTCACTTTTTGAAACATAACAGTCATGCTCACTCAAACGTATCATTTTCAACCCGGATGCGTCGGCTGCGAGTTTCATACTCTCCACGATAAGTCCACGATCATTTGTATCATGTGCTGATTGCAAACTTATTTCTTTGAGCTTGAGCACATCCCCTCCCTACAAGACCTTGCTGCGTCCCATTGAATAAAAAGGCCCACGTGAGTTGGACCAGCTAGCAAAAAAAAAAGATAAAATAGCCAACAACGTCCTCCAACTTTGGGCAGAGGGTCTACTTTGTCCTCCAATTATCAAAAAGTCCAAAATCATCCTCCAACTTCTCAAATCCGAGTCGAGTTCATCCCTCGTCCGAACTGGCATGCCACATAGGTAAGCCATGTCAGCAACTCACTATGAATCCCATGTTTACCCCTTAGGCTGCTCGCACTCGTCTTCCCCTATTTCCCTCCCCTAAACAGAATATTCTGTCCTGGTCATCGAGATTCCTTCCCCTATTACAATTTCTTCCGCATCCATATCTCCTCTATCTCTTGTAGTTGGAGATGGTGGGGCCCGCCTTTTCTTTTTCTCTTTTCTTTTATTTTATATATTGTAAAATGTAGTACACATGTCGATACTTTATGGTCTTTATCAGGTGGTGATAGACCTCATCAGTTAGCAATTACTTTCTATACATCCTCATTCATAGTTTTCTTTCTTGAGTCGCTCCTCCATTTGTTTTTTACACTCATTTATTTAGTTCAAACATTAAGTTTACCTATGTATTTGATATAGAAAAGTCGATAACACTATCACTTCATGATTAAAAAAACATATACTTAGTCTGCATTATGCCACACATCATGTATAATTTTGAGTTATTTTTTTCTATATTTACAATTGTATAAGTAGGTAATTTAGAAGCATATATGAATAGTTGGAGGGGAGGTACTCTTTTTATATAATGATAGATGCAGATATACTTTTCGTTATTCTTTTATAGTGTCATAGGTGTGTAATTTAGATATGTATTTAGATAGTTACATTAGACTATTTTCATAATAGAGAGGCGGCTATTTTTTATAAAATAAAATAGATCTGAATTGAATATCTGATATCTATGATTGTTAATGATAAATAAATGATATCTAATGATAGCTAGATGCATTTGACTTATATATAATATTTTCTAGGATTGTCTTTAACTTTTTCCTAACACGTCCGATGAGAACTAACATTTTTAAAATAAAGTTACCTTAATAATAGCATAAAGATGTTGAGCTTGAATATAGTGATTGATCACCATTTTATTGGCTTGCTTTTTTAAAAAAAAAATACTTGTAGAGTTCTTCCATGGCAAGTTCCACCCACGAAACTTGTGAAATTTTAAGGTAGCTTGGAGTTTTTTTTCGAAACACAACACATATGCAAATGTTCACATAATAAGCACACATACTAAATTATATAAATACACACATGCAACCCTATTCTTTAGCCGTGTGATCTCGAGATTGACAAATTCATCATAGGCAAACCGTTATTGATGGACACGTCGCTTACCACTGAAAACATAGCGCAGCTAAATTCTGAAATAACTCAGGAAAAATGTGACCACGTTCCAGCACAAAGAAACCCACCAGCTGAGCCACGCTCAATTCACAGTAGCTTGGAGAGCCTTCGGTAATGGACTTGGTCCTCTTCGAGTGGAAACGAAGAGGCTGGAGTTAATAACTACACTAATGGAGGTAGAGCCGTCTCCATCGCTAGAAGTAGAATATGTCCATATATCCGAGTACATGCCGGTCGTGTTGGCAGCCATCTCAGATGTTCTAACCCTAGAGAAAGTTGGTGTCCTTGTCAGTAAAGAATTCGCCACAGTGTAGCATGGATGAGGGCAAGAACTTCTATACCCTCCAGCACCGTTAGCAATCGTCCGTTAGTAATCGAATTTACATGGTAAACATGTCATTAACTTTCTTAACTATGAAGATCACCTTCTAAATATATTGGAATGCCTTAATTGTGAAATTGCTTTCCAAATTTGCTTCTAACTTTCTCCCACTTGATCGAATAGTTCATAACTAATATTCACATTATACCTATGTTCGCACTTGGTGCAATAGCAAAACCGGACCACAGCGTCATTAGTAGCATTTGAGTTCACTATAGGATCCATTACTCACAATTTATTGCAATACCTTGATACAACGCTTATTTCTTACTTCGGAATGATTATGTACCAGAATCAGTCATAAGACTCTCCATAAAAACCCATATTAATTTCACGAAATTTAAAAAGGATGAGTGACAAGTCTTAAATAGATTTGCTAGCAATAACTTAAACTTATTTCTTAAATAAATTGATCTTAGGACCTTTCTTTCACAACACAAATTTTAATCACCATCATTCATTACATTGTTACTTGAACAAATACTGCTCCCTACGTTTATATTTGTAAGGCACACACAAGTATTAAGATTCAAACTTTACAAATTTTAACTAATAATTTAGCTAACAAATTTTAATTTTTATTATGCAAACTATGGTTAGATTTGTAATCAAATATACTCTTCAATGATTATAAATTTATAATCAGAAATGATATAATATCTAAACTAAAAGGATCCTAGAGAACTGAAAACACGTTCCACCAAAAAATCCACCCCCACCCTCTCACAGAGGACCCACCTGTCGGGTTTTGGTGGAAAAAAGAACAAAAAAACGCAACAAAAATTGACTTTCAGCTCTTTTAGTTGTTCTCTCGCTCAACTTTTTTCATCTAAAAAGGAACCCACCTAAATATACCCACATTCGTACCCACGTCTATTCCGTATTGCTAATAGACAATAAATCGGAGAGTTTTTCTTCAAATAAATAAATGCCATCTATTGAGTTTTGAGATTGAGAATATACATAAAGCTCTCTATACATGAGACAGCGAATATAAAATATTTTAAAAGCGCCTCGCACGGCTGGTCTGTTTACCATGGCCCACTAAAGTGACAGTACCTACGTGTCATCAATAAACGAGCATGGCACATGAGTTGAGACAAATATATAGAAGAGAGTTTAGCACGCACGTGCCGCACGGGCATTGCAACTTTAGTATATAAAATTTAATTCTTTATAAACACTAGTTGGGTGCACGTGCGGCACGCACGTGTATAAAAATTAACACAATAAAGCTTAACCTACAACACGAAAATCGTTAGACAGCTGACTACGGTAAACGGCAATGAGACGCGGAAAATCAAGTGAACAAGAAATGCTTAATCCTCCAACTTTAAGTATATACAAAATATAAAATAGTGACATTAACGTACACACCCAATATTTAATACAAAATGTATTTTTATTTGTTACCCTAACAGTCGCTTGGTAAATAGTATATGATTATAGACCAATAGCAAATGAAAATAGAAGTAGCCTACAAGACACCCTGGTGCAATGTGAAAGGGCACCCAGAACAAGATGCAACCAATAGTTCCTGAAATTTTGCTTGTACCAGATCACACAATAATGCATTCGGACCCTAGAATCTGTGAGAATTTCACATCGAAACTCAACATGAAATGCTAGATCAGAATATTTGTAATAAATATTCTAAATAGGGTATTGTTTGAATTGTCAGATTCTCAAGCGTCACACTGTGAAAACATCAAAAACTTCGAAAATTGATTGGATATCAGCATTTTGAGCTGTCTCGGGCAATCGAAATGTAAAACAACCGGCTAATACTTCCTTCTGAATATAAATTATGTAAAAGGAGATAGCTATATTAGGAGGTAACACACTTTAATACAGAGAAGGTAGTACAGTAACATGCATAAAAGATCTAGCTAACCTAAAGATATCTGGCCTCTGATCATATTGAACATGCTTGCCAGATGCTGCTTCTTTCCACTTGGACGCTACATAATTTTAACATTAACATAACAGGGTGGATTGGTGGAAAAGGTAAGTGGACATAAAACACATGTAATTATGTTAAGTAGCCAATGCTAGCTAGTGAAGGCTGCAGTGGCTCAAGAATATGAGACTGATTATCGTCACATAAAAAAATAAAATATTTGAAACAGAGGATACCTAAACCAAGATCTGTCAGGAAAAGCTTCTTTTCATCAGGTGATCCAGGCTGACCAAGCAAAAAGTTCTCTGGTTTCACATCACCATGTATAAAGCTGACAATGATAGGAGATCATGTGACTATTAGCATCAAAAGCATTGTAAAATTCATGTATCTTAGGATAAATATCGAATGCATTTTGGTTACCCTTTTGAGTGAAGTTTCTCAAGAATTGATATAGCCTCAACAGCAATTCAAGCAACCATATGAGGAGACATATGAACAAGGTAAACAAACTGACAAGATACTTACGCTTGTCCTACAGAATTCCAAACATCCCAGAGGCTAGAACCAAGCATATCCATTACCTGAAATTTTGGAATCTTAGCTCAACAAAATGTCCAATTCAGTTTGGATACATTTTGCAGTTAATAACATTAAACTCACAAGAATGTAGTACTCTCCCTGGCGACCTTGTACTGGAATGATGGAATGCCATAACAACCGTTGAGAGTTCTGGTAGATATGATAATGGATTATTGTCCACAGAGAATAATGTAAAATATGGGAGGAGGATTGTGTAGGTTCTTACTCATAAACCTGCCACTCAAATGGGGGACCGTAGTTGCACCCCTTAATGTTTCGATGCTCAAATTTTAGTGCAACCTACAGGATATTCATCCAGATATTTGAATAGTGTACCAAATAGAACTTCACTGTTCAACTGAAAGAGATAAAGGAAGAAACCTCATATGCATCATGACCCACACGAGATGATCCACCAGATACTCTTTTTCCAACATAGACCTGGCCAAAGCCACCTTTGCATAACTTTCTATGATGTAAATATTCCGGGGAATACCTCCTCCCATCTCCCCCTTTTCTTCAGGTCCTGTATGATCACTGAAGCATTTTGCATCTGCGAAGAACCTGTCAGTCAACAGAAGTGGCAAGGTGCCTAGTTATTTCAGAATCTTTCAAAATAACCCTGTTCCATGTTCACAATCTAACCTTCAATTCTTAGTTAAGAAATCATGCTAGAATGCTTTGGTTTGCTCACCTTGTCTCACTGCTTGCAACCCACAAGTAGATAATACTACCCAATCTGGAAGTACATTTGTGATGACCAATCCAACAGGTTTTAGTAGAAGTCATCTTGCATTGGGGGCGCATACAGTGTCTAAAAAAGAAAAGACAAGAAAGTTACTGGCCGTTTTAAGGATGGGTCTTCAAACTTGCATAACAATCTTGAAAATCCAAGTATTTATGCATTAATTATAGAATCTTCAAACAAAATAATTAAAAAAGGATAAAATATTGCATCTGTATGGCACCAAAGACTCGATCGAAGAACCCTAAATAAAAAACTGGTCAAATCAAGAAAGCAAACAAATCAAGTCCTCTTCTTACCTTGCACCTCGTACACGTCGATGATGGCGGCGAGGGCGGGGTCGGCGTCGCACAGGTGGCCGATGGCCGCGACCACCTCGCCGGCGAAGGACAGAGCCCGGCCTGGGACCGCGAACGTCCTGGCAAAAACTGTACACTAAGTAGTAGATTAAATCCATCTTTCTTACCTTCAGAAGGAGATCACTTCCTGTCTTGAAGCTTGTCTCTATGACAAATAAACAAAAAGGCAATTTCAGGATAAAATTGTGATCCATTGTTGTAGTGATAATGGGGTAGCAATATGATACTACATTCCTAAGACAATCAAATCAGTTTGGCTTATGAAATGATTATCATAATATTTTGTCAGTAAAATCAAATGATTATCCTATTTCCAGAACAAACTGAGCCTCTCCATCACCCAAAAACTAAAAGACGATTGGCATAAGGCTTGTAAATATTTTGATAAGTGGAGGGCTCAACTTATTCCTTAATTAGCATGATCGATAATATAAAAACTAACAATTGACAAAATAAGATTAGGCAGCCTAACATGTACTGACATTGTTTAATGGACATGTTGGCATTAACATAAAAAGACAATTTCGAAGAGCACAAAAAAAAGGTAAAATTCCTTCTGGATAGCAAAAGGAAAGGTAAAGACTAATGTAAAAAGTTCGCTGTTGCGTCATGTTTGACTAAATGAATTACCATCTACAATTTTCATTAAGACAGTACCTTGAGACTACAATTAGTCGCATGACAGCACATATACACTGTCAAATATATGATCCCCTAAAATGCTTATCTTGTTTGACAGTTTGAGAAAAAGCATAAGAAAATATAAAAGGTATATTTTGGCAAATGGTATATGAGGTACACATAAGTTTGATGTTATTTTTTCTTACATCAATAATCTGAAACATTGTTTATTCAACCCATGTTGCACTGGTTATTGAAAGATCATTCCAATGTATGGAACCACCCACAGAATCAATATCACCTTTTGCACCAAGAAAAACAGGAAAAAGGAAGAGCAGACATAATTAGGTACAGACGTACAGTAGAGAGTGCGTGAAAGAAACTGAGAATATCAGAGAAAGAGAGAGACCTGTATAAAAACTTTTCTGTCTCTCTTGATGGCAATATCATGGCCAACAACCAGCACCCTGTTGATCCATACAAGAGCACGATCTGCAGCTTTCTCAACAACCGCATCTGAAACCTCTAGATTAGGAAGAGGTGGAAGCGGCCTGCAGAGGAACCAAAACATGTGTTCAGCATATCACTATGATGCACAACATCTGAAGCATAGTTACAATGGAAGTACACTATACATTGGTGATCACAACACATCAAGCAAAATCACAAAAATCTAAATATCAACTAACGACATTGCAAAAATGAAGTCAGCTCTGGGCAATGAGGAAATCTAATTACATTGCTCAAAGGTAAAAATGCAATTAACTTCTATCAAGTTAACAGATCATACACAATAGTGCCATGAGTTCCTGAAGCAGAATACGAGCCATGATCAATATCAAAAGACCGAAATTGAGGCATAGAGCACAAAATACATAATAATGGCAGAAACACCTAGGCCTTAAGGGACAGTACAACATAACTACATGCTGTGGAGGAAAACACCGCATGCTAGCAGAATAGAGTATCCAACTGTTGTGTTAACTTACTTGTAAAGTAAAGATGAGTCCTTCCTTTGCAGACAAGGAATCATGTACATGATTATTACTATCATGTAGTACATGATTACTAATGTGATAAAGGTGAAATAAACAGAGTCTAAGAAAAGGGTAAAAGAGTACTTCCTGCCTACTTAGAAGCTAGATCAACCCTATTACCATTCAATATTTGAATTCAACTTTTTTTTAAGGATTAACTCCAAAATAAATCTTAATGGTGCAACATATACTCAAATCCTTGAAATCACTAAGGCATACATTATTTTGGCCGTGAAGTACTCGAAGAAAATGAAACACTGCATCCAATCTGACAGAATTATCCAATTTTGTAAGAATACATCACCAACCTAATTTATTAGAAGTGAAGCACCACGCCACTACTAAAGCTAAGGAGTGACCGATTCCATATCAGATCTCAGGTATATTTGCCCCAGGGAATTAACGAGTAACCCACCTGTTGAGCAGCGACGTGGACTTGGCCCAGAAGAAGAGGATGGCGATGAGGAGGAGCAAGGCGTTGGACAGGACCGAGGGGAGGCCTGTAGCCCGCACGCTCGAAGACAAACCACACAGCCGTGGCGCCCACCACGACCGCCGCCGAGACGTTGTTCCTCCGCCGCCACAGCAGCACGTCGGCGACTGGAGCGAGACCGGCGGGAGTTACAAGCAGTCATAGATCGGCGGAATTCCGCGGGGACAACAGGGCGGCATTCTGGAGCAGAGGAGGGGAGGGGAGAGTGCGAGTGGGCGTGCGTACCTGCGCCGCCGCCGAGCAGAGCGTGGAGAGATCGCGGGTGGGTGGCCATGTGATGCGAGATCACCGGGGGCTCTAGGGTTCGACGAGGCGTCCACGGGAAATCTCTTCCGATTTTGGCTATTTTGAAATGGGGAGGAGGCATCACGGCAGGCGGCGAAGGGGATGGGGCGGCCGCCACTGCATCACGCTGCCCCTCCTTCGCCCCGGCGTCGGCATTAGCGCGGCCCTTGAACACCCGGCATCGGCCACCGCATCTCGATGAGCGCAACACGTCGGGTAGCAATCGAGCCCTAAGAGCGGCAGCTCGCCGCAGCGGCGTGGGCGCCGACGGTGCCACCACTCTGGAGCTCCGGTGGGAAATCTCAGGCACGAGAGATGGGATTGGGAAGGGGAGAGGGAGGGGAAGCCGAGGAAGTGGGGCGGAGAGTTTCGGCGGCGGGGGGGAAGAAGGAAAGCGACGGAGAGAGAGACGCTGACATGCGTGATTGACGGGGGCGGGTCGGGTGGCGGGTGGGTACGGCGGGCGGGTAAGCCTCGCGCGGGGTGACAAAAAGAATTAGATTTCGGCAGACTCGCGCCCCCCTCCGTGGAATTTTCGTCGTTGTCGTAGATGTTTTTTTTTTGAGGCGGAGGTACGACAGGGGCCGATGCGAGAGGTGGGTAGGAAATTTGCTTGGTAAAAAGTGTTTCAATTTTCTTAGGTGGGTAGGAAATTTGCTTGGTAAAAAGTGTTTCAATTTTCTTGGATCTTTAATAGATAGATGTGTGTACGCACATGTGAAAGAATGGTCAAAATATAATTTAGAGGACTGTGTCAAGTTAAAGTCTTGCCTTACCAAAATAAACAGAGGAAGTATAATAATAGCAATATAAATTCACGGTGTTCAAACTTAAAAGTAGAATGTATTAATTGAGCCTGCTGGATTAAAAGAAATGTACTCCCTCCGTTCTTATTTGTAGGTCGTTTTGGCTTTTCTAGGTGTATAGTTTTTGCTATGTATCTAGATATAGTGTATGTCTAGATGCATAATAATATCTATGAACCTAGAAAAGCCAAAACGACTTATAATTTGAGACGGAGGGAGTATCTAGCAGCGCGAGCACATGCGAGGAACACAAAGTGTAGTAGAACTAGCAAGAGCGAGAGCGGAGCGCGTGGACTAAGGTCCTCCGTTTTTCCCGAAATCATCCGGGGAGTAAGGAAGGGGGCGGATGGATCTCTGGCGCTGGCGGCATCGTCGTGATCGAGTAGTCATGGCGCAGCTTCCATCTCCGCCCAGTCTCACCGGCCGTCTCCGATCCTGGCCAGCCATGCATATATTTCTCCCACATCCATAGCCCGCCTTCCCCTCAAGCGCGTCGATCCCCAGCGGGCCGGGAGACGACGGCGACGGGGAGCAACTGGCACGTCCGTTCCGTCGAAGCAACTCCGATCCCTCCTCCACCACCCTTCCGCGTCGGCCTCGGCGTCGCGCGTGTGGTGGACTGGTGGTGCGGCTGCATGCGTACACGTTCCCTTCCAGGCGGCTAACCAGTAATAAGAAGGAACAAAAGAAGGGATCGATGGGTGACTATGATGGATATATACAAAGGTGTCTCCCTCGTTGAAATGGCCTAGTTTGGATCGAGTAATGGCACTGCTACTACTACCACATTATATTCCAACCGCGTTTCTTTAATTTCATTCGGTTGCAGCGGCAATTAAAATTTAATGGTAACATATATATAGTTGAAACTTGAAACTGTTAGCAAATTGTTGGTCTCACCCGCACCGCAGAGTTGAGATATTCCGCCATCCAGTACCTTTTTCCGATTGCCTGGATATGTAGTAGCTAGCGTGCACAACATACGCATTATACATTGACACAACTAGGAGGGCTCCTCTTCTTCCGATTGCATGGCGGCGTTCAGCTAAGGATGGATCGACTTGGCATCATCGATTGGGATTCAGGAGTGTCTGTCATCTTGGCTTCTGGATCATCAATAGGTAGTACATATGCATATGTCGTGCCTGGATCGCGGGTTACCCCTGACCTTGATAGCTACCAGTGGCTAGATAGCTACTAGAGCGCCTTTATTAGCCATCACATCCTCGAAGTTGGTACTCCGTAGGAGTTTTCTCATCAGTTGAGAGTCAGAGATTTGCTGACCACCTGCCGCCATCATCGATATATATATGGTCAGTCACGGAGGCTTCCGCAATGGTCAGTCACGGAAGCTCACCACCAAGTGTCCACACGACCAGTATGTCTGGCAACGTTGACTCACTCCAAGAGTCCAGACACGTGGACGACCTGGGTTAAACCGCCATCACTGAGGGCACGTACAACGGGCGTCGAGCGCCGTAGATATGCAGCGGCAATTTTCCAGAATATCCCTGCGCGACGGCACCCGAGACGGGTCGTTGTCTCGCTCGTCTACGAGCTGAGCTCGTGCTCCCAGGCAGCCGCGACGTCTCGGCGCCCGTTGTACGACGTGATGCGGGGAGACGGCGGCAGCACTGATCCGTTGCGTGCACGGGAAGGATTAATTTATCGCCCAAGGTTTGTGCCAGATTCACAAGCACAAAGACTAAATCAAACTCTAAGAAGACCAAATCAAGGTTCAAGAACGAAGATCAAATCGAGCTCCCTGCTATAGTGGCCATGGCGAGCGGCGGCCGGATTCACAAGCACAAAGACCAGATCAAGCTCTAAGAAGATCAAATCGAGCTCCAAATCACCTGCTCGCCGCGCAGTAGCAGGTCGTTGTCGAGCAGTAGCACCACGCACACTGGAAAGAAGAAGCAGGAGGGAGAGGGAGGGGGTCGGTGAGCGGAGGCCGGAGAGGGAGGGACCGCGCGCAGGCCGCCGCGCCTGCCGCCCGCGAGAGCGGGGGAGGAGGAAGAGGAGAGACGACCGAGAACGAGGAGAGAAGGGGAGGCGTGTGTGGCGGCGCGGCTTCGAGGGAGCATTGTAACATGTATGCAATAAAATAGCTACAAAGATCAAGTATGTATTAGATCGCCATGATTTATGTGTCAAATGATGAATTAGACATTTTAAAAACTGCCAAACAGACAACTCATCTGTCTGTTTAAGGTATCTGTTTGTGCCAAAAAGACAGTCTAAACTGTTGTACTTGTCGCGAGGCCTTCTGGCCGTCGGTGACGGACACACACCGATCGAGGTGGGCTAGCAGGGGCTATGCATATGGCCCCAGTCCGCCCCACCCCCATGCTAGACAAAGTTCTTGTAACAAGTTGTAGCTACTTATTAATCACTCGGTGTTTAGCCATTTTTTTCAATATATAGTGAACTAGTGAAGCATGCATCAGCAAAGACAGGAGGAATCAATTTGTAACAACATTATTAGTTCTTCGACAGCAGCAATCAATTTAAATATCGCAGCCCAAAGCAAAATCTTAGTCCTCCCAGTCCCAGCAAGGTCGACCATCAGGCCCGCTCGTAAAAATGTGTCTTGAGTTGCAGGCTCAAGTCTTCACATGAAACGTAGTACAAACCAGATTTTTCTGAGTACCTGTCGATCCGGCCTTTTCAGTTTGGATTTGGTCCGAGTCTTCTGCAAAACAGGTCTGCTGGCTTTGGCTACACGCGCGGTGCATGTCATGCAAGTGGCCATCTTCGATGGAACTTTATATGGACGACCTTGTTTTCTAGCGAAAAAAATAGGTAATTAGAAATGTCGATTTTTTCTTTTGGAGCTGAGAGGTGTGTACTGTGTACATCTAGTACGTAAGCCGTGGGGTTACACTTGTAAAACCATAAAGAAAGTCTATATAAAAATAGAAAGACTCTATTTTTGACATCCAACTCTTGCCTTGGATTAGTTTTGACTATCGAACTCCAACACCGGGTATTTTTGACCATCCAACTATCAAAACCATTCAAATTTGGTCATTGAGGCGGTTTTGATGGGTGATTTTAATTTTTTATTTACAATTTAGTCCTTAGATATTAAAATGATTATCACGTTTTGTTCGTACCTCCAATTTAGGTGATTCTTGTGGTCACGTGTTCATAATAGTGAGCTTTATCTTTAAAAATAGTCTTTATATTATTTTATTACTATTTATTATATTAATTTTATATTTTTGTGTAAAAACACCAATATAAGATAAGTAAGGTCCAAACAGACAACTCATCTGTCTGTTTAAGGTATCTGTTTGTGCCAAAAAGACAGTCTAAACTGTTGTACTTGTCGCGAGGCCTTCTGGCCGTCGGTGACGGACACACACCGATCGAGGTGGGCTAGCAGGGGCTATGCATATGGCCCCAGTCCGCCCCACCCCCATGCTAGACAAAGTTCTTGTAACAAGTTGTAGCTACTTATTAATCACTCGGTGTTTAGCCATTTTTTTCAATATATAGTGAACTAGTGAAGCATGCATCAGCAAAGACAGGAGGAATCAATTTGTAACAACATTATTAGTTCTTCGACAGCAGCAATCAATTTAAATATCGCAGCCCAAAGCAAAATCTTAGTCCTCCCAGTCCCAGCAAGGTCGACCATCAGGCCCGCTCGTAAAAATGTGTCTTGAGTTGCAGGCTCAAGTCTTCACATGAAACGTAGTACAAACCAGATTTTTCTGAGTACCTGTCGATCCGGCCTTTTCAGTTTGGATTTGGTCCGAGTCTTCTGCAAAACAGGTCTGCTGGCTTTGGCTACACGCGCGGTGCATGTCATGCAAGTGGCCATCTTCGATGGAACTTTATATGGACGACCTTGTTTTCTAGCGAAAAAAATAGGTAATTAGAAATGTCGATTTTTTCTTTTGGAGCTGAGAGGTGTGTACTGTGTACATCTAGTACGTAAGCCGTGGGGTTACACTTGTAAAACCATAAAGAAAGTCTATATAAAAATAGAAAGACTCTATTTTTGACATCCAACTCTTGCCTTGGATTAGTTTTGACTATCGAACTCCAACACCGGGTATTTTTGACCATCCAACTATCAAAACCATTCAAATTTGGTCATTGAGGCGGTTTTGATGGGTGATTTTAATTTTTTATTTACAATTTAGTCCTTAGATATTAAAATGATTATCACGTTTTGTTCGTACCTCCAATTTAGGTGATTCTTGTGGTCACGTGTTCATAATAGTGAGCTTTATCTTTAAAAATAGTCTTTATATTATTTTATTACTATTTATTATATTAATTTTATATTTTTGTGTAAAAACACCAATATAAGATAAGTAAAATAAATTGTTAGAAAATAATATGTCCATGACTTTAAAAGATAAAGCTCATCGTTACAAACACATGACCACAAGAATCACTTGAATCGGATATACGAGAAAAAATAGTAATCATTTTAAGATCTAAGGGCTATTTTATTTACAGTTTAGTCCTTGGATCTTCAAATGATGGATCTTCAAATGATTACTATCTTTTCTCATACTAGCATGAACGCGCGTGCGGCACGCACGTTTATTGATGACACATATGTACTAAAATAATATCACTTGAGTGGATCATGGTAAACAGACCAGTCGTGCGAAGCATTTTTAAAAATACTTTATATTCGCTCTCTTATGTATAGAGAGTTTTATTAGATATTCTCAAATGTAGATGCACATCATCTTTGAGGTAGTTGGTCTTTATTTATAAGGAAAAGACTCTCCAATCTATTGTTTATTAGCAATACGGGATAATTGTGTATAGACGTGGTTACAAATGTGGGTATATCATGAGCAGGTGGGTCCGCGTGGGTATGGGTAAAGTCTTAGGTGAAAAAAGTTTCACATTTTGCACTGTTTTCCCACATTTTCCCACGTCTTCCCACATCCTACAACCCGACAGCTGGGTCCTCTGTGAGGAGTGGGTGTGGGTATATTGGGTAAGAAGTGTTTCCAATTCTATAGGATCCTTTTAGTATAGATATCTGATTTAAGTGATTCTTGTAGCCATGCGTTATGAACGATGAGGTTTATCTTTTAAAATCATGGGCATATTATTGTCTAACCGTTCGTTTTACTTTTCTTATATTGGTGTTTTTACGCAACAACATAAAAATAATATATTAAATAGTGATAAAATAGTATAAAGACTATTTTAAAAGATAAAGCTCACTGTTATGAACGCGTGACCGTAAAAATCACCTAAATCAGAGGTACGAGAAAAAGTAATAATCATTTTAACATCTAAGGACTAAATTATAAATTAAAACCACCTATCAAAACCATCCCGATGGCCAAATTTGAACGGTTTTGATAGTTAGATGGTCAAAGATACCCGGTTTTTGAGTTCGATGGTCAAAACCAAACTGAGGCAAGAGTTGGATGGTCAAAAATGGACTTTTTCCTATAAAAATAGATTGCTAGAGTTGTCGTATTTAGAATTGCTTTAACAAAAAAGTACTATCTTTTGGTAATATTAAGTTTTAAAACTATGAAATTAATGGTCTATCTGGATTGAGTATGGTACGTACTGCTACCACGGTCTGACCGCACATCTTTGAGTTGTAGAAACAAGCGAAATTAAATGCTAACACACTTGGAACAATTAGCAAAGTATGTCATTACCTTTTTTTTGATTGCATGGATGTAGCATGCACATAAGCACGACACATTGACACAATTTATGAGTGCGCTTCTATAGCGATTTGAGCTCATAATCTCCTGACTCCTGAGAGTAATGTAATGGGGTAGTCTCTAATACCCTGGCAGTGGTGTTATGAAACTACAGTGCCACCCCATCATGCTTGCAATGTTGCTCATAAACTCATCGTCCGACGAGCGTGGTTTGGGAAACACTTCGTTGACGCTACATCTCAGGTACTTCGGCTTCCAATGATTGGTGAGGGTGTACGTCTCCTCGATCCTTGGGGCTGTGTTGTGGTGCGTGGTGGGCTAAGGTGCACTAGCAAAATCCACAACGACGACATCTATGGGCGTTGTTTTACTTATTGGAGGCGCCATCTGTAGTGGCGGACCGTCAAGAACATTGTAGGGGCGAGAGGTGGATCCTGCTTGGGCTTTTGGTGGCTCTGTTTGTGTCTGTTCTAGGCTTAGTTTAATTATTTTAGCATTGTTGAGTGTTAACTAGCATGGGCTCATGGCTGCTGGGTGCTGTGCTGTATTTTCTATGAGCTATAGAGACATAGTTTGAAATTTGTTTTAGGCAAGGGGGGCCAGAGCCCAATTTGGCCCCCACTGTGGTCCACGGAGCCAGGATTTTTGCTCGTTTTTTAACGAGCCGAGCCGAGCCGCGAACTGAGTTGAGCTGGCTCGACATCCACCCCTAGTTGGAGCACCGGGCTTGTGAGGAAGATCGAGGATGGGGGAGCGGAAGGTGGAGGGCTGGACTTGAGAGGAAGAGAGGGATAGGGGCGAGGGAGGTGGAGCGCTGAGAGGAAGAAGTGTCGAGGAGAACACAAAGAAGAGTCAGAGGGATGCATCGGTGGCATATAGATATCAACAAATCTATAATAATATTTATTTTTTCTTTACACATCACTTATAGAGTTACATACATATATAAACTGAATGTAATTTTTCGAGATGCAATTAGGATTAATAAAGATGATATACTATAGTGGTCACTTAGAGATATGATTATTTGTAGGGCGGTGCCGGCAGTGCGGTTGGGGTCTTTGGATTTCCAATGCATGCACAGGCCAGTGCGTTGAGTGTCACTCCCATCACCGTCACCAGCTGCTGCGCCACCTCCGCCATGGTTTCCATGAAGTTGCCGCCGTCCCCCTGCTTGGGGTCGGGGCCGCCGTCGTCGGGCAGGGGCAGTTGGCACTTGAGGCACAGCTCCACATCGCACAGGCTGCACTGGTACGACCAGGCGGCGCTGTTGCGCCTGGCGTTCTTGCAGCTTCCTTGGGTGTTGACACACCTGCGGCCACGGCGATCCTTGCGCGGGGGCTGCGGCGCGAGCAGCGTGAGCGCGTGCTGTGGGTGCAGCGAATTGTGTATCTTCTGCGGGAGGTCGCAGCAGCGCGGGTGCGCGTAGAAGCCGCGGCACCGGCCGCAGGCGTAGACGAAGCCGCCGGCGCCGAAGTCGACGGCGCAGATGCCGCACGTGCGGGCATCCACCGTTTGGACGTCGGTGAGCGTGAGGGGACGGCCCGAGCAGGAGTGCGCGAAGTGCTTCGTCTTCTCGGGGCGTTTGCAGGCTTTGTGGAGGACGAAGGGGCAGCCGCCGGCGCGGCAGCGGTAGGCGACCTCCCCTATCCTGACGGGCTGCGCGCACACCCCGCACTGGCCTTGTTCCTCGTTGCTGGCCACGGGCTTGAGGCGGTGACGCCATCCCTCGGGGTGGGCAACGTGGATGGAGTGGGAACCTCCCATGGCGATGGATTCGTTCGGCTGAGTGGTAGCTAGAGTCAGATGATACTATATATACTTTGCCTAAATATACTGCTGAGTTCTTGAGTTCTGACATATATATTTATAGATATGGGAGCTCTGAGTACCAAGAGCGAGCTGAGCCCTGTTGTTCCAAGCTCTTCCCTTTTCCCGGAAATCAAACGGCAAGGGGTCGGAATGTCGGATGGATCTCTCGCTCTATGCCATGGCCGGGTCAGCGAGCGAGCTAGGAAGAACGCGGCTTTGGTTTGTTCATGGCGTTCAGCTCAGACTTAGGCATCTTGGGTCAGTTGCTGATGTGTTGGAACAGTGGCTGGTAGCTAGACTAGGTAGTTGTTCGATCGTCCCATTCATCCAGATGCACCAACGAGAGAGAGAGAGACCCCTCTGGCTCTGTACGTGAATCATTCAATCCACGCGTAGGTATATTGTCTACCGAGAGCCGCTGCAAGAAGCAGAGAGGAACTGCACCCAACGCAACTTGCATGCCAGTCGACGCACCCAACGCAACTTGCATACCCAACCCAATGAGATAATATTTTATGAGCTTATAATATTTTTGACCCGTATTACTATGCCTTCTCCAGTGGTATGAGATACTCCCTCCGTTCTGGAAAAAACTGACGTTTAGGACAGCGACACGGTCTCCAAAACACAACTTTGACCTCTTATTATTATAAAAATATTTATCAAAGAGTGATATATGTATACTTTTATGAAAGTATTTTTCAAGACAAATCTATTCATATAGTTTTCACATTTGTAAACTCAACAATTCAAAAGTTATTGATGATTTATATTCCCAATGTTTGACCCAAACCTTGTCCTAAACGTCAGTTTTTTCAGAACGGAGGGAGTAATATCTAACTCTAAATACTTTAAAAGATAATTTTTTTTAATGATCTGACTTTTAACACATAGCTTATAATATGAACAACACCATACGTATCATCCTCGTATAATCTCGAAGTACGTGTATAAAACTATCTCTTGGTTGAGAGATAACTCTTCTCACTTATATTAAAATATAAAAAAATATTTTATGAGCTAGCTAAACAACAATCATTGAAGAATGCCTTAGTAAGCAGTTAAGCATCCTACTTAACCTTCGTTTAGGGCACATATACACGCCTTCAAAGTCGAAACTGTAGGGATGGAGCTACTAATAAGCAGAGTACCTTTTCCAAAAAAACTAATAAGCAGAGTACACCATTAGAGGTAGAGGCGTCGCCATCGCTATGAGTAGAATTTGTCCATATATCCGAGTACATGCCGGTGTTGCTTCATTATTCTACAGATTCCAAACACGGTTCTTGATGTAACTTACAAGCTCTTCTAATCATAGCAATAATAACGGAGTATGTCAAGTAGATAATGATCGAAGCAATGCTAACACACGCGCTTAAAAGTGTCGTGATCGACTTTAGAGGCCGTACGTACGTGTCTGTGTGCTCGCTAACCGAAGTCAAGTAGGGTGTTTACTAACGCGCTCGGTCAACGTGCCAAGCCTCAGCGTCGACTGGCATCAAGTTTCGTTGGGCGCAGTTCCTCTCTGCTTCTTACGCGTAGATTGAATTGAATGATTCGCATGCAGAATCTCGTGTGCATGCATGAATGAGATCGATCGAACATATATTCGAACTACCAGCCGAGTCATTATGCATGTCAAGTTGCCAACACAACACAACACAACACAACCCTTGACTATTCACTCGACTATATATACCTTAATTTGGTTTCATAAAGAGTCACTGCTAGATACAGTACTATTCGTGTAGCTTTTGGAGAGACAACAACGTACAGCAACACACTGCGCATCTCCGGTCTGAAACTCTGAATTGTGCGAGCTATTCGTACGATCGATTTTCCTCGTCGGTACGATCATGGGGGTTTCCTTCTCCGTCTCCGGCGACCACTTCTCCCACCGCGAGCACGACGCGCGCTTCACCAAGCGCGTGAACGACTCCCGGACATCCCCGGCGGCGTCCCGCTGCGGGATGTGCCGGCAAGCCGTCGCCTTCGACGCGCCGGCATACCGCTGCTCGCACCCCGGGTGCCCCTTCCTCCTCCACGACGGCTGCTACAGGCGGCCGGAGACGGCCAAGGGCCACCTCGACCGCCCGAAGCACCGCCTCACCCTCGCCGCCGCCGCCCGGACCCAGGCGCGCTGCAGCCTCTGCGCCGAGACGCTCCGCGCGCCGGCCTTCGTCTACGGCTGCGGCGACTGCGGCGGCTTCCGCGCGCACCCGCGCTGCTACGAGCTGCCGCCGGACATGAGCGCGCAGCACGAGCACGGCAAGCTTGTCCTGCGCACCGCGTCGGGTGGAGACACCATCGACGGCGGCGGCGCGCGGCGTCCTGGGCATCGGCGCCGCTGCGTCGAGTGCGAGAGGA
>OAMR01000489.1:799968-854166 GCA_900205405.1 Echinochloa crus-galli
CCCCCTCCCCCTTCCTCCCCCGGACCCCGGTCGTCTCCCAGACCTGCAGCCGCCAACCCTAGATCTGATTCGTCGTTGGCCGATGCCATCGCCAGGCGCCGCCGTGGGCCCCGTCGACCTGCTCCCCGCCGCCGCTGCCGGCGGGCTGCGACTCGGGGAGCCCTCCGCCGCCCGCGAGCGCCGCTGCCCGATGCCGTCGCCGGGCGCCGCCCCACCGTCCGTGAGCTCTCAAGCATGGCCCCCTCGTCCCCTGGTGCGCCCTAGTGCCTGCCGGTGTGTGTGGAGGGGTCCCAGATCTGTGGGGGTGGGTTTCCCTAGCGCGGGCGCGGTTCTCCTGGGTCCCGGTGTGAGGCTGCTCCGAGCTGCAGCTCCCATCGTTGCCGGCTTCCGACGGCTTCAAGGTCGCATCTTGGGGGCTCTGGACCCTGCCCCCGGACCATATTCGCCCATGCCGACACTTCTCCGCCGAGCCCAAGGAGCCCCCGTGTAGCTTCTTGGGAGTTCTGGGTATGTGCTACCCTATTGCTTAATCTAGAACGAATTTGGGATTTTCGGTCGTTTTTTGGTCTCTCTTGGTCGTGTGGCACCTGCAGTGGCCCCTCATCGTATCATCTTGGTTTACTCGCTGCCGTTCCATCGATTTAGCTCTCTTCCAGGGATCTGTGGTCGGTCGCATTGTGGAGTTGGGTTTAGTAGCCTTTTGGCGAAAGCCTTGCACGGCATTGGCCAGTGCCGATAACGGTTGCGTTCGTTAACGTAGCTTACCCTGTTGAGAGCGTTATCCCGACTATCAAACTCATTTGGTTTCGCCAGGTGAAGACTTGGACTGTTTCTTGGTGGACAGACGGACGATGGCGGCGTTGGCGTCACGTTCTCCTTGGAGGCATCATCTTGCGTGGCCCTCTCACTCTGCCCCCTCCTTTGGCTCCGTTGGAAGAGGCTCGATGACGAGCGAGTGTTCTAAGTGTCCTTTTTTCTGCAAGTGTCGGCTTGTCCTAGGGCGTTAGGTGTTTTTGGTCGTGTCGTTTGTATCTGTTGTTGGTGCTTTCGTGGTTGGCTGCTTGTGCTTGTTGTTGCTGTTGGTGGTTGTAGTTGTCTCCTTAGTATCTCCGCGCCTTAGAGGTTCTTCTAAGGTGGTTTAGATGTAATTCTCTTCTTCTTAATGAAATACGTGCATAGCACGTTCTTAAAAAATTAACTAAAGTAATTAATTCACACCCTGTGAGCTTGCATGTGGCATGTCGGCTGTTATTATTTCTCGTTAATAATACATGTCGATCAGGGATGGCATGCGCTCCAAGCTGACGGAGGCTCCTGCATATGCAGGCAAGAGCTGCATGCTGCACGTACGCGATGCCCGGCTGCTCCGGTAGGAAGAGGCGTCGTTCGTATTCAACTTGGCAAAGGAAATGGTCACAGCGAACGCCGATATTTTTTTTAATAGAAGGCAGGAGCACTGCCAATTCATTTAAAAAGAAGAAGCAATTTTACATAACGCGCCGAAGCGAACACCACCACACAAACAACACACACCAACAACACACAACAAAACACTACACCACCACCACAAATGGAAGAGGAGTCGAAGAAGCCACCCAAAAACTGCGCCGTCGTCGCTAACGATGTGCCCCGTCAAGAGACGCGGCCCGCTGCAAGCATGAGCAACAAAAACCAACTCCTCCGCCATGGATCCATCCCCCTCAAACCGCACATACACGGTCGGCATTCCTCCTGGCCCAGCGAAACATCAGCGTTGAACTCTCGTCGAAGCGCCGAAGGAAACCACTGATCCTGGCCTCTCTGCGTGGGGGCCACGCCTTTCCCACCGCCTCACACTCCTCTGCCACGGACTCAGATATCTGAAGCTGCTAGGAGAGCAACACCTCTGCCCAACCGAAGCCGGAGAACAACCAAACCAAACACACCGCCTTGAGACCTCTAGCACCCATGGGCCCTCTGCACCTTCCAGCCAACACGGATCGAGCGCACCTCATCAGCCGCCGCGCGTAAGCAACACTACCCATCCAAGTCGGGGCTCCAAATGCGGCGCCTCCAGGAAGGGCACAACGTCAAAGACGCCGCCGTCGCACATCCAAAAAAGGATAGAGTTTTCACACTGGAGAGACCCCATGCAGCAGGACGCGGTGCATCTCAATGGTGCCCTCAACAGGGAGCGCGACGCCACAAGGGCGCCGCCACCATTGCCACTGACCAGACGTCAGTGAAGGCTTTCGCCCGATTCAGCACCGTTTCTATCACACAACCTTGGACACAGTAGCCCACCCCAGCTCCCCTCTGCGACGCCCACCGGAAGAGCCGAGACACAGCTTGCAGCACCACCACGGCACCGCCAGCAAGCACCAGCCGACCCCCAGCCTCACCACCACGGCAAAGCCGGACCAAGAACGCCAACCGAGGAGCGAAGGGGAACACCAACTCCACCACTCAGCACCTGCCGCCTACGCACAGCACTCCCCCGACCCCACCAACATCCGGCCCGCCATGGCACACACCCAGTAGGGCCGGAGGCCTCTAGCCGCTTTCACTGTCGGCCGCTGGCCACGCAGCGCCACCCGCCGGCCGGCTGACCGGTCTAGGCCAGCAGCCTCCAGCGCCACGCTGACCGTCGCGACCGGCACCGCCCGCATCGGCCACCGCCTCCGCCGAACGCCCAGCGAAGACCGCCGCTCCCCCATGCACCGCCGCGCGTCCCGTCGCGCCGCCACCAGATCCAGCTGGAGCGACGCCGGATCTGGTGGCTCCCGCCGCCGCCGCCGCACAGGAGCCCGACGCCGGCGAGGGCCCTCCGGAGGGTCGAGGTGGCCGCGCCCGCCACCAGCAACCGGAGAGAGGAGGAAGGACGCCCCGCCGCCGCCTTCCTCGCGAGCCGCGCGAGATCCCGGCGACCCGCTCAGGCGGCGGCGCGGCGGGGAGCAGGCGTTGGAAGTGTGGCGGCGCTAGGGTTTGGTGAGCCCGCCCGTCGCCCACGCGGGGAGCGAGCGAGCGAGCGAGATTTCGAGGCCTCGACCGGACTGCAAACGCCGATATGATGTCGAGGAAGTGGGCCGATCGAGCAGGGTCGTTGTATCTATGATGCCCTTTACGACAAATGCTGCTGTACGTCGATCTCGAGGCGATCGATGACGCGGTGGAGACGGAGGCATATATTACGACGAGACGAATCTTTTAAGTCTACTTAGGTCATAGTAGGACAATGTTTATCATAAACAAACGAAAAGTGCTACGATGCGCTGCAGTGTTCGATGCGACTTTTTCACCCTCTTTTCAGGAATTAAACACAGCAAAAAAGACTAGCAAATAAATTAAAGCTGATGCTCGCAAACGCGACACAGTCACAATATTTATGAGTGTGGTGCTCGGAGTCAATTAGAGTACTGGCTAATAATGTACGCGTACATCTTGTAGTGACTAAGGTGCTAATAATGTACGCGTACATCTTGTAGTGACTAAGGTCCTCTTTGAATCCACCCTAACTAAAAATTATCTAGCTAATTTGTAGTGGTTTATTTTAGGTGGACAAAGAGTACATGTAGCTATACTTTAGCTTGGGGTGTTTGGATCCATCAGCTAATTGAATTAATTGAATTATTCTACTCTTCATTAATTATGGACATAGTGATGTGGCAGTGGGAAATTTTCACAAATAAGTGGGGATATTTTGGTCTTTGAACTTGTTTAGCTGGGTTTAGTTTAGGATCAACCAACTAAAGAAATCATGTATATTTTGGCCTGCAGCTAAAGTTTAGCTGAGTTTTAACTGCTCTCCCGTTTGGATCCTTAGCAGCTAAAGTTTAGCTAGTGAATCCAACAAATAGGGCCTAAGGCCGTGTTTTTACACCCCAAAGTTCACTATGCAAAAAGAAAATTCTCATCACATCAAAATATCGGCACATGCATGGAGTACTAAATGTAGATAAAATTAAAAACTAATTACATAGTTTACTCTACGAGACGAATATTTTGAACCTAATTAATCAATTTTTAGATAATTTTTCACACATACAAACGAAATGCTGCGGGCGCTGCGGTGCTCAAATTTGCGTCTAAACAGGCTAAGTTACGGGCCGGCTTACAGCTGCATGCTAGCTAGCCGCCTTCATATTGGCCGGACAGCCGCCCTCCTCTTTATCAACACCGTTGTAACCGATTTCAATCGAACTATCAACCATCGACTGAACTTCACCACCCCCATCACACACAGCTGCTGTCTCATTCACATCAGCTTGATCTTCGGTTGAAGAACTTTTTTCCCATTTCCAAAGCCTGAGACACTCCAGCGTTTCTCTTTTCTGCTCACAAATATCCAAGAGGTAATCACGGGATTTCAGGATCGCTTGTTTGTCATCCGATGAAATAGCTTTTCCGGCACCTTCGGCATGCGCACGCATTATCACTGATGGAAAATCTCCTGCAAGCTGCACAAAACAAAGCGCAAAGATGATATATGTTTATCAATTAGCTTCCAGCTGAGTTGTCGGGGTACGTCGTTTCTGTGAAATCGATGCAGAATGACCGTAGCTCTAGTACCTTAGAGAAATCAAATTCATGTTCAGCCTCAGGAACAAGGATCTTTGCGATCGCTGCTGCATAGAGTGAGTCGTCTGTAATTGATTCACCGATCCCAGAAACGTAATGATCAAATTTATCACGCAAAGCCTTGGCGGTAGTCTTTGATTTGACGTCAAGATTGAACAGATGACTAAACGTGTAAAAAAACTCCTTATCGATCTGAAATGGAGGGACATAATAAACTGTTACCTTATTCGCAAAAAAAAATGTTAGGCCATTCCCAACCCATGACTAGGATGGTGTCTATAGAATTAAATGACATGTCACATAGACTAAAAGATGATATGTTAAGTGAGTTAACGAAGAAAGGGGAGGAAATCAGGTCTGGTATGAGATATGGTTTCTACACATTATCCAAGACATAGTGAGAGATGTGTGCCATTAAATTTGAGTTTACAATAGTAGTGTTTGGATTGGAGAGTAGTGTCTTATACTAATTTCTTAATGATATGGAGACTATAAACATCAACATCACTACCAGTGTCTTTGCATGCACAGCAACAATAATATATAAAAAAAATCCTTGTCACAACTCCAAGCAAGTTGGGTTAGCATACATATGAATTGCTAATGATGGTAACATAACAATGGGGCAGTGCATTATTATTGTTAATCAAAGAATAACATCATTGCAGATTTTATGGAAGGATTCTTTTTCTTGTGCACCAGTACTGCTGTTTGAAGGGTAAAATGAAGCCCCCGGCCTCCCCCTAAAGTAACATTGGGTTAATTTTTTTTTCTTATAAATAAATAAAAAAAAGATCCTAGTGGTTGCCATTTAGAGGGACCAACCCATCCATTTTTCTAAACCCATTTGGATCGTTAGTTGAGTTCAATCTATATGTTAATTAAGAGAGAATAATTGCCTCATCTCAATTATTAAATACTATATGAAAGAGATATATTGAGTACATAGAATAAAGAATGATATATATATTGAGTACAGAGAATAAAGAATTATATATATAATAGTAAAGGAAACAATAATTACTTTTCTTGGTGGGATATTAAGTCCATATGTTTCTAAGTCCTTTTGCAGCCCCTTGCTCAGTGGGAAATAATACTCATCAGTCACCTTGTTGGCTTCTTCACGTATATATTGATTCAGGAGATACTTTAGTCCCCATACCAATTCTCCAGTAACTTCCTCATCAGTCAAACATTTGATACCCTGGAAAAATGTATTAACAATAGAACACTACACTTGACACAAACCAAACAATTGAGGGAATAGAAACTGACCAGTTTTGACTGAATAAGAAGTTTAAGCTCAGTGTTTTGAACAAACAGTTCTTTATCCTTGCAGAATCTTAGAATGAGCCGTCTCAATTTCTCACTAGGATTAATAATGTTATTCCAGGCAACAGATTTGTCATCAACCTTCACGAATCCAAGGGCTAACACAACCTAACATGATCCATAATTGCAGTCATTATTGGAACAAATATATGGTGGGTAACACATCAAAATGTTGAGGACCATACAACATCATTACAAAAAGCATAGTCAATATGGCTCTAATATCAAGTAACAGAACACATTAACCTCAGAGAGCATCATAATTGTTGCTTACATTGCGTGCATCACATGGATCCACCAAACATGTCCATACATGCTGCATAATGGATGGAGAAAACTATATCATGAGGATTTATTAATCAGTTGCAATGCAAAGAGCACAAATGAAAAGAAAGGAAAATGAATGATCCATCATAGAAGGTACGGGACAAGTACCTCAGGATTTTTAAACAAATTGTCATGAATGTTAAATATGGCGAAACCTGAGGGAGTCTCAACCAGTGTCATCCTAAAATCCAAAGGCTCAAAATGCACATGATCCCTGCCAGCACAAGTCAAGAACAAAGAAAAAAATTAATCATGTGAGATAAAGAAATAAGAACGAAGGGTTGTGAAACATCATTAAAATGTACTACACTATTTTTTCCTCCAAACAGCCAAATCCTAAGAATAGTTTTCCGCTTGCCCTAGTATGAGTAGTAACCTATTGAACTTTCTAAAGCATTCCAACCACATCAGAATTCCAGTCCAAACCACACTGTCCTGTCCAAACAAGTTCTGAACATGTTCTTTAGGATATCAGAAAACAAATCAAATGTATTAACCAAGCAAAACCCTCCAAATTCGTATTCCTTTTGATGTAAACTACGATACTAATAGAATCCTCAAAGATCTGGTTAAACTTTCTATGAGGTGCACGAGTACAATGCCATGTTACCACATGAAAAATAAATTTTAATAGAATTGTTTGATGAGTGGAAGGAGCTGCTAGAAGGCATGTTGTACTTACCCTGCATGAGCATCATCGACCATTTTGATTGATGCCTCATAGCCATTTGCCACTCTCGCCTCATATATCATCCGTGAAAATTTTGATTTATAACGTGATGCTTCCATTAACTTAACACGCATCAGAATCTCATCTCTAAGATCAGGAGCATTCAGGAGGTAATCAAATGATCCCATTATGGTTCTTATGTCATGCATGTTAAATTCAACTCCGAGTTTAGAAGCAAACTTGGTAGCCTGCTCTAACTTCGATGTCAAGTCAGCTGAGAAAGTCTATACAAAACAGAGCAAGTAGAAATATAAATTAAATTATTACTCAGTGAAAGGTTTATGTAAACTCTTTTAAGAAATACTGTATCTCGGTCAGATTTACTAACCTTAGAGAAATCATGTTCTTCATCACACCACTCTGGAACAAGAGCCATTGCGAGCACCTTTGCATATGTCAAGTCGTCCTGAATACTTCCACCAATCCTGACATACTTATCATATGACTTGCGCAACATCTTCGCAACTTTCTCTAAATTCATATCCATATAGCACAAGTAACCAAATGTTGATATAAAGCATTGATCAAGCTGTGAAATGATGAGAATCAATGTGTAAGCAACATAACACTTGGGAGGATATAAACAAAAAATAAAGTAGGGCAATCATGAGTTAGTGTTCATAACATGAACTATTACTGCAGAGCATAAACACGCTACTTAAAAACATTACGTTATACAAATACTGATATTAGGATACATGGAAGACACGGACAGATTCAACAATAATTTCATCATAAATAAATTGAGTAAGGCTATCTCCAACAATGGGAACCCAAATAAGAGACCCATCTCTCGTTTTGGGTCCTGCACAGGAACTGGATCACACACCTAAATCTGGCCTTCTCCAACAGCGAACCCAACCAATGGCTCCCCGCACGCCCCCACCTGCTCCCCCATGGTGGCACCCGAGTGAGCAGGGCGGCTCCGGCGGGCACGCGCGGCGGCGAACCAGCGAGCAGGGCGGCTCCGGCCAAGTGGCGCGGTGGCCGAGCAGCGGCGGCAGGCGGCCGGCGCGGTGGCCAGGCGAAGGTGGGCCGGCAAATAGGGGACGCATGGGCAGCGGCGGCACAGAGCTCGCCGTGCCCTCCCCGCTCTACGCACGCGACGACGGTGCAGCGGCCGGCGGCTCGCCTCCTTCCCCGCGCCCCGTCCCCTGGTCCCTCGCCCTCTGCGCGCGGCTGCGCCGCCCCTCCCCGACTCCGTGGCCTCCGTGGCGCGCGGCCGGCGGCCTTCGTTGGCGCGCGGTCGGCGGCCTCTGTTGGCGGCGGCGGCGAGCCCGCCAGCACCACCCCACAGCCCCTCCCGGCCGCTTCCCCGCTCTACGCACACGACGACGGGCGGCGGCCGGCGGCTCGCCCCTTCCCCTCCGGCGGCATGAAGGTCCAAGGACGCGGCGAGGCGGCGGCGTGAAGGACCCAGGATGGGCGTGGCCACGCGCAGCTCACACGGGTGGCCACCGCCAGCCCTCGCGGCGGCGGCGATGGCTGCTCCTCGCGGCGGCGGTGATGGCTGCTCCTTGCGTTGGCGGCGGCGGGCGTAGCGTCCGGCGAGGCGACGCGACCAGGGCGGTTCCGGCGAACGAGCGAGCAGGGCGGCTCCGGCGGCGTTTCCGGCGGGTGGACGAACGAGCACCAGGAAACAGTGTTGCATACAGGAGAGAGAGTGATGCATTTTTAGGTGCCCATGGAAGGGAGACGCAAACTGGGTCTTCTCTTTAGGTATTCTGTTGGAGGGAGTTTTGGTTACCCAAAACACTGTTGGAGACCTAAATATGGGTTTGGGTAGCATTGTTGGAGACAGTCTAAGAGGCGGAATCTACTTAGTCATGACTTGACTGAAAATAATTATGGTATGTAAATAAAATACAGTACGTGGCCAAAGAACATTAGAAAATGGCATGTGACAGCTGACAGAAACAACATGGATGGAGTGGACAGATGCAATTACCATTTCTTTTGAGATAATTATTAAATAATACTCCAAGCACTTTAGCAATTCCTTGCTCAATGGGAGACGATAATCCGCCGTTATATTGTCCTTCTCTTCACGAACAAAATCATGCACAACATTCTTTATTCCCCACATCAGTTCATCGACGGTATGCCCATCACATATACACATGACATCCTGAAAAACAATGCTACCAACATCAGCGACCCTTATGCCATATATATTAAAGGCATTATTACTAATTTCACATAAACCACACACACTTACATGTTTTTTCTCAATGGAAGCTTTAATCTCGGCATCTTGGACAAATAATTCCTCTCCACTTCTGCAGTGCCTTCGAATAAGCTGGATCAGGTCCTTACCAGGACCAGCATCGCCGTCGTCCCAAGCTGAATTGGGATCAACTTTTACAAAGCCAATGGTAAAGAGAACTTGCTGTGCCTCACGTGAATTTGCAAAATACATCCAGATATTCTGAGAGGAAAACAGAGAAAGGGAAAGCATCATCAGTTTTATAATAATCGGCCACAGCACCCAGAAACAAGAAAATAATTAAACAGATAATGCATGCGCTGCAGAAGCAGATCCACAGGACAAGTACCTTATCTTCTTCTAGTGCAATCTTTTCAACTAGGAACAATGCAAAACCTGATGGAGTCTTCAGCAAAACCTTCTGCCCCGCAAGATAATGATAATCATTCTTATGCACAGATTTCCTTTTCCCCATATTGCTGCAAGACGAACAAACAGATCATGCCTGTGCGTGTGGGTGGTCAGGAGGATGGAGATCGGAGAAAGGGAGGAGGATGCCGGCGAGCGGCGGCGAACCTGCCGCACGGCGTAGGACGCGTCGGGGAGCTGGGGCGTCGAGGTCGATCGAGCTCAGGACGTTACGCTCTGGTGCTGACGCGTTCTTTGGGGGCCGTGCCTGCCGGAGTTGGAGAAGAGAGGGGCGCCGGCGGGCGGCGGGCGTCGCCGCGTCGAGCGGCTGGCGGTGGCGGTGGCCGGCGCGGAGGAATAGCAGGAGTGTCTGGCAATTCTTACTCAGGCTCTTCTCTCGTTGGCTTTTAAGACAACGAAGCTCGAAAGGTTATGGTATTGATCTATTCCGAATTCGAACCGGATCCGGATACATTCCAATCAAAGTGTACGTAGCTGTAATCCAACAACATCCGAAGGATTGCAAATATAGCACTCGATTTGGCTACACCTTACTGATTTTATTTAGCGATTCCAAACATAGCACTCGATGTAATTTAATGTTTGCCCGCCTAAAAGGCTAAAACTCCCAAGTGCGCTCCACCAGACCTTTATTTTTGGAATCAATTGATATGAACAATACGTGCACGGCTTGATTCATGAAGTAGCTGGCTTAGCAATTTTTTCCAAAAATCTGATTTTTTTTAAGATTACACAGTACAAACGCTCACACACGCACGCACACTCACCCCTATGAATACACATACGCAAACCCTACCCATATAAGCACCTCCGAACGACTGAGCAGAGCACCGGCAGATCTGGAGATTCCCGAAGTTACCATTGACGCCTCGTTGTCGACGGGAAAGCCGCTTACCACTTAACGCATAGCGTCGGTAAATCTTTGCCGCCGGACTAGTGGGCCGGTTTGCCATCTCCATGGCACAGGCCCAAATACAAAGTGAGACATGTTCAGGCCCCCTCCTCCGATATATGGACCGTACAGTTGGCCGGCCCACGAAAGCGACCTCAGTACGCGAGCCCCCCTCACATTCAGCAGCAACCGATGTAAGGTGGTTTAGTATGGTTCAGATCGATCAAAGACACACACAACACAATCGTCCATCGGTCGATCCCTGGCCGAGATGTAATGTGACCAACACTTACATGCATATTGTAGAAGAAATGAAACGGTGATGATATTCAGTTCTTATAATCTATATGCATCTCTACCTAATTATAAAGTAAGGATTGATTCTGCGGTATGTCATAATTTTACATAAAACCCCCTGATATTTTGTATTTTTTTCATCAGCGTCGAACTGGACTCCCTCTCGGCACGTCCGCGTAGGTATCGGCAAAAATAGACCTCCCTATACGATCACAATACGGTTTATATCTCGTTCCTGTGCGTCGTCTCTGTTCCTGCCCTCCAACATACCGTCGCGCAGGTGCCCCACCCCGCAGGGCCGCACCGATATGGCAACGGTGAGAAGCACTATCAGGTCCGACGGTCATAGCCGCCCACCAGGTCCGACGACTTGCTCTGGAGATGTTCCTTTGTGCTACTAGCTACAGTGTGTCTATCTAATGATTTGCTTGCTCGGTGGTGTGTTAGCTTTTGCTGATGCTGCTCGTTGAAATGTGCTTCAAGCTTGCGTGACTTTACCTTTTGCTTTGGGCAGGTGGCGACATTAATTAGATAATATGGTATCAACATAGAATTAAGCAATAGGCTAGCAAAGCGTATAGAGCGATCCGCTTATCAAATAGATTCAATCCTAGAATGCGCATATAGTTTGAAGCGGGCTGACCCAAAAAGTTGGAGGAGCAAAGTTGATAACTCATTTGACTGTGAGGAATTCTTGGATCGATCCTTGTGGCTTCATCTCCTCTCACGCCACGCCACATGGTCCATCTCCTCCCGGCATCGGCGCCTCACCGCTATCAAATTAAACTTGTCGTATGTTCGAGAAACATTTCGGCCAACCCAAAACGGCATCAGAGATCGCTGTCCTCTGATCTCTAATAACTTCCTGAATAACTGGACATTACCTCGCCTGCAGTGAGATGGGTGACTTCGTTGATAGATGAGCATCAGCTTATCTTGAATGTATGAACAATGAGCCAAGAAAACTCATTTGATTTATGTGGATGACTAGCCATCACAGCAAGTGCATCACAACAACATGAGTACGAAGTTTGACCCGAAGCAACCCTCAGGTCGAACCTATGCTACTCACGGATCAGCCACGCCAACGAAGCCGTTCGATCCACAATCCTTTGTCCCTGCCAAAGAAGCGTCAAATCCAATTTAATCTGCAGCATTAATAGATTATCATATACTATATTTTGTTTATTATTATGATAAAATAATTTATATGTATAGATTCCGTCCTATGTTATCTTTATGGTAAGATAATTTATATATATATATATATATTTCGTCCGTAGTAACGCACGGGCATGATTGCTAGTATATATATATAATATACACCTGAACATGTGATCGAATCACGCTGACATTGCTGTCAGAGCGTCTCATCTCTCTACCTGTTCTTCCCTGACTCCCAATCTCACTACTCCACAGACCCTCATCACAAACGGTTGAGAAAGCCCATCACAAATGGGGTTTTCCCAACCGTTTGTGATAGTCCGTTTGTGATACTCGGGCATCACAAACGGTTCTTGAACGGTTTGTGATGGGAGCATCACAAACGGTTCGTATATCCAACCGTCTGTGATTTCCTGCGTTCGAAATAAACCTAAAAAAATACGAAAACAATAGGGAAAAAATTTATTTTCATTTGGCGAGGCCACCAGCCCTCCAAGTTGCAAGTCGCGCATAAATCGCGCGCTCTACGGCCGGCCGGGTTCGAACTCACGACCTCTCCCTCGCGCGTAGCCTCCTCTACCACTACACCTGTCCGTCACCTATGACTATATAGCGTTCCGATTCCTATCATATTATACCAAACCGAGTTTAAATTGCTTATTTGAGACCCTAAATGACTTCAAATCAAAATGTGTTGAACTACAAAGTTTCCTAACTTTTCGAAACCTACAACTTTCATGTTGACTGTTTTTTCATCCGAGGCCGTTTACAAAATTTGAATTTCAAATTTGAGAACATTTAAACTTAGATCTAGCTAACTAGAAGACTTCAAATTACAAAGTTGTCAACTACAAAATTTCATGACTTGTTGAGATTTACAACTTTCATGTTGACCGTTTTTTCATCCGAGGTCGTTTGGAAAAACTCAAATTTCAAATTTTGATTACAAACTTACTTTTCATTAGTAAAACAATTTCAAATTAAAAAGTTGTCAACTACAAAGTTTCATAACTTTTGAAGATCTACAACTTTGATATTGACCGTTTTTTCATACGATGTAGAGTAACATTGTTCACAAATCTTACAAATCTTATAGGTCTCTCTTATGGTTTTAGAAACTATAACTCTATGAGAGATATGGATTTTATGAACAATATTCATATGAATTTGTCAAATGAAGAAATGACCAAAGTAAAATTTCTACATCTTGAGAAGCCATAAAACTTTGTAGTTCAACACTTTTTGATTTGAAGTGATTTACTATTTCAAAATATGGTTTGAACGTGTACCATACACATCATCACAAAGGGTTCAAAAACCGTTTGTGATGAGGGGCATCACAAAGGGTTTGTATTACGAACCGTTTGTGACGACCCCCATCACAAACGGTTCGTAATACGAACCCTTTATGATAGCATCACAAACGGTTCGTTTGTGATGTCCCAACGTTTGTGATGGGGGTATCATAATCGGTTTTTCAAAACCGTTTGTGATGATGCCGTTTGTGACGTCGCTTTCTGTAGTAGTGTCTGCATGTATATCTGTAAATAAGCACGTGTACTGGCAGCTACATGATCAATGACAAGCAGCTCAGCATTGACACGCTGCATGCTTTAGATTGGTTGGTCTTGCTCTTGCTGTCTTGCATCGGTCGGGCCGCTACTTTTATCTAGCGCTAGCTGCGGCGATGCAGGATCCTCGATCAATCCTCTTCTCCGACGACGGCGACCAAGGACGAGACTCATCAGTGGCGGTGATCCGTCAGTATGCACTTCGTCCTTCTACAAATCTTTGTTTCCTGCAGCTGTGACGACGCCGCCAGAGATCATATTCAGTGCCCGACAAATTATTAAGGCAGAAGCGACGACACTGATCAATTGATGAACCCTTCTACGTACACTATACCGCTGTGTGACCACAGGGACATAGTACTGCACGTACAAGATAGACCTGGCTTGCCTCCCTGTCATATCTGATTGTAGATGCATACATAGAGTGTACGTACAACCGCAATACTGTGAAATAACTGCAATTTATGTTTCTGCGGCACTTGTTTAATTTAGGATCAGCTTGCGATAGATGCATGTCTTTAGAAAGATCTGTTCTCTCCGATTTGAATACAGTCAAAACATATTTTTACCTTGACATTGGTAGTTTTATATTGTCAAAAAAAAAGGAACAGCTTTCGTATGGTAACTTTATTATGACTTTAGTTAGCATTTTCATAAAAAACAATGTACTACCAACCAATGTCACCTATCATACGTCTCAAGATTCTAAGGCGTCGTAAATTTACAAACAGAGAGACTATAAAGGTGCAGCAACGGTTGGATTTACTTGGGGTACCGTGTCCCTAGACCTAGCCTCTATATGTTTAGAGTGGACACAAGGTTAATTATTTGTGTGAGATTTATGATTTATAAGGTACATATTAAGCTGTTAGCTTGTTTTTTCCCTAAACTTTTGTCATAATACAGGAATTTTTTTAGATAAAGGAATTTTTATTCCGGCCTCTGCAAGAGCTTTGCACCCAACCATTCGTTATTACAGTTTCATCTTCGTACTAATTTAAAATAACCTCTCAAAAAGGACAGAAAAAGGAGATAAATGCACTCTCAAATAGCCAAACTAAGCACTAAGCCTATTAAAAGACAGCCACCCATGCTTGGTGAATATCTCCATTGCCGTTGTTTCCAACATGCGACACGCCCATTTCATTCGTGTTTTGTCCTCCTCTTTCTAAAGTGTGGACCAAAAGCGCATCCAGTAGGTGGCCCTGAAAATAACCTGCAAATAAGAATTTAATCTTTTTTATCGAAGACCACATTATTTCTACTCAACCATATAGACCACAAATTGTGCTCGTTCCCACGGAAACAGGAGATCGCAATTTTGGCTCTAATTGTAGTAGCTAAACTCCAGAAAGGTGTGCTATATTATGTGGTGGTTGTAAGCCAAAAGCGACTTGTACTATTCTCCAAACAAATCTAGCAACATGACAATCAAAGAATAAATGTTGGATAGTTTCCTTGTTGTTACAAAAACAAGAATTATCATCCCCTTTCCAATTCCGCTTTAAGAGATTGTCCTTTGTTAAAATGACACCCTTCATTAATAACCAAAGGAATATCTTAATTTTTAGGGGTAGCTTCAACTTCCATATGAATTTGTTTAGAGGCATCATTGTTTGATTTACTAACTATTTATACATAGATTGTACTGTAAACATGCCATCTTTAGAAACACTCCATTTGATTGAGTCGTGCTGGTTGTCGAATTGTACAAATGCAACTCTTGCAACCAACTCATTCCATTTTAAAAGTTTATCTCCCACTAAAGCTATACGAAAGTTTATATTAAGAGGTATAGAGCTAAAAATATGGGCAACTGTCGCATGATTCTTTCTTGCAATATGATATAAAGATGGATACGGGTCTTGGAGAGTGAAGTTTCCTAACCACTTGTCCTCCCAAAACCTGATTTGAGTGCCATTGTGGAGATTGAATGTAGATAAGTCTAGGAACCGATCTTTGACCTTCATAAGCCTGACTAAAAGTGTGAATCTCCTGGCTTCCATTGGACTTCACCAATGGTTTTGCTCTTTAAGTACTTCTTCCTAAGAAGTTCTTGCCAAACTCCATCTTCATTAATTAGCTTATATAACCATTTGCTAAGTAGGCAGGTATTTTGCAACTCTAGATTTATTATTCCTAAACCACCTTGCTCTTTTGGCAAACATAAGACACCCCATCTTATCAATCTATACTTTTTTTTTGTGATTATCTCCCTGCCAGAAGAAACTGGATCTATAGAAGTCTAGCTTCTTAAGAATACCCTTTGGTACTTCAAAGAAGGACATCATGTACATAGCAAGGCTACTCAAAACTGAGTTGATCAAAACCAGTCGACCACCATAGGACAAAAGTTTTCCTTTCCAACTACTCAGTTTTTTTGATTCATTGGAATACCAAGGTATCTGAAGGGGAAATGACCTGTATGACATCCAAAGATCTGTGAATACTGGTCTACAAAGTTCTTCGCCTCCCCATAGAAAACCAGTTCGCTCTTGTGAAAGTTAATCTTTAAACCTGAGAGTTTCTCAAATGCACATAATAGAATCTTCATGTTTTTTGCTTGCTCGATGTCATGCTCCATAAAAAGGATTGTGTCATCGGCATACTGCAAGATAGAAAGACCATCATCTACCAAATGTGGGATAAGTCCTTGAATTTGGCCACCCTCCTTTGCTCTAGCAATGAATATAGCCAACATATCCACCACTATATTAAACAGGATGGGTGAAAAAGGATCACCTTGTCTCAGACCTTTTCTTGTTTGAAAAAAATCGACCCACATCATTGTTTACCTTTACTGCAACGCTTCCTCTGGAAACAAATTGATCAACCCACTCACACCACAAAGGTGAGAAGCCTTTCATTCAGAGAGTTTGTTGAAGAAAGGGCCATTTAACTTTATCATAGGCCTTCTCAAAATCCACTTTTGAAATAACCCCGTTAGTTTTATTTTTATGCAATTCATGAATAGTCTCATGTAAAATTGTGACTCCTTCTAGTATGTATCTTCCGGGTAAAAATGCTGTCTGTGATGGTCGAATGACCTTTTGTGCTACCTTACTAATCCTATTTGTTGCAACCTTTGTAAAAATTTTGAAGCTCACATTTAGTAGACAAATCGGCCTATATTGTTGGACTCTGATAGCCTCTTGGCATTTTGGTAGCAATGTAATTATCCCAAAGTTGAGACTAAAAAGAGGTAAATCTCCTTTATGGAAGTCATTGAACATAGCCATCAAATCAGCTTTTATAACTTCCTAAAACACTTGATAAAATTCAGCTGGTATGTCGTTCCATTTGAAAAAATGCTTTATTTGAAAAAATCAGCTTTTATAACTTCCTAAAACTTTGATAAAATTCATCAAAGTTGAGACTAAAAAGAGGTAAAAATGCTTTATTATGCTCCATTTGAAAAATAGCCTCTTTTACCTCGTTTTCAGTAAGCAACTCTGTGAGAATATTATTTTCCAACTCAGATACTTGTGGAATGTCCTCAATTATATTCTCCATCATTGTGAAATTACTTTCCTCAGGTGGTCCAAATAAGTTCTGATAGTAAGATGTTATATGCTCCTTTAGCTCCTCCTCATCTTTTAAAATCTTATTATTCCCTTCCAACTGGAATATGCGTGTTTTCCTATGCTTCTTTGTGAATTAAATCCACAATTTTTATTGGCAATAATCTACTTCTTTGTGAAACACTAGTAGAGACTGCACGCACACTCACCTTCATTAAAATACATACCAAATCAATACAGGCATCTATGGGTATGTCGTCTACCACTGAAAGAATAACACTATAGAAAAAAATCAGAAAAATACGAACATCCATGGTGAGTTAAGAACTCGAACCTACGTGAACAAGTTCCACCACAAAAAAAACCATAGCAATTGACAATGATCAAATTGAGATTTGTCCCCATGCCCGTCCCTTGAAATGGGAGGCATTTTCCGGTGGCGGCTTTAGCCCGAGCCACCCCGAAAAATTGATTTCTGGGGGTAGGTAGGGGTGCAGCCCACCCCTAGAAATATGTCCGGTGAAAAATTCAAACTTTTACGTATGATCTTGAATAAAGAATAATTTAATATCAAAGTTTCATAGCTCCAAGAGATCTAAAATTGTGTAGTTGACCACTTTTTCATTTGAGCTTGTTCATTCATCAAAAAAAAAATCATTACAAGGTTTCTAGTTTGAAATCAAATTTTTGTTGCCAATTTGAACTATACAAAGATATTAGATTTTCTTTGTAAGGTTTAAAATTAAGGACATTATCCATAGTAAACCCCATATCCTAAAAAATTCAAATAATTTAAGAGAAAATTCAACTATACTTTGTTCACAAACTCATAAACTTTCACACATTCCACATACAAAAAGGCATACTATAGATTAGACAACATATGACCCTACATTTGCTCATATACTATAAAAATAATATTTACATGTAATATAATAATACATATAACTTGTTGTGTTTGAGATTTTTTTAAATTTAGTTACTAGTTTAAAATACCCAAAGTATTTTTGGAATTTAGTTTCATGGGTGGGGACGCCCCCACCCGCCCCCTACAAATCAGATTTTTAGGGAACCAAACTTGTGCTAAAACTTTGTAGTTGACAACCTTTTTATTTAAGATCGTTTATGCATAAAAAAAAACCATTACAAGGTATCTAGGTATGAAATACCAAAAACCAAATTCTAGGGGCGATTGAAGCCCCAAGACGCCTTAAAAATTGTATTTTCAAGGGTGTTGACCATGAGTATGGGAGGTCCACTCGCTTTCTATATACAAGTTCTTTCCCACTTGTTTTTTCTCCTAGTCACTTATTTCTTTTCTCTTCTCTCTTTTACCTTTATCCCTTCACCACCACCGGAGGAGGAGTGGGACGACCGACTCAGCGCGGCAGCACCCACACCGCTGCATCGTGGCGGAGGCGCGCGGGGCAGCCAGCTCGATGGGTCTGGGCTCGGCTAAGCCGGTGGGAGTAGGGCGGAGGCCAAGGCAGATTTGTGACGTGGGGAGCAGGCAGCGACCGACGGCTCGAGCAACAACGCAGGAGCTGCACATTTTTGTATTTTTTATTTTTACATTGCTTTTTTGTGTTTTTTAAATTGATTTCTAGAGATGGATAAGGACATACCCGTCTCCATCATCTCTAGAAATCAATCCGCCGGTACGGTCTAGCTTCTGCTCTTGTAAATGCGCACGGGCCTCTATGAATGAATTTGTAGGTTCGATTCATGCCCACTTTTGTATACATGCATTTTTAACCGCGAAAAGCAGGACCAGACGTAGCGTTTGCTCCTACAATTGTCATTTCAACCGCTGATGCGAACTCTTTGTAGTGTGTTATTTTGCCCATCGTTGACGAGAAATCAAAAGACCTATCAGGAATTGCGGCCGATTAAGCAACATGTGCGTAATCTGCGAATGCCTTCTCCCCTGCAACTCTGCAACACCATCCCCAACCAAAATAGTGGTTTCGTCACCGCCTTCAAAAGAGAGAGAGAGAAGTTGGCCATCAGACACGATGCCCATGGGCCAGCACGTGGCCCAGATATTTGGCCCGGACCGAGCACGGCACAGCCCGATGACTGTCGGGCCCCGCCTCTCAGGCACGTAGTGCCGGCCCGGCACGACACGGTTAACAGGTTGGCCCGACTTGGCCCATCTAACTTACATATTTCAACACCAAACCCCAATCTGTTCCTCATTTTTTTCCCTTGGGCTGCCGCCGCTCGTGCGGCGCTCCCTTCCCCTCCACCCTCAGACGTCTTGCCGCCGCTCCCTTCCTTTCCCGTCGTGCGGCGCTCCCTTCCCCTCCGCCTCCGACATCTCGCGTCCCTCCCTTCCCCCTTCGCATCCGACCTCCGGGTGCCGCCCCCTCTCTTCCCCTTCGCATCCGACGTCCGGCGCCCCCTACGTCTCCGACATCTGGCCGACCCTCGCCATCGCCGGTGCTTGTCCCCTCCTTCTCTTCTTCCTATGGCGGTGGCTCGCCTCCTCCGATGGGCACGTGCGGGTTCGTCGGGCCATCGGGCCGGCACGACACGGCTAATCGGCCGGTGTGCCGTGCCTGAGCCGTGACGCGGGCACGTGGGCCAACACGGCACGACACGATAGGGTAGCCGTGCCTCGCCGTGCCCGTGCCGTGTCGGGCCGTGCCGGCCCGTTGGCCATCTATAAGAGAGAGAAAGAGAGTTTTACCCATAGTAGAGCAGTCACATGTAAAAATTGCACCTCGTCACGACGCCAACCGTACCGGATCCTTGGAAAGGATTGAGTTCCTCCATAATGCACGCAGGCGATCCCCACCTAACATGCTACAGATTCACAGCGCTGTTTCTGTCTCTTATACACATCTAGTTATATTGGTGACATTATTTCTTTTGTCTTCTCTCTTTTACCTTTATCCCTTCACCACCAGCAGATATGTGGCGTGGGGAGCTATGGCAGTGACCGACGGCTCGAGCAACGATGCAGGAGCTACGTATTTTTTATTTTGTTTTATTTTCTGAATGCCCTAGAGATCAATTTGCAGGTGCGATCCAGCACCCGGTCTTGTAAATGCGCACATGCCTCTGTGAATGAACTATTTGTAGGTTCGATCCATTGACCGCTTTTGTATACATGCATTTTTAGCCACGAAAAGCAGGACCGGATGTAGCGTCCTACAATTGACATTTCAACTGCTGATGCGAACTCTTTGTATAGTAGTGTGTGTTTTGCCCATCGTTGACGAGAAATCAAAAGGCCGGCCTATCAGGAATTGCGGCCGATTAAGCAACATGTGTGTACTCTGCGAATGCCTTCTCCCCTGCAACTCCGCAACACCATCCCCAACCAGAATAGTGGTTTCGTCACCCCCAACTTCCATGCAAAATCTAAGACTACTAATAAAATAAGAATTTTTTTTGATAAAATAAGAAAAAATTGGAACGATTAAATTACTTCTCTCGAATATCCAACTGACTGATTAATTTCTTATAACGTACTCTATTTTTCTTCGCAAAATAAGCCATCAAACGTAGACGTTTTTCCAAAAAGTCTTTGTAGACCTCTTTCTCATGAAAAACAGAGAGAGAGAGTTCTACCCATAGCAGCGCAGTCACGTGTAAAAATTGCACCTCGTCACGTACGACGCCAACCGGATCCTTGGAAAGGATTGAGTTCCTTCATAATGCACGCAGACGATCGCCACCAAACATGCTACAGATTCGCAGCGCTGTTTCGCCCAAACCCTACATGATGCCTAGCTTAATATAGACGAGCCCAGCTAGCTTTTCACCCTGCACACATCGATCCATCAGTCCATCTCGATCGCCTCTATATGTTTAGGGTGGACACAAGGTTATTTGTGTGAGATTTATTATTTATACGGTACATATTAAGTTGTTAGCCTGGTTTTTCCCTAAATTTTTGTCATAGTACATGAGTTAAATCCCTAAACTTCTTTGTGAAACACTAGTAGAGACGCAGATGCTCACGTGCACGCAAACTCACCTTCGTAAAGACACATACGTAAACCTACGAGAGACTAGACCTCTAAATATCGAGAGCACGCACATTCATCCCTATGAATACAATACGAAAACCTATCTCTATGAGCACCTCCGAGAGACTGGGCCACCATATGTTGAGATTGTTGAAATCACTACCGACATCTCGTTGTCGATGGGTATGTCACCTACCACTGAAAGAATAGCACTGGTTAATTCGTGAAAAAAATCCCTGAAAAATGGGAACAGCCATGGTGAGTTAAGAACTCGAACATACGTGAACAACTTCCACCACAAGAAACCTTAGTAATTGACCATGATCACTTTGCGATTTGTCCATGGGCGGCAGATGCCTTGGCCCACCCCTGAAAATGGGCATATCCCGGGGTGGTTTGTTCCCATGCCCGCCCCTTAAAATGGAAGGCATTTCCGGTGTCGGCTTTGGCCCGAGAAATATGTCCGGTGAAAAATTCAAACTTTTACGTATGATCTTGAATAAAGAATAATTTAATATCAAAGTTTCATAGCTCCAAGAGATCTAAAATTGTGTAGTTGACCACTTTTTCATTTGAGCTTGTTCATTCATCAAAAAAAAAATCATTACAAGGTTTCTAGTTTGAAATCAAATTTTTGTTGCCAATTTGAACTATACAAAGATATTAGATTTTCTTTGTAAGGTTTAAAATTAAGGACATTATCCATAGTAAACCCCATATCCTAAAAAATTCAAATAATTTAAGAGAAAATTCAACTATACTTTGTTCACAAACTCATAAACTTTCACACATTCCACATAAAAAAGGCATAGATTATACAACATATGACCCTACATTTGCTCGTATACTATAAAATAATATTTACATGTAATATAATACATATAACTTGTTGTTTTTGAGATTTTTTAAATTTTAGTTGCTAGTTTCAAATACCCAAAGTATTTTTGGAATTTTATTTTCATGGGTGAGGACGCCCCCACTCCCATACATACAAATCAGATTTTCAGGGGTGGACAGGCATCGCCCGCCCATAGAAATCGACTTCTAGGGGGCGGGTGGGGTTGTGGAACGCCCCTAAAAATAAGCCTAGCGAAAACAATTCATAACTTTTTCATATAATTTTAGATAAAGATAAACTGTATATTAAAATTATAGATCTTGAAGAGATGTAAGGGCAAGTTTGGTTGTTAATCATTGTCTCCCCTTGTTTTGACAGGCAAACCTTGCCTTCCTTTTCACGGAGAGCCATTTTGGCTTGCTCATTTCAGCGAGGATAAGCTTGCCCGTGCAAGCCCCGATGTATTGGGGCAAGGAAACCAAACAAATTATTTTACTCGGTGTTTGTGTGGAACCAAACTCGCCTTAAAACTTTATAGTTGAAATTTTTTTATTTAAGATCGTATATCCATCCAAAAAATTATTACAAGGTGTCTAGGTCTAAAATACCAAAAAAAAACAATTTCTAGGGGTGATCGAGGCCCCAAGCCGCCCTAAAAATTGTATTTTTCAAGGGCATTGACCACGTGCCTAGGAGGTTCACTCGCTTTCTATATACAGGTTCTTTCCCTCTTGTTTTCTCTCCCAATCACTTATTTCTTTTGTCTTCTCTCTTTTACCTTTATCCCTTCACCACCAGCAGATATGTGGCGTGGGGAGCTATGGCAGTGACCGACGGCTCGAGCAACGATGCAGGAGCTACGTATTTTTTATTTTGTTTTATTTTCTGAATGCCCTAGAGATCAATTTGCAGGTGCGATCCAGCACCCGGTCTTGTAAATGCGCACATGCCTCTGTGAATGAACTATTTGTAGGTTCGATCCATTGACCGCTTTTGTATACATGCATTTTTAGCCACGAAAAGCAGGACCGGATGTAGCGTCCTACAATTGACATTTCAACTGCTGATGCGAACTCTTTGTATAGTAGTGTGTGTTTTGCCCATCGTTGACGAGAAATCAAAAGGCCGGCCTATCAGGAATTGCGGCCGATTAAGCAACATGTGTGTACTCTGCGAATGCCTTCTCCCCTGCAACTCCGCAACACCATCCCCAACCAGAATAGTGGTTTCGTCACCCCCAACTTCCATGCAAAATCTAAGACTACTAATAAAATAAGAATTTTTTTTGATAAAATAAGAAAAAATTGGAACGATTAAATTACTTCTCTCGAATATCCAACTGACTGATTAATTTCTTATAACGTACTCTATTTTTCTTCGCAAAATAAGCCATCAAACGTAGACGTTTTTCCAAAAAGTCTTTGTAGACCTCTTTCTCATGAAAAACAGAGAGAGAGAGTTCTACCCATAGCAGCGCAGTCACGTGTAAAAATTGCACCTCGTCACGTACGACGCCAACCGGATCCTTGGAAAGGATTGAGTTCCTTCATAATGCACGCAGACGATCGCCACCAAACATGCTACAGATTCGCAGCGCTGTTTCGCCCAAACCCTACATGATGCCTAGCTTAATATAGACGAGCCCAGCTAGCTTTTCACCCTGCACACATCGATCCATCAGTCCATCTCGATCGCCTCTATATGTTTAGGGTGGACACAAGGTTATTTGTGTGAGATTTATTATTTATACGGTACATATTAAGTTGTTAGCCTGGTTTTTCCCTAAATTTTTGTCATAGTACATGAGTTAAATCCCTAAACTTCTTTGTGAAACACTAGTAGAGACGCAGATGCTCACGTGCACGCAAACTCACCTTCGTAAAGACACATACGTAAACCTACGAGAGACTAGACCTCTAAATATCGAGAGCACGCACATTCATCCCTATGAATACAATACGAAAACCTATCTCTATGAGCACCTCCGAGAGACTGGGCCACCATATGTTGAGATTGTTGAAATCACTACCGACATCTCGTTGTCGATGGGTATGTCACCTACCACTGAAAGAATAGCACTGGTTAATTCGTGAAAAAAATCCCTGAAAAATGGGAACAGCCATGGTGAGTTAAGAACTCGAACATACGTGAACAACTTCCACCACAAGAAACCTTAGTAATTGACCATGATCACTTTGCGATTTGTCCATGGGCGGCAGATGCCTTGGCCCACCCCTGAAAATGGGCATATCCCGGGGTGGTTTGTTCCCATGCCCGCCCCTTAAAATGGAAGGCATTTCCGGTGTCGGCTTTGGCCCGAGAAATATGTCCGGTGAAAAATTCAAACTTTTACGTATGATCTTGAATAAAGAATAATTTAATATCAAAGTTTCATAGCTCCAAGAGATCTAAAATTGTGTAGTTGACCACTTTTTCATTTGAGCTTGTTCATTCATCAAAAAAAAAATCATTACAAGGTTTCTAGTTTGAAATCAAATTTTTGTTGCCAATTTGAACTATACAAAGATATTAGATTTTCTTTGTAAGGTTTAAAATTAAGGACATTATCCATAGTAAACCCCATATCCTAAAAAATTCAAATAATTTAAGAGAAAATTCAACTATACTTTGTTCACAAACTCATAAACTTTCACACATTCCACATACAAAAAGGCATACTATAGATTAGACAACATATGACCCTACATTTGCTCATATACTATAAAAATAATATTTACATGTAATATAATAATACATATAACTTGTTGTGTTTGAGATTTTTTTAAATTTAGTTACTAGTTTAAAATACCCAAAGTATTTTTGGAATTTAGTTTCATGGGTGGGGACGCCCCCACCCGCCCCCTACAAATCAGATTTTTAGGGAACCAAACTTGTGCTAAAACTTTGTAGTTGACAACCTTTTTATTTAAGATCGTTTATGCATAAAAAAAAACCATTACAAGGTATCTAGGTATGAAATACCAAAAACCAATTTCTAGGGGCGATTGAAGCCCCAAGCCGCCTTAAAAGTTGTATTTTCAAGGGTGTTGACCATGAGTATGGGAGGTCCACTCGCTTTCTATATACAAGTTCTTTCCCACTTGTTTTTTCTCCTAGTCACTTATTTCTTTTCTCTTCTCTCTTTTACCTTTATCCCTTCACCACCACCGGAGGAGGAGTGGGACGACCGACTCAGCGCGGCAGCACCCACACCGCTGCATCGTGGCGGAGGCGCGCGGGGCAGCCAGCTCGATGGGTCTGGGCTCGGCTAAGCCGGTGGGAGTAGGGCGGAGGCCAAGGCAGATTTGTGACGTGGGGAGCAGGCAGCGACCGACGGCTCGAGCAACAACGCAGGAGCTGCACATTTTTGTATTTTTTATTTTTACATTGCTTTTTTGTGTTTTTTAAATTGATTTCTAGAGATGGATAAGGACATACCCGTCTCCATCATCTCTAGAAATCAATCCGCCGGTACGGTCTAGCTTCTGCTCTTGTAAATGCGCACGGGCCTCTATGAATGAATTTGTAGGTTCGATTCATGCCCACTTTTGTATACATGCATTTTTAACCGCGAAAAGCAGGACCAGACGTAGCGTTTGCTCCTACAATTGTCATTTCAACCGCTGATGCGAACTCTTTGTAGTGTGTTATTTTGCCCATCGTTGACGAGAAATCAAAAGACCTATCAGGAATTGCGGCCGATTAAGCAACATGTGCGTAATCTGCGAATGCCTTCTCCCCTGCAACTCTGCAACACCATCCCCAACCAAAATAGTGGTTTCGTCACCGCCTTCAAAAGAGAGAGAGAGAAGTTGGCCATCAGACACGATGCCCATGGGCCAGCACGTGGCCCAGATATTTGGCCCGGACCGAGCACGGCACAGCCCGATGACTGTCGGGCCCCGCCTCTCAGGCACGTAGTGCCGGCCCGGCACGACACGGTTAACAGGTTGGCCCGACTTGGCCCATCTAACTTACATATTTCAACACCAAACCCCAATCTGTTCCTCATTTTTTTCCCTTGGGCTGCCGCCGCTCGTGCGGCGCTCCCTTCCCCTCCACCCTCAGACGTCTTGCCGCCGCTCCCTTCCTTTCCCGTCGTGCGGCGCTCCCTTCCCCTCCGCCTCCGACATCTCGCGTCCCTCCCTTCCCCCTTCGCATCCGACCTCCGGGTGCCGCCCCCTCTCTTCCCCTTCGCATCCGACGTCCGGCGCCCCCTACGTCTCCGACATCTGGCCGACCCTCGCCATCGCCGGTGCTTGTCCCCTCCTTCTCTTCTTCCTATGGCGGTGGCTCGCCTCCTCCGATGGGCACGTGCGGGTTCGTCGGGCCATCGGGCCGGCACGACACGGCTAATCGGCCGGTGTGCCGTGCCTGAGCCGTGACGCGGGCACGTGGGCCAACACGGCACGACACGATAGGGTAGCCGTGCCTCGCCGTGCCCGTGCCGTGTCGGGCCGTGCCGGCCCGTTGGCCATCTATAAGAGAGAGAAAGAGAGTTTTACCCATAGTAGAGCAGTCACATGTAAAAATTGCACCTCGTCACGACGCCAACCGTACCGGATCCTTGGAAAGGATTGAGTTCCTCCATAATGCACGCAGGCGATCCCCACCTAACATGCTACAGATTCACAGCGCTGTTTCGCCCAAACCCTACATGCCTAGCTTAATATAGACGAGCCCAGCTAACTTTTCACCCTGCACACATCGATCGTCCATCAGTCCATCTCGATCGGCCGGCCACATGCCTGCATGTTTGCCTCCTTTCCGACTGATCAGACATGCTGGAGATCGATCGAGATCATAGATGATATATATACAACATATAGATCGATCTGCCAGCTCCACGGTGCCATAATTTAATTACACGCAGCATCAGCATTACGTGCTAGTCTCTGCAAGAGGGTAGCATCAGCCATGCCGTATATTTGCAGCTCGATCGATCCATGGATACGTGCAACTCTGGGCCGTATGGGCCTCTGGACATTAGCTGCTAGCTGAGTGTCAGCTGAACAGGTAGCTGTGCGTGTAGCTCTTGGCCGGACGCAGGAAGCTAGCTGGTACCTAAAAAGAAGCCGGAAAAGGCCTGGCATGCATGCTTCTGCGTCGTCGATGGGAGCCAAACGCGAACGTACGACGACAAGACCTCACACTGATCTGATCTCGTCCATGCATATGCATATATGCATATATATGCATGCATGTGAGAGAGAGGGGAGCTGATTTCATCAACGTCTTTTATTTAACTACGAAGCGAAACAGTTCAGTTAGTATGAATATGAACATTTACTCACCTTCCTATTCAAATTATAGTTCATTTTGATTTTAGTATATAGACATAGTATATATCTAATTATATAAGAAAGTCTGTATAATTAACATGCATGCATGTATCCGGGTGCCGATTTGATCGATGATTCTAGGTGCAAGTCGTCTCAACAAGTCACGACTCTTTGAGACCACATTAGCTGACGGTGAAATGGCCTAGCGTGTGGTGAGAGTGTGCATATACTGTAATAATGTTGCTTAGAAAATCATAGCACACAATGCAATTAAGGACCCAAGCTGATTAGCCCCAAGCAATGCAATGAATACGTGCATGGTACCATACTACCATGCACCATGATAGAAATACGGACATGCGGGTTGTTTTTAGAACATCAATACTACGCGTGCACGCGCAGCAGCCTTTCAACTCGCGGGTTTTTAAGGCCTTTCGTGGAAACTGCTATCCATAGCCAGCTATGCATACCTGCAGAGGTATTACGCTCTACGGAGTACATTATTAGAGTGTACTACCATCTTGGTTCTTGACTTGGAAGAGTAGTACAATAGAGATAGATATATACTATACCAGGGTCTTCAATTTCGGTTTCGGATTTCTTTCTATCACCAACGAAATTCACAAAAAAATTCATGAAAATTTCACCAAAATTTGGAACCATATATTTTAGATTAAGGAACAATGTACAGTATATATACACATAAATATTTTCATATGAGGATATACTATGTAAGTATATATACTATAGTGTGATCTATTTGTCCACATACGTTGTGCACAACGCCCTGGTCGTCGTTGATTGAATTATCTGACGAGGCCTAACCTCGTGTAGTCAACTATAGATAGCCATTTTCTCCGTTGTAAATTATACTTGATTGTTTTGATTTTTCAGATATTATGCACCTAGAAAATCCAAAAGAACTATAGTTTTGAATGGAGATACTATGTTTTTTTCCTGAGGAAACCTAGCTACGAATATATAGCCCTGACAGTAGCATATATATAGGCGATTGCGGATTGCCTAATTGGTGTATATGTGCATCAGACTTTGCTCGATTGATCGATCGCAGTCGTCACTCGTCAGACACAGATCATCGTTCATATGCTAGCTCCTGCACAGCTACATTTTGGACATAGCCTGCTCGATCTACAGCTATTTCTAGCTACTCCACGGTTGGGACTTGGATGCATCGATCTCATCTCGAGGTGGTGCAAGGTTTATTGATTACTAAAAGATATGTGTGTGCGTGTGTGAGAGCTACACACTGGCCGGCTGCTCATCAGCTAGCTCTGTCTATAGTTATTCTGAAACTGAAATGAGATTTACTGACCCAGTGACCCTTGACTGCCGTATGTGTTTTCTTTGCTCCTGCATTCGTAGGCTTCTAGCAGGTAACTTGGCTGCGGTGTTGAATAATTAATATCTTTTTCAGTAATAAATCGATTCCTGCACTTGATTGTAATTAAAACCCTGTGCAGCGACTCAATATAGAATTCCTTTTAGTGTCAATCAGCTCCTCTTTTTGCTTGATTAATTCCTGCAAGAAATGATATATCTGAGCTTGATCGCATCGCAGCTAGCTCCAGCCAGCAGCCTCCATGGTTGGTTGGTGGTGTGGGGTGGTGGGGAGAAGTTATTGATGATCCATTAGGTGATCGATGAGCACACTGCGACCACCAGCCTAGCTACTGCATCGATGGTACATGTACAGTTGCCAGTGTCCCAAAGTCATGCACTCTTATCTAGTGTACGACAGAATCAGCAGCGGCAGCTCAGCATTGCATCTTTTAAATTATAATCCATGCACTGAAATGTTAATTTTCGTGTATATTAGTTTCATCTATAAGGTCGATCCCAATGTCCCACTCGATCGATCGGTGGTTCAGGAATGTTAAAAGAATAAGCATTGAGTTTACTTGCAAAGCATGGAATCGGAATTGTTCACATGTTTTACATATGCATGGTTCAGAATCTTCAGAGTTCAGAAGAAAACAGGCACTTGGGTCTCTTGCCATCTGTTTGGCTCTTCCTCACACCTCTGATCACTGGTAAATGGTCGCAGTTAAATTACTTACTGAGATATGTTGATCGCAACTGCTCGTCAAATAATAAAATGAAGAAGAAATGCAGTTGGCTCATCATCATATCACACCATCATCATCAGCCTTTGCCCTACCACTGGGTGTCCACTGCAACAGAAACCGTCCCACAGACTGGCATGTCTGCGGCTCTGCCTGCAGCCGCAACACGTCACAGAAGGCCCACGCCCCAGTGACCACTGACAGTAAATTTGTTAGCACTTGGATTAATACCATACCGGTAATTATCATCCACTGCCAGGAGCCCGGCCTTGATTTGCTTCAAAAGATGTCTGCATCCCTGACCTAGCTAGAGCCTAGAAGATTGCTCATATTTTTCCCCATTTCTTTACGGATAATGTTTCTTCCATATATTTCAAGTAGTACCTGGCTGCAGCTCCACGAAAGTCTCTATGTATAATATATACGGTTCCTTACAGAATTCTGTACAGGAATTATTTCCACACCCGTTGTACTTACCGGTGTAGTAAATCAAATTTTGTACATAGAACAGTGTTAATTGAAGATGTCAATTTTAACCCGGCACCTTTTCTGAGGAAAATTAAAAGCTTCTGGGATCAATCAGATTCAGAAATCGCATTGACGCATGCGGCTATCTTTCAGAAACTTCCAAACCACTGTGTAGCAATTCAGTACCCGTTTTAAGTGCTCCACATGGCATGCATACAATTGCTACTTTCATGCATTGCTGTGAAATGATGAACGGCCGGCCTCTTGAGGGAGAATGACTGTAGCAACGCCATTTTTTTCCAGTGTACTGGTGCTCCCATTGCATCAAAGAAATTTGCCCCCTGCTCTTCAGCCTTCAGGGCTGGATACTTCAGTTTCGATGCGCTGGCTAGAGAGTTTTTCTACTGTTCCAGTGCAGTAAGAATAAAAACAGTTACTTCAGTGACGCTCTGCATATCATATCGGGAGTGTGTTAGTGTCACCCTTGCAACAATAAGTTGGCAAAGACTTTGCCTCTGTCGTGGTACGCAGTGAACAACATTACACCCTTGTTGACTAAGGAGGTGTTGGCGTTTACTGGCACCGTGGTACGCTACATGTACAAGTCGACGGCTGTATTACTCCCTTGAACAACATTTTACGCCGTTAGTTTCTATCTCATCAATGGAAAGACACACAAATATTTTGAAGGAAAATAATAAGAAAAAAAAAAACTGAACCCAAAAATGATACCACAACCAGGCAGGCCCTCGACAGTCGACACACAGGGTCCCTCTCTTAACACTGCTCACTGCCAATTTATCCATCAATGGAGATTAATGATTTGCTCTTATCATCTCTCCCTCTCTCTCTTCGTCCTCCCAACTCTCTCACTGTCTTCTCAGCTTTATATAACCCCCACCATGAGCGGCACGAATGAGCAGCCAGCCTTTTCTCTCCTCCATCCGCTTGCTTCCAACAGGTCCTCTTCTCTCCTACAAAGAAACCAAACAGTTGCAGCCACAGAGATCTTCAATGGCGGACTTCTCATCACACCACTCTCTCCTCCTCAAGATGCCTGCAGCTTTGACCAATGGCCACTCCCCCAGCCTCTCAAACCTCTTGTTCTACGGCCAAAACCATGGCCAAGGAGCACCGGTGAATGCAAATGCAGCATCAGGAACAGCAGCGGCCATGGCGGAGGACGCTTCACTTGAGAGCTCTTCTGCAGTGGTTGACACCTCCCCACAGGCCAGTGCATCTCCAATGGACAGGAAGAGGAAAGCCACAGAGGACAGTGCCACACTGAGCTCTGCTCACTCCAAGGTATAGTAGCAACCAGAACACACAACCAGCATTGCCATTTTCTTTGCAAGTTTTAAGTTTTTTTTTCTAAAAGATGCACTTTGGTTGATAGGATTGCAAGCATGAGGGCAAGAGCAAGAAGGGGAAGAGGTCCCATAAGGAGACTGAGGAGAAGAGCACCACTGATGATGAGGCCCCCAAGGGGTACATCCATGTGAGGGCAAGGAGGGGTCAGGCAACAGATAGCCACAGCCTTGCAGAGAGGGTACACACCGCTCTAATCCAATTCTTGTAGCATTAATTTGACACCTGTTCATGTGTGTAGTTTGGTTTCAGTTTCTGCACCCTTTTTTTCCATGAACACTTCTTGATGGGATTTTTTTTTTGTTGGCCTTAGGTAAGGAGAGAGAGAATCAGTGAGAGGATGAGGATGCTGCAAGCACTGGTCCCTGGTTGTGACAAGGTCAGATAAATTACTTGGCGAATGCTTGGGTTAGTTATATATAACATCTGCTAAATGGTGGGTCTAAGTACTAATTTTGAGAAGGAAAAAATGTATTTTTGGGGCACAGGTTACTGGAAAGGCCCTGATTTTGGATGAGATCATCAATTATGTGCAGTCCTTGCAGAACCAAGTTGAGGTAAAACCACAAATCGAGAAGAACTGTATTGGTGCTAAAATGTTGCACTTCAGACAGTTCCAGGCAATAATGTGCAAATCATATTCCCACCTGTTTTTTCAGTTCCTTTCCATGAGAATTGCCTCCATGAGCCTAGTTTTGTATGGGTTTGGACTGGACAGTGATGGCATCCATGACCATGCACAAGTACGAAACAAAAAGCTCATTTTCACAACCTACAACCATAGTTAAAGAGATCTTAAGATGCTGAAAATTCTTTGTGTTAAAATGGTGTTGTTTCAGAAGATGGGAGGCATGTTCCAAGAAGCCCTCGCAATGCCTGGACCAGTTCTGAGCCAAGTTAGCCCAGCTCCATCTCAAGCCATCATGGACGCCACCTCCACCGCACCCTACACACTGCAGGGCCAGGGTGCCATCTCTTTGTCTCAGGTTAGCATGTGTTCCTCTCGTATATTGTTGAATCCTACTACATATGCAAATCCCCAAACATGTCAGCATCCAGCATTTTTACCCACCTGAGTTCACTCTTTCCAGGACAATGGCAGCAATTACCTGATGCAACAAGCAGTGGGAGAGCCAACAAGGCAGGAGGTGCTCAACCAGTTAGTGTTCAACAACATGTGCTCTTTCCAGTAGGGGGAGAATGAGAGAGTGAGCGGGAGAGATATAAAGGGGGCCCACATTGACAATAGGTACTATTGCAAGCTAAGTTCATTGATTGAGATCGAGGACTACTGGCACCTCTAGCCTCATGTCTGAAAATTACACTTCACCTACTTTGATTCAATTATTAAGTAATTTTATTTGCTAATGTCATTTTAATAATAGTTTTTGGTCTCTCTACAGGAGGAAATAATGCTGCAAGATTTGGTAGGCGCACCAGATGAGTTTGAGATGTTGGATCTAGTCCATCCCCTTGTCTGGATTTGGAGAGAGCAGCAAGTGGTCTGCTGTTTACACATTTTCAGAGACTTCGCGATATTTGTAGCTCCTGTATTAGGCGTTGTCCATGACGATTTTCTCAGCGGCTGCATTTGTCATCATCGTCATTGTAGTCGATTTTGAGCAATCAGTTGTTAATACATAAGAGAGCTTTTTTTGTACTCTGAACTGTGATTGACAGTTTCATTCAGTCCCGGACAGTTTTAAAAAACGAACCTTTAAATTGTTTTCTTCAAACCAAGAATCTTTACAAAGCGAGGATGGGGGTTCCTACAGCTGTGTAGTTCAATCATTCCAAATCCAAAGAGTGATGGACGATCAGTTTGTTCCCATGCTCTCTTGCATCAGGTATGGGCAGAGCTGTCGACTGACTTCGTGTCCATGGCTCTCTTTGACTGGTTGGAGACAGTCTTTGTGCTATTGGCTCTTGTCAGAAAGAAAAATTCAGTCAAATAAATGACATTTCATTGGTAAAATACAGCCTTTTTAATGCAAATATTTTGGTATACCTGTAATCGTTGTGCGGCATGTTATTTTATTGCCCTAGATGTTGCAGCCTTGAATTGTGATGATGTTCATGCAGAGGCTGGAATATTGAAATATATTCCCTTTTTTTAAAAAAAAAAAGAATTGTGATGATGTAGCAATGAACTAGTCATTCATCCTAATATAATGATGTGTAGCTGTGTATTCAGAAAAAAAATGGAACTTCAGATCGAGTGAAATTAAAAGGGGCAACAATTTCCCAACGACTCATCTCGTTAACATGAACAGAGGAAAAATAATTAAAATAAGTCGATGACATTACACGGGAGACTCTGAACATTAGACAGGGCACGACCCATGCCTCAAAATTTGTTTTGTACCATGGAAACAGCTTGTTTCTTCCTAAATGCGTGGACAGGAGCTTGATTCAACAATTGGGTGGTTCTTGGTGCCATTGAATGTGATTGTCCGCAAAAGCGAACACACTACCAACCATGATGTTGGTTGCACCTGCCAATTGACAAACTGTACTTCAGGAACCATATGCCAAGATGTCCGCTGTCCAAAATATGAGCCTTCAAACTAACAATAACAAGATATATACAAATTTTGTTTCCGATAAATCCAAGTATGAATCTAGCTATTTATTTTTATTTTATTGTTATGGAGAAAATTCAAGTCGAAGATGACTCGGATTTCATGATATGGTGCATACGGTGTTCTGAAGGGGCACATCACAACTGATATAGAACCACCGATTTCATTTTTCAGTTAGCAAGAGAGGACCTTTAAGGTACCTTCGAAATCGAAGAAAGAAGAGTATATAAGATGCATCATATGAAAACCCTCCAATTCAAAATCTAACATCTACTTCACTGATCATACACACTGTGAAAGATAGATCGACCATGAACAGGGCATGCATGAATTGAATTCGTGGGGGCGAGCTGAGGTCCTGGAGCTATAACTGTTTTGTTCTTGCTACATACTACACTACACTACACTACACTAGTGCATCGACCTGTGGTCCTTGGCGATGATAATTGAAAAGACGATGCATGCATGTTGGGTTCCCTCTAGATTCAAGCTACCTTTAACCACAAAGCATGTGCCTTTGTTGAGCATTGCCGTGCCCTAGGAAACATCGTTCCTTCTCAGACCTGATTATTCTGACTGTAGTAGCGTGCAAGGAGCTTACATATATAAAGGGGTACGTTGTCCCCATCATCCTTGCCGATGTTAAGATATGCTAAAGCATGAGTAAATTGTCCATCTTCCCCAACAGTTTAATCTTTTGTGTTGAAATCGTCGGTACATGCAGCAGTATGATAGATCCTAACAAAAACTTTTGCAGTTTTTTGATGTACCATGAGACAATACAAAATTATACCTAGAGATACATGGATAGTAAAATTTTGTGTAGTAACTACAAAATTGGATCTTTGTCAATGGATGGTTCTTATTGTTTTTTTACCATAGTAAAATTCCTAATAATTTGATGGTAACTTTTGTTGTACCTACAAGAACCAAAAAAAACATTTATCCTATATTTTGTACCGATGGGTGGGAGTTGATGAAGGAATTAAGATGAGAATTTGATTTATAGTCTCAATCCCTTGTTTGGTTCCCAGAGGGAAATTAAGGAGGGGGTTTGAAGCGGGAAATTATTAAATCATAAATCTATACTACAATGATCTAGTAGAATTTGAAACAATTTCTATAATTTTTCTATCCACCTCTCAGGGAGGACCCATATGTGAGACCATGTGGAAAGTGTTTCGATGAATTTGTGACATCAAACAAAAAATAGTACTTTCTGGAGGTTCTCATTCTTTGGAGGCCACTTTTTCACCGGCCAAAAAAAAAACTTACCATCTTGCGTACCCACATTCTACCTGCCCACGCTATGACTTTTCTAATTTCTTTGAGTGTCACGACCAGGTTGTGGTCTATTGAACTTGCATGTAACACATGTGTTCTCGCTAGTCATGATAAATGGCGGAGATGCATTCACCTTTAATTTCACTTAAAGTATAATTCCTTCCCGTATAGGAAGTGATCGATCGGTAGAATTTCTGGCATCCAAACTCCCATTTATCGTCCCAACAGAAAACTCCCGCTCCTATCAAAAAGAAAAACAAATAAACATGAGAATTGCAAGCTCGTCCTATCTCTCTAAAAACTCCCACTCATTCACAATTACCAAACACGCTAGATACAGATACATCGATCTGTAGCTCAGAGCACTACACATATATGCGATCCAAGGTAGTGTGTGTACACATGCTAATATTTAGCTCAATCATATCACCTTTTTTCTGGCGTGATGATAACTTTTGTCATCTTATTCTACGACATCGACAAGATATCGACAGACTGAGACGTGAATAGCGCGTGTCAGCGTAAAAACAAAAATATCAATACAATTAACACAGCAACCGTAAAGTGCATATAGTACGTATTACCCCTAGTGAGCTCAGCGCGTAAAAACAAAAATATCAATACAACACAGCGTCATAACGAAAAGGAAGAATCTTCAAGGCCGCAAGCAACCGTGTGCGAGCTCGATCTCATCCCAGGTGCAAGTGTGCAACGAAATGATCGAGGCGGCCGGTCGATGGATCGACGGCGACGTGACGTCGGTGACGACGACCAATCATGAGTCACCTTCATCAGCTACCCAACATAAACCATCAAGCAGCTAGGCTCCAGGACTGAGAAAGCGAGAGCGAGCTCCCGGCCGCCAGACACGGCGTCATTGCCGGAGACGACGACCCACCCTGCACCGCACGCCGCCTCTCGCAGACAGACGAAACACGGTCACCGACACGTGGGCCCGTTGCACTCGCTACTCCACCAGGCCCCACATGCCAGCGACTGTTCCGGCCGTGAAGACTTGCTGCCGTTGGTGATCGACGACAGCTGAGTTTGCTTGCCATTGGATAAGGAAGGAGGAGATCGAGGGCATGCATGCATGGCATGGATGGATATGATCGATGCATGTGTGGGCCGGGGTGGGGATTGCCCCGTGACGGCCGCGAGTGACATGGATGGCGGCATTCGGCCGGTGAGGCCGTGTAGGGCCGGCCGCGCGCGGTGGGCCGGCCGACCGAGCGCCGGAGGCGGGCCCGGGCGCGGCGGGCGGAGCAGGGCCGCATGGCCGGGGCCGACGACGAGCGAAAGGGCCATGCCCACACGTAGGGAGGAGAAGGTTAATGATTAGCTTAGGGGCAAAGCCGCCTTAACGACCGTGGGGTTTGCAGCAGGCCGGGCGATCGAGCAAATGGTGTCACAGTGATCTGCATGCGTTTGATTTAACGCTAGCTGTCCAAGTCCAATAATAGCTCGACCACGGAACAGTGCTCATCAGTTTTGATCATCGACATCGATCAGTGCTTCAGGCCATCTCTCTTTCTCATTGTCGCACTGATGCACGCCTTTCTCTCTCTAAGACGTACATGCGCGCTGAGCCAGGTCATGTGTTGCTCACATGCGCGTATATCTGCTGGTGTGTGGTGTGTCTTGCTTGTTGCTAGCTGCAGGCCTGCAGCATGGCCTCTGTCTCTGATCTGTGTGTGCTCATGATGAACGAATGGCTGAATCAATATATGGATGGGCGAACTGATGGATTACACAATGAAATGAAATAATGAAACACGTTGATGATCAACCTCCTTGGACAGTTGGACCCGGTCCTCTCCCCCGGCCTCATGAATGGATTGTCTCAACTCTGAATGCTAGATGATGAATGAAGACACGGGAGCCATGACAGCCTTTCAACTAAATCTGAAGCCTATACTACCTGCAGGTAGCTAGGAGGTCATGTCTGGATCCTAGCTGATACCTCATCTTTTCGCATGCATTCGCCACTGCAGCAAACCTCTGCTTGCAGGAAAATGGACTCCCTCGATCTCCATCAGTCGTTTTCACACACACACACACAGAAAAAGGCGACGCCGGCTCTTGTTTCCCTGCAGATCAGAGCCCCCATCTCCAGTGGCCACCTGCACCGCGTTCTTCCCGATGCAAGGTCTCGATCGTCACCAGCAAAAAAATGCCGTTCAACTCAAAAATCTACTCCCAAGCTAGTATCTCATACAGTCTGAGTCTGAGCGACGGCGTCAAGAAGGTTTGGCATGGCACTGCCTGCCTTTTCAGCGCTACTGAAGCTGCATGGCCTTTGGCCCCTGCACCAGCACAGTAATCTGAATGGATCCAGCAGCATTTATGCAAAAGCTGTGAGGCACTCATCAACCATCAGCAGACCTCACCATCAGAGTCTAGAGAGAGAGAGAGAGAGAGAGAGAGAGAGATGTGGCAATTCAATGAGATGATGAGATGAGAAAGAGAGAGATGCTACTCTCCTAGCTACTCGTAGCCGGTACCGGTACCACACTACATGCATATCCCTGTGCCTCTGCAGCAGACGATGTTCGCAATTGGCAAATCATTTGACTGCGACCAGCAGCTGATGTGACCATCTCCAAATAGCAGACAGGAGCATTGAAACCCTCATGCTAATGGCCATGGATCCTCATCCTATCATGAGATAATCAGATGGCTAATGGTACCATCAATCCAGGGCTTGTGGTTGCTAATGACAGGCCGGCCGGTCGTTTTAGGACCCCACAACCTTTTCCAAGCAATGTTCAGGGTCAAGCAAGACACGGGTATATGGGAACAAGCAAAGCAAGAATAATCCCCAGCTGCCTGCTGCTGTAGGCTTTCAATTCAGAACAGCTCCACGGTTGCAAGAAAAAGCTAGTTGAAAATTGAAACTCATCATATCTCTCATGCAGACATCTGAGACATGTAACCGAACAGTCTGATCTGATGCGCTTTGTGGCTGTCGACGGATCTCTGCCCATGCATGTGTGCACGTACACTGCATTTGGCACAAAGATCGGGTTTGCGAGCTAGCTGCCGCGCATAAAGCAAGGAGGAATGGGAGGTTGAGATCTCACTGGGGGAAGGGCTTGTAATCCGGTGGGGCTCAGCTTGCCGGTGGCTTTGCCGGCTGTTTAGGAGTTTGGGACCCTATATAGCTGCCATTGTGTGCGGAATTGAAGGCATTGCTTCTTTAGGCCCATGTTCAAACATGTTTTTTTTTCGATTTTTTAGTGAAGAGGCAGAGATGTCATAATGCAGATCAAGGTCGGATGTAAAAAACAAAAAAAACCAATGCTATAGTAATAATTATACGAATTCTACATACTAATTTGAATTAGCCAATAAATTGGGTATTTGGTTTATTATTTAATAATAAAAATATTTTACGGCATTCGGAACAGTACGAAACTAATAATCTAATTTGCAATTGGCGTATAGTATAGTCAGTGATCCATTTCATGATTATCCAAGGCACATAATTCCAATATATTTTTTTGGAGTGGGAGTGAAAAGAAAAATATTATAACCTAAAGATGCAATAAACACTAAGCTCACATTAACAAGAATAAAAAACATAAAGCTAAGAAAATTAGTCACAAAAAAACAAAAACAACGACAAAATGGTCACATTGGCCTAACTCACCAAGACCCTTCATCCTCCTAGACCTCGATCAACTCTAACATTGGGAAGGGCATGCCCAAAGACATTCTTTTGTAACTTTCTGACCAAATCTTCCATATTTCAATATTCAAACATTATCATCTTCTATTAACAATTAGCTTATCATTTTATATAATTTGCATACATAAATGGTGGAATTATATTTCAAAGTACTTCCCTATATACATGTTACTGTTATGATTTAGCCAAAATTACATTGTGCTTGATAAAGGAAAGATACACTCTTGTATGTGGTTATTATTTAGATGTACACACTCGATCAGGTCTTAGGGCAGATATATTGCTATATGTCAGGAGTCTAATAGGTCGTCTCATGCGGTGCCATGTTGGTTTTTGATGATGTGGAAGAGAGAGCGAGATGAGAGAATAATCGAGGTCATTGTTTTGTGAAACAACTGACTTATGAGCTAAATTTTAGGACTATCATACAACTCACTCCACCATTATATTTGTTTGTTTCCATGCAACTCATAAATATTTTTTTTCATCCATAAATTAAGGGATATGGTATTACTAGGAGTCTAGGAGACAATGAGACCTTTTATTAGACAACATCAACAAAAAGTGGACAAAAATGGTGCTGCGCAATGTGTGTCGCATGTTGTTAGGAGAGGCTGCCATTGTGGAGATATTTGCTGAGCATGGATGGGATTTTAGCAACTCAGCATGATAATTTGTATTCGATCAGTTTTTTTTAAGACTATATTTAAAGTTGTATGTTGCGAAATGCCACTATTGTAAGGAATATCGGTCATTTATGTACTGTACATTTGTTGACGTAGTGGTTAGGATATGCTTTACCCCATTATCTAAAAATTGTTATTACCATGGGCAATGTTAAAAAGGAAGAAGAAGAAGAAATAACTCAAAGTGTATTCTTAGAGACATCACCGATCGAGTAAAGAAAAAAGAAACTACGACTATCCTAGTAGTACATTTGAAATGAGTGGAGTAAAAATACTGTCGAGCTATATATACACAGATCCTAGCTAGTCTGCGATAAAAGAAGCCCCCATATCTGAACGGCGGAGTAGCCGCGGAAATTGGCGTATATTTTCTGTTGACAAGTGTATGATCGCGACTCGCCGTGGAAATTGGCGTGTAATTTCAATTTGAAAATGGACATACGGAAATATGTGGCAATCCGACGACGACGAACGTTAATGTGCCGACTGCCGACAGACGCATCCAGAACGGCCGGAGATGTCGATTAAAGTGTACGCGGAAGCTAGGGAAACCGGCCAGCACTGTTCTCCGGCCTGTTCGTTTCACACTTGAACGTACACATGGCGCGTATGCGTTGTACGTGATCGAGGCCGCCGGCGGAGAGTAGTGTCCGGGAGCGCCGCTGCGGCGCCGCGGGAGATGCGCTAGTTACGGTAGCCGATCGAGAGATAGCGATCGACCTGGTCGGCCTCTCCCGGCCGGCAACACACACGCACAGCAGGGCACTCAGGCCTTGTTTAGGCCCTGGTAAGTTTTAAAAAGAACTCCTAAATTCACTATACAAAAAAAAGATTCTCTGTTACATCAAAATGTCATAACATGTATGGAGTATTAAATGTAGATAAAATCAAAACTAATTACACAGTTTTGTTAACTATGCGAGACGAACATTTTAAGCCTAATTAATCAATTTTTGGACAATTTTTCGCACATACAAACGAAATGCTACAGTGGCGCAATGATTACGAAGTGACATTATACTCCCAAATTCACACTCCCAAATCCAATATCAAGGCCTCAATGCGATGATCTATGTCAGGAAGGAAAGGCCATGCAGGCCGGCCGGCCCCGGGCAGGGGCGGAGCCAGCGGTGGGTCGGGTGGGCCTACCACCCTGCTCCCATGGCAGCCCTTTTGAGGAGGAAGAAGAAGGAGAGCCCCCTAACTCTCCATCCTAGCTTCCCCACTGGCCCCGGCGGCTGGCTGGTGCAGTGCAGGGCAAGCATAAGCACGAGGCACACGTTGCGGCAGTGCAGTGGTCCTCTCCCTGCAGGCCGTTCGCGCGCGCGCAGGCGCGTTGTTGTCGGAGCGGGCGCGGCGCGGCGACACGACTGATCATCGGCGGCCTGCTGCATGCATGCCGATTCACCGCCGGCCGGCGCACTGTGTATCTCGGGGCGAAGCCTGATCGAGTTAGAAGGGCTGTCTTTATTTTTTTTATTTTTCTTATAGATGTGAAGATTTAACATTCAAACATGATGAAAAATTACTTTTAGCATTGGATTTTCAAAATTTTGTAGGTGGCTGGGCACCCACAACTATGAACGTGGCGTCTGCCATCTCCAGTTGTTTTGATTTATCTGTCGTCAGGCCGGCTCTACTGCTCTACTATAATACATGCATGCCAAAGCGGCACATAGCGACAATGCAAGTTTCCGTTCGATCAGCCAGATTCAGAATTTCAGATAGCATTAGCAGTTCTCCTTCTGTCAGACAGCATTAATTAGCAGCTTGGACACACACGCGGCAATGTGTTGTGCATGCCAAATTACCAATAATCATATCATACTCTCATTTCATTTCCGGGAGCCTTCGTCCAACATGACAAGAGGATTTTTATGATGCTTGAAGTTTTTTGGAACCGTTGATGGGCTCAGATCTGATGGTCTAAAAATAGTAGGAACCCAACACAAGGAACCAAGAACCGAGTACTAGAAACTAAATTAGTAGGCCAGGAACTCTAATACGAAGGGTATTTGGATCTTTGCATGTAGTGTTCCAGCGCAAAAGTCCTTTTTCATTGCGTCGGCCTAAATTCGTTATCAGTTCCAGCCCAAAAGCCCTTATCATTTGCCATCTAGGATACTAGGACTGCCAAGCGACCGCCGCCGTGGCCGCGTCATCCTCCCTCCCTCCGGCTCCACCGTCGCATCGCCCTCAAGGTCTCAACGCTCGCAGCTGGCTCTGTAGCATGCCCTCAACCCGGCCGTATCCCCCTCGGCCTTTGCAGGACGCGGCGTTGCACCTACCTCACCGTTGGCGGCGGCGAGACATGCCCATCACGATCGGCATGGAGGCTCCGGCCCGACCATCCTCGTCGCAACGGGGGGTGCCCCATCCATTTGCTAGGGCATCCTACCCCCTTCCTAGGGGCACTGCCTGTCGACGTCGATCCCCCGCGGCGAGGAATCACGGCGACGAGCTGTGGGCGGCGCGTGACTTGCGTCCTTGATGGAAAATGGCGAATCTATGGGAACTGCCTCCGTGGAGACTCTGCTCGTGGGAGATTATTACTTGGTTTTTAACACATCTCGAGCTGTTACTCCGATGCAAGTTATTTTCCGCGGGACACATTGGATCCGTTTCTGGACGTTGCTGCAGAGGGAGGACGAGCGACCGCATATTATTCGCGGGTGTCGTGCCCTTGAGATCACTGCGATGGAAATCTTTGCCCTCAATGGCTGGCCTTTTAGCAATAGAATTGCTTTTACTTAATCCGTGCTTGTTCCGAAGACAGACCATTTTCAGTTACTCTTTCACTGTCGTTTGTAATAAGAAACAGCTATATGCATAGTTTGATACAGAGGTTGGAATATTGAAATATATTCCCTTTTCTAAAAAAAACCTCTAATAACCAAGGAACTGGATATTATCCCGCGTGTTTAAATCAACGGCTTAGAAAATTTGAAAGCAGAGGAACCGGCCGTTTCCTTACACGCACCGGAACAAGCCTCGACAAGACAAGCCTAGGGCTCTCTCATCATCTATCTTGCCCAGTCGCCCGGGGACCCTCTCTAGTCTCGTCAACTGTCAAGGCGTTGTACAAAAACATGGATAGGGTGCTAGGCTGGTCCTCCAATTCGCCTGACGATCCACAGTTATGTTTACGATCGACAACGAACCCGATGTGAATCACAGAGCAGCATTTGCTCTGTTACGCCGCTACGTTAAGATTTATAGAGAGAAACAAAAATAGCACTAAAACAACGCTACAATAGCTTAACACCGGAGAGAGCATAGAAAAGGAAAAAAATGGGAAGCATTCTGTTACGCAGCTACGTTAGAAAGAAACGAAAATAGCACTAAAAGATCTATGCAGATATAACGACAGAAACAGCACTAAATTAAAGGAACTTAACACCAGAGAGAGCATAAATAAAAAACGAAAAAAATGAGACCTTCAGTGTGTTAGAGTGACGTGATAACCAACTACACCACGAAACCTTGCTGATGAATAAATTACAAAAGTTTTTAAATTATATTTTATTTTACAAAACTTGTAGTTTGCACTACTCCCTCTGTCCCACTTTAAATGCAATTGTAGGATTCAAAAAATTTCCCAAATTAAGTGCTACACTACGGGCTGTCCGGCGTTCTTAGCTGCTGTAGGACCTGCTGTGCAGCTGTATATGAGGGTCAATTTGCAAAAAAGAAAATGTGAAGCACATACGTGGCCGTCCTCTGCTAAGTGCTGGTCTAGGACTTTCCAGACTCCAGGTGTATACGTGGCTCTATGCTGCAATGCCTAGGCTGTCTGTCATCTTTTGGATAGGGGTAAAAATGTAATTTTGCATCATTACTAAGTTTGCACTTCAAATGCTATAAGTGCATTTATAATGGGACGGAGGGAGTACACATTTACCGAAACTGCAGTAATCATACCGACAAGAAATATCAGACTGTCTGGAAGCTTATTTAATACTCCCCTCATATTATTACATCGATTTTTTTAAAAAAAAACATGATATGCTCCAAAATGCTAGAAAAGCAGAAACGATAGCTTGGGACTACCGATTTGATCGCACGTCTCAGAAGAAGAAGCAACATTGCTCCAGCACGCAGCAGCAGCAGAGAGCGGCCAAACTGCATGAGGCAAACACCAAACGGGACAAACTAGTTAGGCAGGATACATGCACGAGATTGGGCAAGGAAATGGTGACTGAAACACACTGCTGTATAACATGTTTGGATTTGTAAAAGTTCTTTTTGTTTGATCCTAAGACACCTTCATTTTTTTTGGTTATATGGTGGTACTACTATATAGACACATGACCAGTCTGATTTGAGAAAAAAAACCCTATATTTATTCTCTTTAAGTGATGTATATACATTACTCCTTGCATCCCAAATTACATGTCGTTTAGGCTTTTCTAGGTACGCGTAGTGTATCTAGCTATGTAGCCAAAACGAATCATAGTTTGAAACGGAGAGAGTGACATACACTGAATCTCCCTACAATAACTGAATGAAAGCCTATGGTTAAAGAATATTTGTGGCTGTTCATTTCTTATGCTACAATTTTTAATCCAAATGTCAATACTACTGCTTAATTCTCATACTTAAAAAATAGCCAAAATGAAATCCTTACTACATAATGCAAAATATCACATTCAGACTGATGGATGCATTGCCTGATTCACTACAACTTTTTTTAAAAAAAAACTTGATTCACTAATCCACTAGTAAGCATCATCAGCTGATGAGCTCTCTATCATGTTGTTCAACTTGTGCACATCGTTTTACATCTCAAGTAGAATCGGAGAATCAGCAGTAAAATCTACAGTCTAGTAGCAGTATTTCAAGTAAGGACTGACCTTGTCTACTCAAATAAACCGAAAAATAGTTTGACAAATTATAAAGGTAAAAAAATATCCTAGATACCTTAATTCTAACAATAATTAGGCAATAATTATGCTTAATTCGTTTAGCACAGTGTACGCTTAATATATTAAATAAAAACATCTTGATGTGCATCATGTATATTACCATCCTTTGAAGAACCCAGAACAGCCACAGCAGCAGTCATCCTCCTCTTCATAGGGCGGAGGGTATGGCGGTGGCGGGTAGTATGGGCTATGCTCCTCATCACAGTAGCCCTGATACCCTGGTGGAGGATAACCATGAGGATACCCTGACAACCAAACATGCACCAACATGACAGTGTTTTGCAGCATCTAAATTCAGAAATCTTGTGCTTTATCCTTTTTACAATTCTTGGAAAGATATGAAAAGGTATGGCCAACTATGAAATAATGTGCATGAATATCAGCATCTAAGGTACCCGCCAAATTTGAATTTTGGTACCTTTGTTTTTTTTAAAAAAAAGAAATCTTGGCACCTCTGGTACTAAAACAGATTGTATATATTTTTGGTATCTCTTGATACATTTTCAAATAGCTAAAAAAAATTATAGTAAACTTGTTTAGATTATGAACAAACGAGAACTAGAGAAACAAGACAGACAGTCGAGGTAGCTTGGCTAGCAGCAGTTGTATGATTAAGCAAAGAATTATTCTAACAAACAGGAAGCTCCCTAGATCAATGTTTGATTTATAGTGGCAGGGAGATCGACCAATCTAGTCATTTCGGTACAAATTTGCAAAGAGTTGATGATTAACAAGAAGTTTAGAGAGAAAATTACCTGGTGGGGGGTAGTAGGGATCGTGTTGGTAGCTCATTGCCCTTTGTGTTTCCCTTTACTTGCTGACTTGTGGAGAGAGCTATGCCCTGGCTTTGGCAAACTAGTTAGACCGCTACGGCTTTTAATCCGTGATGAGAAGAGACACTAGCACGTAAAATATTACGTGTTCAAGAAAACTAAGACCTTGATTTTGCACGAATTACGGTGCGATGCATGCATTTACATATCGTGGCTCCATGATCTACATGTTTTGTGAGAGAGGTATCCAAGCTACTTGAATATAATTATGTATACAACTTGCTTGTTTGTCAATATTATAGTTTTTTATTCCCAATCGTAAATATAAAATTGTTTAGGATTCATTTCACGCATATTTGTTCAACTCTTGATCATGGATATATAAATAATCAGATAGATCTAGTAGAGTACTATTGCCGTCATTGGTGTTTTCATCATGATAAGTAACTTATTCTTACCATATTATAATCTATTTTTCCTTTATTTTGGATCGTATTTTCAGAGAAATACGTGTCAGACTTGTACTCTGTAGACTATAGTCCGTATGTTGTTCATGTCCTAAAAGTCACTAGTGCGCATGTGATCGGAAAGGATAATTATTTGTCATCGTTCATTAAGCAAAATTTAATTTGTCAACAGAGCTGCACGCTAGCTATATAACGAAGGGAATATCGTAACATGGCGGAGAAAATCGAAGCGTGTAGCGGAGCAAAAAGAAGAAAAAAAAAACAAAGCACGAGTTGCAGAATGGCCATTGACCGATATGATCGACCATGGATGAAGAGGGATCAATTACAGGGCCCCATTGTCAACGCCTGCACTGCCTAGCTCCCCAAGGAACAAATAATTATACATGCAAGTAGAGGTGATTTTCACGTGCTGCATCAGGGAAGAAGGGATCGGATCGATCGGCCAGCTTTGCAGCGCAGCATTGGTGAAAACTGAAAACAAAAAATAGAGTAAGCAGCACACAGGTAAGCATATTTTTCCTCTTTTTTATGAATATATGAACTACCAGAACTTCTGCTAGTTCTTGGTTCAAAAATAAAAGCAAAAGAACATCGAGGAGAGTACAAAGAAAAAAAAGAGAAAAAAAATAAAAATGGCTTCGCCCGGACTCGAACCGGAGACCTTCAGTGTGTTAGACTGACGTGATAACCAACTACACCACGAAACCTTGGAAGATTGTTATGGACTTGAAAAATGTTCAAATGTTATAACATAAAATCGATTGTGATTTATTCTACCGGAGTGATCAAAAACTGGTGTGCAAACTGACGACAGTTCAGCGATCAAGCATATTAAAGAGTATGGCATATGACACGAGATCTCTGCTAGCGTGCTATACTACACACGCACTGGAAACCTGGCGTCCAATCCAACGGAAAAGGATGCTAAGTCCTTTATTATTTGAGTTTTCTAATACGGCAAACACTAAAACACTCCCTGGTTGTGACACTGATACAATAGCTGAAAGCTCAACACCCTCCTCAGCATCGATTTTCAGCAGACACAATTTAAGATATCTCGATATTCAGATGCTCCATAATGCTAGCACCAATAGCTTGGGATGGAATGCCAAGCACTAAGACTAGTACTATCTAAAATCTCAGAAGAGGCCGCAGCATTCCTCCAGCACGCAGCAGCAGCAGAGAGCGGCCAAACTGCAGATGACACACAGCAAAATGAGACCAAGAACCGAGCAGGATACATGACATCAGGCAAAAATACCATGTGTCAAGTGATGTACATTACGATATGCTGAAACTCTTTATAACACCTGAATGAACGCCTATGATTACATAATATACGTGACTGCTTATTTCTTATGATATAATTTTTAATATGCATGACAATACAGCTGCCTATATTTAAAGGTTATGAAAACTGAATCTTACTGCATCATGCAAAAGATTACATCTAGATATGTGCGGCACCTTTGAAACTTGCTCATTCTCTCTTGAGTTCTGCATACTAAAAAGACTTGTTGATACTACTATTTGAGAAAAAGACTTGTTCTTGACAGAAAATGTTTAACTTGCAACATGTATTACATCAATCTCTATTAACAGACATGCCAATAATAATGTTGCAGGGTCTCACTCTCCTCTGCAAAACACTAGAAATGGCTAACTTATAACCAGACTAAGAATTGAGCATCGGCTTATGAGCTCTGTATTAGCTGCCTGCAGCCTAGACTCAGAGTGAATAGCTATATAAACCAGAATCAGCAGTAACATAACATCTACTGTTTCCATAAAGCCCAACATCCTCTCCCTTTCAACATACTAGTAATATGCATTCCAAGATTCCAATAGACAAATGCAAAAATTAAAGAAATCCTACCATAATTCTAATTTCTAACGAGAAATGGGAATATTTTGCTTAGTATATCACAGTGCTCGCTGACACAAGAAATGAGATGTTTGACTTTGACAATAAAATTAATTAACATCAACCAGTTGTAGCATATATTACCATCCTTTGAGGAACCCAGAGGAGCTATCCTCCTCTCCCTGGTGGTTGTAGTCATATCCCCCATACGGCGGTGGAGATTGTGGCGGCGGCGGGTAGTAAGGGCGTTGCTGGTCGTCGAAGTAGCCCTGGTACCCCGGTGGAGGCTGGTTAGGTGGGGGGTAAGGCCCCTGAGGTGGAGGGTACACACCATGGCCCTGAGATGGAGGAGGGTACACATCTGCTGGGGGTGGGTACGGATATGCCTGAGCCTGAGGATTATACCCTGGAATTGCAGAGAAAGGAATCACCATCATGGTCCAATCTAAGAGAATCCATGCCCTCACAATTTGAAGAATCAAATCAGATTAAATCTTTCTCATGGAGTAGCATCTTGGCAGCTACTACTATTACAGTTGGCAAGAACAGAAGCCTCTTGAGAAAGTTAGTATGGGGATTAACAGGGGTTATCCTCCCAGCAGGCTTGGCAAGAAGATAATTGTAGGATTCACAAACAAGTAGATTTGACTACCACATCAGGATCTGTTTCTTGCTAAAAAATCAAAATAGCAGATGGATCAATCTAGTAAATCAGATGTACTTTAAGAAATAATTGTGAGAAGATGAGGATCAGAATAATTGTAAGATGAGGATCAGAAGAAATTGCATGCCTGGTGGACGGTAGGGTTCATTGGGAGGGACTCTCTGGAAGCTCATCTCTCTTTCGCGATTCCTCTTCTGCCTGACCGTGGAGATTGGCTGTTTCTTGGGACTCTGGGAAGTGAATACTCGACTGGACCGACAACATCATTTAAGCCTTGTCAGAAACTCAGATAGTCACTGGCTGTGTTTAGGCCTTGTTTAGGCCTTGTTTAGATGTTAAAATTGGGAGAGTGAATTTGGGAGTATGATGTCACTTCGTAATCATTGCATCACTGTAGCATTTCGTTTGTATTTGTAAAAATTGTCCAAAAATTAATTAGTTAGGCTCAAAACGTTCGTCTCGCAGAGCACGACAAAACTGTATAATTACTTTTTAATTTCATCTACATTTAGTACTCCATGCATGTTATGACATTTTGATGTGATGGGGAATCTTCTTTTTGCATAGTAAATTTGGGAGTGGAATTTGGGATGACGTTAGAATTAGAAGGGTGAATTTGGGAGTATGATGTCACTTCGTAATCATTGCATCACTGTAGCATTTCGTTTGTATTTGTGAAAGATTGTCCAAAAATTGATTAATTAGGCTCAAATGTTCGTCTCGCAGAGCACAACAAAACTGTGTAATTAGTTTTTGATTTCATCTACATTCAGTACTCCATGCATGTTATGGCATTTTGATATGATGGGGAATCTTCTTTTTGCTTGGGAGTAGAATTTGGGATCTAAACAGGGCCTTAGTTCCAAAAACTCCCCAAAATTCTCTCTCCAAACTTCACTATTCACCTATCACATCAAATCTCTCTCTTCATGCATGGAGTACTAAACGTGGGTAAATGAAAAAACTAGTTACATGGTTTTGATGTACACGACGAAAAGAATCTTTTGAGACCAGTTAGGTCATGAGAGGCGAGACGAATCTTTTGAGCCTAGTTAGGTCATGATAGGACAATGTTTACCATAAACAAACGAAAAGTGCTACAGTGCGCTACAGTGTCCGATGTGACTTTTTCGTCTCTTTTTCCGCTCTTTTTTGGAACTGAACACAGCCACTCAAAAAAATCAGGACATAATTATAAGATATAAGCAGAATGTCAACACTTGTATCGTTCGCTGGAATAGCTCAGTTGGCCAGAGCGTATGGCTGTTAACCATAAGGTCGGAGGTTCAAGCCCTCCTTCTAGCGCATTATTACCTGTTTTTTTTCTTCTTTTTACAGCCCAGACTTTATTGTTTTTACGGCCCAGCGGAAAGCCCAAGCCCCAACCTTATTTTTCCCTCTTGTTTAAAGCCCTTTTTGCAGCCCAGACTTTATTGTTTTTACGGCCCAGCGGAAAGCCCAAGCCCCAACCTTATTTTTCCCTCTTGTTTAAAGCCCTTTTTGCAGCCCAGACTTTATTGTTTTTACGGCCCAGCGGAAAGCCCAAGCCCCAACCTTATTTTTCCCTCTTGTTTAAAGCCCAAGCCCAAACTTGCATTATTTATTTTTTTCCTCTTGTTTAAGCCTAAACTTTCGGTTGCGGAAAGCCCAAGCCCCAACCTTATTTTTTCCTCTTGTTTAAAGCCCAAGCCCAAACTTGCATTATTTATTTTTTCCTCTTGTTTAAGCCCAAACTTTATTGTTTTTACGGCCCATCGGTTGGGGGGAGCGGAACACGGGCCAAATAGCTGTTTAAGCCCAAACTTTATTGTCCTTACGGCCCAGCGGTTGGGGAAAGCGGAACACGGCCTAAGTAGCGCGGTAAGGCCATCTGGGGCGCAGGCCAGACAATCCTCTCCTTACCTACAGGACCTTTAGGGCTAGTTTGGGAACCAATTTTCCCGCGGGAATGTGCGCTCCTTTCCCGGGAATTCCGCCCGGCCTACATAGGCCGGGCGCCCTTCCCCGTGATCCCTACCCGGGATTTATGAGTCCCAAACTAGCCCTTAGCTATGAATCTCACACGAGGAAATTTTTGTTCTCCCTGTAGAAAGAATTTGGGGTTTGGCGTAGAGCAGGGAAGGAACTCCCGATCACTAGACCCAACCAGTAGTGAAATTCTCCACCTGAAGCTTCTTTCTGAAAATTGGTGAAACGCACACATGTTAGTTTTCTCTACTTCAGTTAGGCCCGTTTTTGTCTATTACATGGGGGAGAAAATAAATCGGATGCTCTTTTTGTTCCTCATGTCCGGTTGTTCAAAAGCATTTTGTGCTGATTGTTTGAAAAAAAAAATGTCTAGCCCTATTGTCAATGCCTCAATGGATCGAGCATGCACATTCAAACACTGCTACATACGAGAAGATCATATGCTGGTCTGACCTATCTTATACCATCAGAAAAAATGGAGTCTAATTGTAAGCACTAAGTCAAAGAGGCTTGGTTATGCCTAGCATGAGCAATAGGAGCCACTCAGGCTAGCCTAGGAGACCTGCCTATGAACCATCTCCAAGGCTCATACTGCTCCTGATCCTTCAGTATAAAGGACACAGGCAAGTCATCCTTGGCTATCAGAGGCAGACCCTTATTGCCATGTAAGGCTTCTCCTCTGCTTACCACCTAACTGAATGCTTCTTTAGTTGACTTGCGGTCCTCCTTCCATCCACCATCTATTTATACATACCTTGTAGAGAGAACCAGATCAAATTTCTACTGTACCAGAATATCTTATTCCCCCATTTGGAAAGCAGAATATATTCTAAGTTTGCCAATATAAGGGAAACTTTCGATGGCCTTGCTGGAAATACGAGTAGATGTCAATGAATAGTGAGCGGTGAGCACATTCTGAACGGATTGCCATGCATACACATACACGTGTAGCAGGTTTCCTTGGATCTTGCGAAATGAGGACATTTTGACCCTCTGAAAGGGATTTCTCAAAGATGCCTAAAGCTAGCTAGTGTATGTAATCAATATCCCTTTGCAAAACGGCGGAAAGTTATGCTTTTGGATCATTGGCTGGAGGCTAGCAGCTGTTTGACAAGTTTGGTTCTCATCTTCCACTACTTGGTATTTCCTTTTGGTGCAAACGAATTGTGCATGTAGGACAAGTGTTTTGCATATGCTGTAGATATTATATTCGTTCTCCGTAAAGCATACAGGAGAAACAAATAGACGTTGGGATAGATCGACACAACAGTAGTAGTATACAGACGTTCACTCGCCCAAGACTTTGATCTGATGATAAGTTTTTGATGCTCACAGGGCCCGGCCTAACCATATGCTGCTTCGATGGATCAGTAAATGGAGGGCAATTAGCTGTGTTTTCTAACTAGCTGGGAGTGGATTAGCTATGCAATTAGCTATTATGTTTGGATTAAAAAAAGACTATATATACTCGCAAAAAAAGACTATATATAGTTTGATAAATATATTCGTTTTAGTTTGTGTCTTGTAGATCACTCTGCGATAATGGCAAAGCATAAGCATCACCTCGCATCGCGTAGGAAGATGATGAAGTTGAGGGAGTTTGTGTATTTATTCCATCAAGTTTATTTTTAGTCCCTCAAAAAAAGTTAGGACGAAAGCGCTGTCCGTGCCGTTCTTGGCCAGGGTAAAAGGAAGAGCATTGTCGGAGCTGTGAAGACAGAAAAAATTCGTGTACATGTGTGATGAGAGCCTAGCTGTGGCCTATGGATGCAATGCACCATCTATAATTCCTAGCTTACATGAACGCTTTAATTTATTTCTTTCCATCTTCACGAGCTGAGAAATGAAATTTTACTGTTGTTCTGTAGTACTAGTGTCAAGAGAAGTGCCTATCCCATTTTCAAGGGATGTTGACCCTTTTTTTATCTTTACCGTAACTCCGTAAGTTACGAATACAACATGACGATACAGGGAACACATCCTATTTACCAGAAAGTTTCTCAATAGTATTGCGAATTGCAACACCCTAACAATCAAATTTGAGACTTCATAAAAAAACAAGAATTGGGTATACAGAGAAATTAATATCCGTTTCAAATTAGTATTTTTATTGCTGACTTTTCATATAATGTTTGATAATTCATTTTATTCAAAAAATTTTGCAAGTACCATTTTATTTTGTTTGTGACTTAATTTATCATCACTTATACTTTAAATATAACTTATTTTTTCTATATATTTAAACTAAATTTTTGAATAAAATGAATGGTTAAACGTTACGTGAAAAGTCAATAGCTAAAAGTAATTTGAAATGGAGGGGGTACTTGACTAGCTGTTGACTTGCACAATAGCAGCTAAATCTATAGTTTTGGAGAACTATAAAAAATAGAAAACCTCCTAAAACTATAGAGTAACCAACAGACTCACCATAACACTGTCTATATCAATTGAAATTGATTGTGGGAGGACAAATTCGCATGAGAAATCCCAAGGGGTGCTCAGGAGGAGAAAGATGGCGAGTCTGACGCACTTGGTAAAATGCAAGAGGGAAGAGTTAAAATGGCGAGTGGGATAGAGTAGCGAGGTAGAAGGAGAGGTTGTTGGATCGGGTTTTTACCGGTGTTTTTTTTACCGAGAAGAATACATTTAGCCAGGTTGTTGGAGTTGCTCTAAGGTTTTGAAATAACTGTTGCCATTTGCAAACAAAGATGGCATATATGATATATTGTGAGGATGTGTCTATGACCTCATGGAGGGTGTAGCCATGATATATTGTGAGGATGTGTGTATTAATGTCGTACTTGGTTACCCGGTAGTACTAGCAAGTAATGGACCCCTCGAAAAAAAAAAGTAGCAAGTAATGGACCCCTCGAAAAAAAAAAGTAGCAAGTAATGGAAAGCTAGTGCATTGGACTAGAATAACAAAGCAGCATCATTATATAAATGGTACTCATTATAGCCAAATTTTGAACATGTTTGTGGGCGAGCTATTTGTTCCAATGAAGGGTACACACATACACACATGGGATATATATATGCAGTTGGCTCAAGAAAAACGTGGCGGTTGCTCTTCGCTTACTATTCCGTATCGATCCCGAAATGAAGCCGTTTCATATTCGGATCGAAACAGGCCGCGACCGTGGGGCTGTCCGTTCATATCAATTCTGGGCCGGTTGGTATTTGGCCCAATGCACAATGTCTCGGCCATATTCGGGATCCAAACCCCCACTGCGCGGTCTCGCCACCGCCGCCGCACCGCGCGCTCGAAGGCCGCCGCCGGCCGGCCGGCCGGTGGTCGGCTTGTTCGCTTCCCCTCCCTCCTCTTCGTGTTCCCCCTCTATCCGGCGGCCTCCTCCATTCCCTGCGTGGCGCGCGCCGGTCGCAGAGGCACGTGTGGCGTGTCGGCGCCTTCGCTGTTCGTTCGCGGCGGCGCGGGCGAGGGAGTGGTGCCGTGCAGATCATACTTCGCCGGCAGCGGCTGCGGAGGTCGCGGAGGCCGGCGGCAGCGGCACTTCTGTATTTCTGTAAGTAAATATAGGATTTCGCTGAATGAAAGCAATAACGAATAGACGGCGGGCGGATGGCAAAAGATGATTCTGCCAAAGCTACAAAAGCACGGCAACCAGGGGCGTAGTGTGGGAACTCTCAAGACAACATGATGGCACCATGGCATTGGTTTCATATAGTTTTTTGTTCAGCACCTAGGTTTCCTTGGCGACTTCAAAGAGAGAGTGGCGGCATCCCTAGATTTAAGCTAAATCTCGTCCTGTCCCACTTGACCCCAACCAGAGTCGAGGAAGAGAGTTCAGGTCGTTCATCCTCTCATTGTTGTCTCAAAACTTTGTTCCTTGGAGGATGTGACAGAGCATGGAGTGACATGTGGAAGTGTTAATGAGTAACGACGTTTTCGTAGGCCGACTAGTGAATTTTGTGTCGTGCGCTCTCTCGGATGGCTTAGCAATCAGGGACACGGGATTATGTTGGAAGGGTTAATGAGTGTTGAGAGTTCAGAGAGATGGAGAGGAGGTTACACTCCTTTTATATATCTCAAAAAAGCGGACCACGGTAAAACAGGCAGGGACGCTGACGTGGGGGCGGTGCTCCATACTAACGTGTGGTAATACGTACTATTAACTAGTTATTATCAGGGGTATTATGATAACATAAAAAATTTATTTTTTAGACCGTTGGACCCTGTGCTGTCATACAAATGAAAATGAGGTAAAGTAGGAGAGATAGAAATAA
>OAMR01000489.1:855436-899577 GCA_900205405.1 Echinochloa crus-galli
AAGGCTCATACTGCTCCTGATCCTTCAGTATAAAGGACACAGGCAAGTCATCCTTGGCTATCAGAGGCAGACCCTTATTGCCATGTAAGGCTTCTCCTCTGCTTACCACCTAACTGAATGCTTCTTTAGTTGACTTGCGGTCCTTCTTCCATCCACCATCTATTTATACATACCTTGCAGAGAGAACCAGATCAAATTTCTGCTGTACCAGAATATCTTATTCCCCATTTGGAAAGCAGAATATATTCTAACTTTGCCAATATATGGGAAACTTTCGATGGACTTGCTGGAAATACGAGTAGATGTCAATGAATAGTGAGCGGTGAGCACATTCTGAACGGATTGCCATGCATACACATACACGTGTAGCAGGTTTCCTTGGATCTTGCGAAATGAGGACATTTTGACCCTCTGAAAGGGATTTCTCAAAGATGCCTAAAGCTAGTGTATGTAATCAATATCCCTTTGCAAAACGGCGGAAAGTTATGCTTTTGGATCATTGGCTGGAGGCTAGCAGCTGTTTGACAAGTTTGGTTCTCATCTTCCACTACTTGGTATTTCCTTTTGGTGCAAACGAATTGTGCATGTAGGACAAGTGTTTTGCATATGCTGTAGATATTATATTCGTTCTCCGTAAAGCATACAGGAGAAACAAATAGACGTTGGGATAGATCGACACAACAGTAGTAGTATACAGACGTTCACTCGCCCAAGACTTTGATCTGATGATAAGTTTTTGATGCTCACAGGGCCCGGCCTAACCATATGCTGCTTCGATGGATCAGTAAATGGAGGGCAATTAGCTGTGTTTTCTAACTAGCTGGGAGTGGATTAGCTATGCAATTAGCTATTATGTTTGGATTAAAAAAAGACTATATATACTCGCAAAAAAAGACTATATATAGTTTGATAAATATATTCGTTTTAGTTTGTGTCTTGTAGATCACTCTGCGATAATGACAGAGCATAAGCATCACGTTTTTCCTACGCGATGTTGGTAGGAAGATGATGAACTTGATGGAATACATCCTCAAGAGAAGTCATGCCTATCCCATTTTCAAGGGATGTTAAACTTTTTTTTTATCTTTACCGAAAGTCACGACTCAATCCCAAGGCATGTGTCTTTCTAGAGACAAACGAATACAGCATGATACAGGAAACACATCCTATTTACCAGTAGGTTTCGACTTCATTAAAAAGAATTAAGATTGGGGTATGAAAAAGAAACTACTACCTCTGTTCCGAATTTCTATTCGATGTTAACTTTTTCATATAACGTTTATCTATTCATTTTATTTAAAAAATTATTATATAGATACATTGTGAGGATGTGTGTATGACTGCATGGAGGTTGTAGCCATGATGACGTAGTATCTGTTTATGTAAGAATGTCATGCTTGGTTACCCGGTTAAGTAGCATTTTTTTTCCTGAGAAACACAATACAGATGCAAATGTTTATAAACACGCATGTACATTCACTCATATGAATACACGCACGCAACCCTACCCCTATAAGCACCTCCGAGAGAATGAGTCGGCAGATCTCGAGATTGACAAAGTCACTACAGACGTCTTGCTGTCAAGAATAGTGCCAGTTAAGTAGCAATTAATGGACCCCTTGGAAAAAAAGTAGCATGTAATGGAAAGCTAGTGCATTGGACTAGAATAACAAAGCAGCATCATTATATAAATGGTACTCATTATAGCCAAATTTTGAACATGTTTGTGGGCGAGCTATTTGTTCCAATGAAGGGTACACACATACACACATGGGATATATATATGCAGTTGGCTCAAGAAAAACGTGGCGGTTGCTCTTCGCTTACTATTCCGTATCGATCCCGAAATGAAGCCGTTTCATATTCGGATCGAAACAGGCCGCGACCGTGGGGCTGTCCGTTCATATCAATTCTGGGCCGGTTGGTATTTGGCCCAATGCACAATGTCTCGGCCATATTCGGGATCCAAACCCCCACTGCGCGGTCTCGCCACCGCCGCCGCACCGCGCGCTCGAAGGCCGCCGCCGGCCGGCCGGCCGGTGGTCGGCTTGTTCGCTTCCCCTCCCTCCTCTTCGTGTTCCCCCTCTATCCGGCGGCCTCCTCCATTCCCTGCGTGGCGCGCGCCGGTCGCAGAGGCACGTGTGGCGTGTCGGCGCCTTCGCTGTTCGTTCGCGGCGGCGCGGGCGAGGGAGTGGTGCCGTGCAGATCATACTTCGCCGGCAGCGGCTGCGGAGGTCGCGGAGGCCGGCGGCAGCGGCACTTCTGTATTTCTGTAAGTGAATAATGTTAGTTTAATTTTTCTTCGTGTACCAATTCGACAGCCGCACTGGATGATAATTCGTGAGAGTGGAATTCGCCTACCTGAAAGTGGTGATGAGCTTGCCGATGACCCGATGTTCTCTGCTTGAAGCTAATATAATGTTTTGTTTTCTCTGTTACTAATAGGGAAAAAAAACATAATGTTGGCACTCTTATTAGTTCATCGTCATTTCAGGTTACTCACTGAGCTAATCATACCCATAAAAAAAACTGAGCTAATCATCATTGCTAGGATGAAAACCTGACACGAACACAACGCATGCACTCCAACTACTCTTCCATGCATGTTCTTTGTTTCTTATTTCTAGAATTTATAGCAGTGGCACGGGTACATTCTAACAGATCCACTAGGCTGAAAGATGGCATAACTTACGTGACTGAAGACTATTATCAAATCCAAAACTATAATGTAAGCTTGTGCTGCAACCTACTAATAAGTGAGAACTGATTGATCCTTACCGGGCACATATACTGAGTAATAAGGTCAGATGCCAATTGTTCTAAAAGAGCAGAAGTAATGCCAGTGTTGGAAACACAGCTGATATGGGACAATATGATGGGCAGATCAGAGCTACCCTTATCAATATTAATACTAGTCAAAGAGACTCAATTAAGCCTGGCATGGACAATATGGGCCACTCAGGCTAGCCAAGGAGACTGCCTATGAACCATCTAAAAGGCTCACATTTCTGATCCTTTGGCACAGAGGATACAGGCAAGTCATCCTTGGCTATCAGAGGCAGCCCTTATCGCCATGTAAGGCTTCTCATCTGCTTATCACCTAGCTTGATTGCTTCTTGCCTGGCTTGCAGCGTTTCTTCCATTCAACACTATTTATATGTACCTTGTGGAGACTGGAGAGAACCAAATCAAATCTTTGCCCTATCAGAATATCTTATTCTTCTATTACAGTTGCAGAAAATATTCTAACTTTGCCAATATATGCCAAAAACTTTTAAGGCTTCACTGAAGAAATGTGCAGCTGTCAAAGATAGTGAGCACATCCTGGCCTGATCTCCATGCATACAGCCTTCATTTATACATGTATAGAAAATGAAGGTTTCCCAGGTTCCTATGAAACGAGAACATTTCGACTGTATGAAAATGATTTGTGATGCTCAAAATATGACTAAAGCTAGCCCTGTCAACATCCTCTTTGCAAATCGGTGAAAGGTTCAATTGACTTTTGATCACTGGCTATGCTAGTAGATGGCTAGATGCCACGAATAGTTGACAAATTAACGTACCAATCAATCTAAGGGTGAGAATATCTTGCTGGATGCTAATAACGGTGACAAAGTTTAGTTCTGTACCACTTGGTATTTCTAAGAAAGAATTAGGCATATAGATGAGGCTTGGCATGCACAAATTTTTTAATTTATTACTAATATAGTAAATAGTGCACATGTTATAAACTTTTCATAATGCATGCATGAGAAACCAACAGAAAATTGATCCACAAAGGTTCATCACATAAGACTTTGATCTGGTTCTTTTTCATGTCTTCACAAGGCCCTAACCATATACTTCTTTCAATGGAGCAATAATAATGGGAGGGAACAGACCTTCTCTTATTTTTAGTAAAAAACAGAAAAGTTGCCACCTAATACAATCTCAAAATTGACCTGTTTTTTTTAACTTTCTGAATGTTAACATCTGGTTTTGTAGTTCAGGGTTAAGTTGGCTTATTGGGAAAAAATATCTTTTTTTTTTGTGGGGGGTTGCTGTATTGGCTTATTTCCTATCATATATTCAGATCAAGAACTATACTAGCATGCACTAGCTAACCTGGACTGGCAATCTCAACTGTTTTTCTTGTTGCTAGCAGCCATAACATGATTTTTTTTCTCGAACACTCAGGAGAACTGTACTTAATTATATTAAGAAGAAGTGGGGGAAAAAGAAACCCTACAAAGTACACCACACCCCAGCCCAGTTAATTTACATTCGCGCCTGACAAAGAAAGAAGGCCGGCCGCCCTAGGCTACTGCTAGGCTACCCTCATGGTAGGGGGGCAGTCAAGAGAGATAACCCCTGAGCTCCTGCCATCACCCACGAACGATGCTCCTCAGTAGCAAAACCCAAGGCGCTCGCCATGCTAAGCGCAACTCCATCAAAAAACACAGCGATTGAGATGGTTCCATAAGGTCCAGGCTCCTAATATCACAAGCAGTGCCCTTTCTTTGCTAGCCCTCTGATTGCCATGCTTGCTCTTTCCCACCATAAATCAAAAGATAAATCTGTAGACAGTGGAGATATATAGGTGGTGCAGTGGAGACCAACTTGCTGGAGAAGCTCAAACCAAAATTGTCTGGCATAACATGATAAGCTGTATTTTCCAGAATCAAATCCCAAAAATCCTTTCAATCTTTAGTTTAGTATCCTTATGCCCAAGAACGGGTCTGACAGCAAGGAAGTTTACATCAAGCCGAACTGTAGCCAGTATAACATGCTGGTATGCTTTTATTACCAGTGGGTACTTGTAGGGAACATGTTGTTTTAATGTTTTTCTATCTAGCTGGCACACATTCTTATATATTGTATGGCGCAGATAGTTCCAATGAAATTAAGAAATGAATGCTGGTAACTAGCCAACTGTTGTCTTGAAACCACCTGTTATCTTGGAACCAACTTGTTTACGTTGTACCGGCTGGATCCAATCAATTTATGAATTCTGGTCTTATTCACCGAAGTCTGTTAATTTATTGTCTCTAAAATCACAACGAAAGCATCAGCATGATAGACTCCAGATCAGGATAAACAAACTTTCAGTAAGTTATCATGGAGATTCAGAAATCAGTAAAGCTTATATAAGCAAGCCATCCAACTAATTAATTACACAAAAAGTTGTATAGGAGTTGACTGTAATATACATAAAACTAGGTCTTTTTTATGCAATTCTTCATATTAAGGTGGCATGCAGATTTAGGTCATTAGCAAAACCAAGTGAACAACTATTGAGTAGCAATTCTGCTTAGGCATAATCATATGCTCTGCTAACTGCTAATGCTGGCACACCAGCATAAACGTACTGTTCAATATACATCGCCTTTCAGTGACTAGCCAGAACCAACAGAGAGAAACTCAGCGATCTCTAAAAAAATTGTTGATGCTTAATTTACAGCAAAATACCATAAAAATCATATGGTACCACTTTGATTGTCATATATCTTACTTCAGTCCGGAATAAAGAGGCTCAATATGATTAAGCCTAGCATCATGAGCAATAGGGCACTACGGGAAACAGCGGGTTTGCCGAGTGCCCCAAGCACTCGGCAAAGGCTTTGCCGAGTGTTGCACTTGGCAAAGGCCGCTTGGAAAACAGGGTGTCGGCAAAGCCCTCTTCGCCGAGTGTTTTTTGTCGGGCACTCGGCAAAGATTTTGCCGAGTGTTCTTTCAGTGCCGACACTCAGCATTAAAAAGTTTAACGGACGGCGAGAAGACAGCGGGTGGACGGCGGAAAATTTTAATGGAGGCTTTGCCGAGTTAGACAAGGAGTTCACATTTCCGAACTTTCAGTACAAAGGACACATGCAGGTCATCCTTGGCTATCAGTGATAGGCACTTATCACCATATAAGGCTTCGCCTCTGCTTGTCATCACTTAGACTGACTGCTTCCAATGCTTGGCTGTAATGTTTCTTTCATTTAACATTTATTATATACACCTCGTAGAGACTAGAGAGGACCATATCTAATCTTTATATGGTGCATGCGTCTTTGCCAGAATATTTTCCTACTTTGACACATATTCCAAACGTGTATGGCTTTGATGCAAAGATGAGTAGATGTCAAAGATTTTGAGCCATCCTGACCTGATTGCCTTGCATGTAACTTTAATGTACACATATGCAAATGAAGATTTTCTTGGATCTTGTGAAACTGGAACAATTTGACCCTCCGAAAAGAATTTTCTGATGCTGAAATATGCCTATAGTCTGATCAATATCTTTGCATAACGACAAGAAAGTTTGATTGCCTTTTGATCATTAGATACAGTAGTAGTTATCATGAACCGTTGACAAATTAAGAGGATGAGGATATCTTGCTGGATGCTGATCGCAAAACTTTCTCTGATGGTATTTTCTTTTGGTGGAAAGAAAATGTGCATATATGATAACATTAGTGTGCATAAATATTTTTTTATTATCTTGCAAGCATGAGGAACCTGCAGACAATGGGTAGATGCATAGTAGGAGGACCTTACAGTGTGTTCAATTTATAGAAGGCTTTGACTAGTATGGTTAATTTTTCAGGTTAGCACTGGTATCTGACTATGTGCTCCCTCTGTCCATAAACGTAGGGTGTAATTTGTTTTGGAAAAGTCAAACTTTGCATGTTTTGGCCAACAATTACTCAAATACTGTGCATGTTTAGCCTACAAAAGTTGCATTTGTGGATTTTTATTCAAACTAATTTAAGATGGTGTTAGTTTGTAGCAATTGAAAATATATTATAAGAGGAAAGGTCAAAATCTACATCTGTGGTCAGAGGCAGTGTTTTGGTGGTTCAATAATGAGAGGTCACAAAGCTTGAAAATGGCCCAGTAGATCAAAATCTGACCATTTTTTAGAAATAAGTTGCTGATGGGTCAGCTAGATAAGTTCATGTTAAATTTGTCTCCCAAGAAGTAATTATTTCTCAGTGCATTACAGAATTATGTAGTGTTCTACTGTAAATCATCTCATATAGGAGTATTTAGATCAAGATTGATGTATGAGCTCACTACCGTGTTCATATGTTGTGGGCAGCCTATTTTTGTTCCTGTTATCAGCTGCATCCTAATAGGTAGCATTACATAGATGTGCCTTCACTTGCAGTATCTATGACTTGTTGTATGAGCGACTGAGCTCTGGTCCTAACTTGGATCTAATATATCACTGTTTGTGTAGTTATATCTTTGGAAGTTAATATGAGACATAACAGCAACAAAAAAAAGCTAGATCAACATAGGAGGAACTAGGTGGGCTTATATTAATATTAAGAAGAAAATAGCTATCCAAATTCACCTCCAGGTTGCAAGCGCCGGCTGCTTAGGCCTAGTGGTTCGCAGTTGAGCTTTTTTGTTTTCTTGCTGGTAATAGTTGTTTGTTGTTAGTAGTGGTGATGGGTGTTGGTGCTAAGATTGGGGCTCCCCTAATCTTTTGTACTTTTTCTTCTTTCTTAATGAAATGACACGCATCTCTCATGCGTTGTTCGAGAAGAAAAAAAAACCTCGACGAGGACTTCAATATGGGTGGTTTAGGTGTACATCCACACGTTCAACCAACCAAGCTAGGCTCAGCTTCCTAATATGAGACATAGCACATCAGCAATGAGACATAAACCATACATTTGAGTCTGAAACAGGGAGAAAAATAACAGCAGTAACTTTTGGTAGGTTTTATGTGTGTTTTCCTTCTATTTGGCAGATATGTCTTGTTTTATAGTTGGTACCAGAAGCATTGTAGCTAGCAGTGGCGGCATGTTGTCTTGACCCATTTCTTTTATACAGTGGGTGAAAATTCTTAGAGATGTTAAATGGATGCTATCAGAGAATTTCGGGAGGGGACCGGTAATCAGCCAGTTATCAGCCTTGTTAATTATTTTGTGCCACTGCTGCTGGCCGATACTTGTTTCTGTCTTTAGATGACACTACGGTTAACGAGGAGAGATGAGAGAGCATAAGTTAGCATCATGTGAGATACTTGAGAGGAACTAACTTCCATTAGTTCTCAATGCAGCTTCAGAAATCGCACAGTACATGTATATATGCACGTAAGGTAGGTGCATATAGCCTAACTAATGATATATGGATATGTTGACGTATAAAGCCTGTATAGTTTAGGACATACACAAAGCTGGTACCATGAATATTGTAGAAACTTTGAAGTGCTACGGTGGCAATGGCTGCAGATAGTACAGTAGACCAAACAACTGACAATAGACCTCTCTCATGTATGAATGTATGATCCTCCAATGAGGGACAGCGAATTCTTTCCCCTTCAAGTAAAGCAGGCTGGATATATGCGTCCGAGCTGAGCTATGAGTATCACCAAGAAAAGGAGCAAGCATCAGCAGTGTTAGCAGTAGTAGTCTCAGTTAATAAATTAGCAAACAGAATACAACAACAAGAAAGTCTTCCTTTTTGCCACTTTGACTGAGAAGCTAAATGTGATCCAAGGTCTTCATACCTGTACTGTGCACTGCATTTCAAAGATGTGCATCTTGGGTCTCTGAATTTAGACAGATATCGAGTTGAATTCAAAGCCATACATCATTGGTTTCTCTTTTTGGGTAGTATCTTGATTCACCTGCAAATCAAAGATGCACAGCCCTCCTGCATATTCTTTAAAAAGAAAAGTGCCTGACCCAATGAGGTAAAAGGCCTGGCATGAAGGATAAGAGCTGTCCAGGCTAGCCAAGGAGACTGCCTATGAGATTAGTCACTTGCCTTCCTGGCAGTATGCAAGCAAGCAAGGTAGTCAGTGACGACTCAGGCAAGTCATCCTTGGCTATCAGGATCAGACACTTATCAACATGCAAGGCCTCACCCCTTCTACTATAGGCACTTGGCTTGGCAAGTACTGCCATGAATACATGGCATTGTATGCCTATTTATAGTCTGATACTATGTTGCCATTGGAAAAGGAGATCTTTTACTTCATTTCCTCTTTTTTCTCTGACTGATCAGAAACATGCATGTGAAAAGGTATGTTCCTATATATGGTTGACTTAGAGGTCCCTCATGGCTCTAATTTTCTGTGCCATTTGTGTCTGCAAAGCCTTACCTGGGAATATTTCCTGCTTATTGATGTTAGCAAGGACGATGGCCTATATACATATAGGTTGACAACCTTGGCTACATAACACAGTTACACAGATGCAGATATCACATATGGTGAGGTAGTTGACCAAACTTGACCAAATATAGAAGGAATCTGATGACCAGAAAATGATATCAGATTTGCATTTGTCTGGCGACCAAATATATGCCTGTGATAGATTTGGCAATGGGGATAGTTCCTTCCTATCTCCACGTCAAAAAGTTGGCAGCGCTGACCGAGGTGAGATGGATTATGATTCAGAATGCTATATTCAGAATATCGTATGGACATTTTCTGTGTATACCCAAAAGAATATGAGAAGGGACAGACGAAAATTTTAGTTTAATGAGATGCTAATTTAGTTTTATTTTAATGAGCTGCTACTTTAATAGGGTCAATATCACTCCTGAAGCTCTTAATGGAAGAAATCTTACTTAATATATCACATATGGAACTTCAGAAATCGTACATTGTAAGCCTGTTGCTCATAGCCTTACTAATGATACGTATCCATATGTGTTAATATACAGAAGAACTGGTTTAGAGGTCAGATAAGCCAAGATATACACAAGGTGGCACTCTGAAATATTGTGGAAATCACAAACCATGGTGGCAATGGCATGCATATATTGTAGTGGGCAAACAACTGATCATAGGGCCTCTCCTCATGTATGATCTCCAGATGATGGACTTCAAGCCGGGAAGGCTGGATATATATGTAGCGAGTTGTGCTGTGCTTTACATAGAAAATGTGCATGCAGTAGCAGTACTAGTGTCACAAGGTTACAGACTCTTCCATGATCGAGGGAGTTAAAATCAAAACCATATACCTATTTTTGTGTCAGAACCATAATTCAGATGTCAAAGATGCACGGCTCTTCTGGATATTAATGTTGAAAAATAAAAATGTCCATAAGCGGTGAAGTCCTGGCATGAAGGATAAGAACCGTCCGGGATAGCCAAGGAGACTGCCTATGACATCAGTTGCCTGCCTGCCCCCAACAAAATGCAAGCGAGCGAGCGAGGCCACAGGAAAGTCATCCTTGGCTACCAGGATGATCAGCTCTTATCGCCATGCAAGGTCTCCCCTCTCCTTCTATCTCTTATCAGCCTTAAGCCCTTAACATTCTCATCATCTAGCTGAACTGTAAGGCACTTTGGCTTGGCTTATGAATTGCCATGCATACATGGAGCTGCATGCCTATTTATATAGTTTCATACCTTCTGCAAAGGACAAACCTGATCAGAAACATGCATGCATTTGCATGCAGAGAATATGTTCCTGCAAATGATTGGGGGTCCCTTTTCGGCGCCGTTTGTGGCTGCAAAGTTACCTGGGAATATTTCCTGCTTATCGTGTATAGCAATTGGAAGCACTGAGTATGACCTATGTACAAAGACAGGTACGTTGACCTTGGCCGCATAACAGAGATGAAGACATCACTTGTGTAGCTAGGAATCGATTGATTGCGAATAAGGTGCGTCAACAAAATTGTCCTCATAGTAAATGAGTTGGCCTGATATTAATCAAATGCAGAGAATCTGATATTGACCCGCGAATGATATCAGATCTAAATGTGTCCACCGACCAAATATGTTGTATATGCCTGTGACAGATTTGGCAATGGGAATAGTTCCTGCTTATCTCCACAAAGAAAAAGCAACAATGCTGACCTTCGAGCTCAAGGGAAGATGCATCATGGATGTGTTCATCAGTTCACGAGTGGTAAAAAGAACCCCTTTTTACAGATTTTTCTTGACAGGTCTTTTAGTCCAGATTTTCTTGAAGGCCAGGATGCTATTCTGTTGACAGGATTGCTCAACCAGCTAAGTAATTACATACTGTGGATCTTCTTCAAAAAATAATTACACATTGTGTGGATATGTCTGGGTGCTACTATCATCCCGTGGGCGCAGGTAATACCTTCTCGGGAGCTGAATGCTTGATTGTGGTGCACAACTGGCCAACTCCACATTATGTGGGGTTTAACTTCGTATCTGAACATTAGGTAAAACATTTTTTCCAACATACAGATAATTTTCGTTTGATAACATTCAATACTTAATCCTGTAGAGCTGGTGCAAATCTGGAGAAGAATTGCCTTTTTGAAATTTTAAAGCTTCTTCGGCCCTGTTAGGTGCCTGAGCGGCTGAAAAAGAATGTCTATATGCCCTGAGTAGTAATTGATACTTGAATTTCTAAGATCTAACATGTGACATGTCTCTTTCTTGACACACCACTCTTGTAGCCGGATCACTGCCCTCCTGTTGATCTATGGATCTGGTGGCATCATATCACCACCGTCACCTGAGCTCCCACTGCCATGGTGGTCCTGATATCCTTCTGGACCCAATGCCTAGCAGGAGAATATGTCTACATGTGTAGATTATGAGCTACAACCCAGTTACACTACAGCAAAACCGGATCTCTTTTCATGAATCGTCTGTCTTCCTCACATCTTGTGGTGTTGCCTCACATGTACAAGTTGTAGTGCTGTACATGGTGTGCCAACTAACCAGGGAATGCCAATCCCGCAATATATATTTTTCACATAATTTCTGCAAGCTGGCAACATGGTAAACATATATATCAGTTTATATACATATTCAGCTTCCAGTTTGGGGAATTAACAGCAATTAAGTGAACGTCTGGAGAACTAATTGAATTGAGAGGAGATGAATGTAGAAATGAAGCACTTGCAGCTGCAGGTAATATTAATTGTTGAGACATTTCATTTACTCATCTTGCACGGTTGCATTTAGTTATTTCGTATAATTTCTTTAATACTAAAATACATAGGCGGACCAACTTTTGACAGTTATGGGTCCCTAAACTCTGAAAATGTATTTTTAGATCCCTAAGCTTGTCGTCGGGTCTCATCTGGGTCTCTAAACTTTCAAAATACACATTTTGGTTCCTAAACATATCGGAGGGTATCATTCTAGTCTCTAAACTATCAAAATGTGTTCTCAAAACTTGTAACTCGTCACGGGCATCATAAATAATCCAAATTGTGAGGGAGGATGAAAAGTCTTCTCGATTCTCATGCTACATCTCATCTTGATTTCCCGCCATCATGTCCTTCATGTGCTCTCTTCTCCTTTGGCTCCAGCCAAGTCCGTCACTCTCCCTTAATCAAGCAGTAGACAACATCGCAACAAGCCATGCCTATTGCTAGCCGGAGACTTTCTCACACGCTTTCGACGGTTGTATTCTATCATTCTTTGTCTCTTGCTACATGCTCCACCGGTGCAATGGTAGCTACAAAGACGGCAAACGAGGAGGAAGCAATGTTTGCAACAATATATGACAAAAGTTTGGGACTAGAAAATGCGCTTTAAGAGTTTAGGAGCCTGGATCAAGATCGGTGACATAAAAATGTATTTTAAGAATTAGAGGATCTAGATAACACCCTGGGAGAAGTTTGGAGACCTAAAAATATATTTTAGTAGTTTAGGGACCCAGATGACACCCTTTCACAAGTTTAAAAACCGCACATTTATTTTACTCTTTCTACAATTTTTACTAGCAAGAATGTACATGCAACATGCATGCTCAATAGAAAATAAGACTTCATAATAAGCAGTCAAAGGAATTAGGAAAGTTAACATCCAAAGTTCAAATCAGATTAGGGATGTCATGGGTACGCAAGGTGGGCGAGTTTTTTGGCCGATGAAAAAAAAGTAGCCACCAAATGGTGGAAAGCCTCTAGAAAGTGCTTTTTTTGTTTGACATCGTAGATTTAACAACGCATTTCCCCCCACGGTCCTGACATGCAGGTTCTTTGTGAATATGGTAGAAAATTTTTGGGTAAAAATTGTTTTCAATTCTAATGGATCCTTATTTAATTTTTATTTTTGTGCAATTTTTTGTTTGTAGTTCAACACGTCACTTTGCACACCCTCTGGTTGAGTGTGGATACTATGCGTGGAATACTTGGCAATATCGTCATAAGGTGGATCATCAAATAAACATAATTATTTTGAAGTAAAAAAAATCAATGAGCGAACTGACCATAGCATGCAGAGTCAAATTTTATATCCCTATTAAAAGGATAGCTCAGTTACAAACCACTGGAAACACTTAGCTTAAAGGAGATTTTTAAAAAAAAAGAAAAAGAGAGTAACTTTTTTCTTTCAGGTAGAAACTTTATATATTAGTAACAGATCAAGAAATAGTATATATGCATGCATGTAAGTGCTAGGCATTCATATATGTTACTAAGTCACATTGCAACAAGGTGCTCTTTGGTATAGCTTATTCTCCAAAAAAATTTAGAGCTTCTCATCTCTACCACGAGGAATTGTTTGAGCAAGAGCATTCTTAAATATATGGCACATTTGACTTTTTTCTGTCGTTTGACTGTTTATATCTTTTCTACAATTATTTATGCAAATAGATAAATATACAAGTTACTATGTAATGTAAAGTATTGTTTTGATAGATTAGTGGTACTCATTTTACTTTGCTTATAAGTAGATAAATAATATTGATCAAAGTTTAAGTAGAAGTTCATGGTGACATATATTAAAACAGGTGGTGTTCTTTTTAATCAGTACAAATCAGACATATGCACACGCTCACATTATATTCATGCTCACTTAACCTTATATATATCCATCTGAGTATGTCCTTGCACATGCATAAACAGAATTAGAGGTGCATGCGTATGTTTTGACCACTAAACACAGCGACGTGTGCGTGTACATACTACTTCCTCAGGTTTTATCCAAGGCAAATGTGACCATTTGGGTGGACAAGTTCCACCGGAGTTAATTAATTCAAAAGAAATTCATACTAGTTTGAAAGAAATATATTCAGAGCTTTTGATAATCCATAATATATGAAGGCATCAGCCATCTTCATGTTCATGCAACATATATTTATAGCTAACTGAAATAATAGAAAAGGAAGAGTTACTCGATCTGTACTACTGCTAAAAATATACCTCGTGTATCTCAATACAATCTGGTAACGAACAATGGAAGAATGCACTCCCTTCACATTTGTATACCACCCCCGGTAAACGAGCTCAAGTAGTGTTCTCCAGAGGTCACATGCTTGCATACAAAAAGATGCCAGTCTAGCATGAGCAACAAGAGCCACTCAAGCTAGCCAAGGAGACTGCCGATGAGACCACCCAAAGCCTCAATGTTTGTTGATCCTTCACAGAGGACACAGGCAAGTCATCCTTGGCTACCAGAGCCAAGCTCTTATGGCCATGTAAGGCTTGCTATCTCACCATCTCTCCTCCTCCTTCCCCTTCTCTTATGTACGTGTACCAGTGCTTCCTTCTATCACTCTTATTTATAGCAAGCAAAAGCAAGCTAGCACTACAAGAAAACTCAACATCCGCACCACTTAAATGCCTCGGTACATTTTAGACCCGGTGCTAAAGATGTATTAGCACCGGGTCCAATATTTAGGTGATCTAGGGAACCCTTTAGCACCGGTTGGTAACAACAACCGGTGCTAAAAGTCTTTTAGCACCGGTTGTTGTTACCAACCGGTGCTAAAGGCCCCGACCTTTTAGCACCGGGTTGTAACACCAACCGGTGCTAAAGGGTAGCCCTTTAGCACGGTTGATGCCAACCGGTGCTAAAGGCCTTTTAGCACCGGTTGGTAAATACAACCCGGTGCTAAAGGGGGTGTCACATGCTACTACAAAAGGAAAGCATCTTCTATTCCATCACATGTGCTGCGTAGGTGAGATGGTTAGGTGGGTACGCGCGAGCCAAGAGGTCCTGAGTTCAAATCCCCACAGCAACACATATATTTTTTGGAGAATGGACACCTTTAGCACCGGTTATTTGACCCGGTGCTAAAGGTGCCTTCCTTTAGCCTCGGCCTTTTAGCACCGGTTGGGAAACCCGGTGCTAAAGGGGCTTCCCAACCGGTGCCAATCTTCATCATTCTGGTAGTGCGCATGATGCATGTTCTCTATGGTCAGTCCATTATGCCCATCAAGATAAACATCTCGCTATGATTTCTACCCATGAAGATCGAATCTATTCCCCTGCAAATGCAATTTGAACAACCATGCATGTGCACAGCATATATGTTGCACAGTTAACCAGCTGCAGACAAATGTCTCCATTATTGTAAAGATAAACAATAAACAAAAATTGGATATATCATGAGACTGTCCAAGATAATCTATACAAACATGCATTCATGCATTTGAGAAAAAATTGGAATATTTGTGCATAAAGCAGTGGTAGCGGATGGATGGCCACCTTCCATCTTTGGAAAATGTAGATGTGAGTTGACCTTGAAAAGGGAGATTTTGTACTGGAATATCTGCTCTATATGAATGGCTAATTGTGGATCTCATCCATGTTTTATTCAATTTGTTGCCAATTTCGATAATTAACCGGCCAGTTGAACCGAATTGATATCATGCATTCATGGTAATATTACACTTGGCAAAGGCTCCGTTATCCACTAACAGACGGCCGCGAACGTCGCCGCGCCGTCCGCGGCCGTCTGTAGTGCTTTATTTTGCTGAGTGTCAGCATTTGCACTCGGCAAAGCCTTTGTCGAGTGCCCGACAGAAGACACTCGGCAAAGGGCCTGTTTGCCGATACCATATATGCCGTAACCCCTTTCCCGAGTGTTACACTCGGCAAAGTCTTTGCCGAGTGTTTTTGGGCTTTTGCCGAGTGCCCCAGGCACTCGGCAAATAAGGGGTTTCCCGTAGTGAATGGCTCCACAGTCTACATACTACTTTCTTTCCCTGCTTCTCGTTTTTAGCATCGACGACACATTCTCAAACTAAGACACAACTTTTGGGTATTACTTCTTCTTAGTCTATTTATGTTAGCAACTACTAAAAAAAATGCATACTCGAAAACATTTTTAAGACTAATATGATAATATCCTTTCTTTGCGTGAAATTTTCAATAATTTTGAGAATAATAATAATTTGCCTTTATAGTTTGGATGTAAAGATCTCTTTATTAAAATGAAATTTATTTGATAATGGAGTATATATGCTCGAACAAAATCTTTGAATGGGCCTTACTGTGGATAATATTCTGTTCTCACTCCTCAGGATGCATCCATGACTGAAAGAAAATAATAGCAGTGCATCTCGTTAGTACTCTGTATTAATAGGCTAAGCTTAACTATATGCACGAAATGTTGCATAGTTTGGCCCATGTCGGCTAAGGTACTACAGCTAGATTAGCTTGCTTATATATACCTGGCCTCGATCTTCATTTATTATTAAGGCGCACATTCTTGCATTATAAGAGATTTAAACTTCTTCATTTTTCACCACCAGCTATATATCTAGATAACGTTATGTAATTCTTCATACAGAATTGGTAGTTAGATTCGTACAAAAGTAGTTTTTTGTAGTTTCTCGTTATAATTTTCGTTGTTATGAACTAGGAGTACACTTACAGTAAAAACAGTAAATACTCCCTCTTCCAAATACAGTAAATACTCCCTCCTCCAAATAACTGTAAAACTTTATTTGGAGGAGGGAGTATTTAATCGGAAGCTATATATTGAGCCGTGACGAACATAATTCGAGCATCTAACATTACCATGTCTTCCTCTTAAATTGAAGTGTTAAATTCCGTTTTGCCAACACATCTGCGGTACGTTTTTGTCTTTCAGCAGCAGTGATATAATCATATAATTGAGTCCGTGGTGTGGAATTCTCTTTTGTTTGAAGAACTTTTATTAATTATTCTAAGGCCGGCTTGCATATCCAAAGCCTGCCGTTGGCTGAGAATGCTCTGAATCAGTGTGCTTTGGGGACAGTTGTGAACCTGCAAATTAAGAAGATGCTGAAAGTTCTGATGCATGCATGATTAAAATGCTAAGCTAGCTAGCTGCCATTTTCTTCATTTTTTGCCGCATTATCTCAGCGTTGTTATGTGGATATCCGTTGGATATAGCACGCACCGGCGCCTACAATACACGCAGAATAAAGAAGGGAATATGTATATCTAGCTAGCTGCTCTAATTTTTATATATACGTCCATAACCTCTTTGTAATATGTGGTTTCGCCACCCCTTTTAATGGAAAGTTCAGGTCGGCCTCTGGCCTGCCGTAGTGTTCTTAAAAAAAATATATATATATGTCCATGCATATTATCTACACTGCTTTGCGGCTCCGTTCGAGTATGTCCACACACATGCATGCATGCATCTTATCAAGCTTTTCGGTCAATGGAATAGTTATCTTTTTTCTGAGAAATATAGATTGTTCTAGACCTGCTACAGTGCACAAGTACTTTTAATATCTCTTTTCCAGCACTTTCTTTCGTTTCCCTTCTTTTGAATTTTTGTTTGTGGATCGGAAGTACTAGCAAAAAAAAAGTTTTTTTGGAGGAACTGGAATCAATTTATTGAACACATCACGATCATTAAATTAGTATGCTCCAGGGTTCTACGTATAGACAGTGTAGATTGCTGATATTATTGACTAGAGATGATCATAACATAATTGTAACATTGCCAGCCCAACGTAAGAGGCAAGAGTACGATGCCTTTGTTATTCTTAGACAATGTAACTAGCCTGACATAGGTGATCAGCATAAGAGATATGTTGCCATGCGTGATGCCGGAGCCCATCCAAACTTTCAGTACAGCATATGCCGGCCACAGCGCTTCTTGTCGTCCTAGCTCAGCTCCCCGGAAGATCCCCCGGCGTCGATTACAAACCGATCGATCCGGAGTACATTACTAGTAGCATTTTGACCATGCATTAATTTGTGATCATGCTCAATCTGAAAACAATGCAATATCAACAATTCGCATAGAACACAGGAACAGTTAATAATCAGGATTCAGCAGGCGATAATCTGATGATGAAGATGTATACAGCCAAATGATCGACAAAATAATGAAATGGAGCATATGTGTTGTTGCTGCGAAACTAGAAATGATCGATCAAGAGATGCAAGGCTAGCATGGGCGAGGAGGGTGAGTCAGGCTAGCCAAGGAGACTGCCCGTGAGACCCATCCCCAAAAGGCTCATCGATCGCATCTCTGTCGATGCCTGATGATCCTTCAATTCAGGGATAGAGGTCGACACAGGCAAGTCATCCTTGGCTACCAGAGCTAAACCCTCATCGCCATGTAAGCCTTGCTCTCTCCTCTTCTTCAATTCGTCGCATGCATGGCTGCTTGCCTGGTTGCTTGAAGAAAGCCGCTAAGCTAGCTTGCACAGTTTGGTGCCTGGCAGTGGCCTGTTTCCAGAGGTATTTATAGGCAGGTAATAGGTTGCGAGATGGGCCTCTAAATGGATTTCCAGAGGTATTTATAGGCATGTATGTATGATGTATCAATCCATGTAGAATCTTTCTGATCATTATCGCCTTTTAATTTGGAGAGAACATATTCCAGATAATGTCAACCGCAGCGGCATGCATGTCACATCAGATTTTAAGTGCTCATTTCTTTCCTCATTTATATATACAGTAGTGAGCCAACATTTATTTGTAGTACACATTTATATCTATCTATATCTCTATCCATACTAAAAGGATCCTAGAGAATTGAAAACGATTTCCACCAAAAAAAACCCACCCCCACCCCCTCACAGGGGACCCACCTGTCGGGTTTTGGAGAGAGAAGGAGAACAAGAAATTGAAAACGATTTCACCAAAAAACCCACCCCCACCCCTCACAGGGGACCCACCTGTCGGGTTTTGGAGAGAGAAGGAGAACAAGAAACACAAGAAAACAAGAAAAAATTGGATGTTCCAGGCACTTTTAGTTCATTCTCCGCAAAACTTTTTTCACCCAACGTCCCGCGCGTACCCACCTCCAGCCAGGTGGGCCCCTACCTCCCCATACGTGCACACAATTATCCTGTATTGCTAATAGACAAAAGATTGAAGAGTTTTTCTCCATATAAATAAAGACCAACTAACTCGAAAAATAATGTGCCTCTAAATGAGAAGAATAGCTAAAGCTCTATATACACACGTGCGTGCGCACGTGCAACCAGCTAGAAAGCATCTTTACATGTTATATTTAATTTATTTTATATTTATATACATGTGCGTGCGCACATGTGCCTTTGCTAGTCTATACTAAAAGGATTCTAAAGAATTGAAAACACTTCTCACCCAAAAAAATCCACCCCCGCCACTCACAAAGGGCCCACCTGTCAGGTTCTAGGACGTGGGAAGACGCAGAAAATATGAAAAAACAGTACAAAATGTGAAACTTTTTTCACCTAAGACTCTACCCATACCCACGCGGACCCACCTGCTCATGATATACCCACATTTGTAACCACGTCTATACACAATTATCCCGTATTGCTAATAAACAATATATTAGAGAGTCTTTTCCATATAAATAAAGACCAACTATCTCAAAGATGATGTGCATCTACATTTGAGAATAATATCTAAAACTCTCTGTACATAAGAGAGCGAATATAAATATTTTTAAAAACGCTTCACACGACTGGTCTGTTTACCATGGTCCACTCAAGTAATATTGTTTATGATATATATGTCATCAATAAACGTACGTGCCGCACGTGCGTTCATACTAGTATACAGCAGTGAGCCAAATACAGAATACAGATGTAGCACGCAGTCCAGAGAAATGTTCCCACTCACGAATCCATGTTAGGCCTCCTAGCCATAGATGGGCCGGGCCTCCGTAGTACACATTCCACACGGGCCGTCACGTCAAAAATAGCCCATGCCCGGAGCAGAACGAAGCCCAATACTGGCCCATTCATGAGTCAATGAGTCTCAGTGTCTCAAACAGCTTTGCTTATGCATGCATATAGGGTTGCTTGAGCTTCAGTCTCACTCCATCTCTCTCTCTAAACTGCCACTAATCTCTGTCAGTTGGAGAGCTAAAAGCGTAAGTAGTCGACAGCCGACAAGGGGACTTTATTTCTGGTAAGATTGGAGCACTAAAATACTCCAATCCGTAGACCTAGCGGACGCTTCTGGACTCCCCCGTAACTGTCAGCATCTTTTAAACCAATTAACTAACCCATCAGCAACACTAACCCAACCCAACACTCCTGCTAAAAGAGGCAGCTATGTGTAATTAAATAACTTCTAATCTAATCATGGTCCCCCACTCGCCTAGCCAGGACAGACTATGCCTAATTATAGTATAATCTAACCGCCACTTGCTAAATCCAGTTAAAAACCGTGTACGTGTCAGCGCCCGGTTCGAACGTCTGAACAATTGCGAGGATTTGTTTATTAGCCTACATGCAACCGTGGTTTACGTCACGGGTGACCTCAATTCGGAGGAGTATCATACCATCTTTTTTTTAAAAAAAACAAAATGGAGTTTTTGATTTGCAACAAGTACACATACCATATGGTGTCTCGGTGGGCCCAGCTAGCTCCTCCCATGAAGCCATATGCTACTTGTTTGCTAATTTACACCTCGACTACGTACAGTGTTTGATTGTAATTAAGGTACTATAGCGTATACGAGTACATGTACTTATTTGCAAGTTTGTTTGCAAGTAGAGAACTATAAACTGCTTATGTTTCTTGTTTATAGGGGAAGTCCCGTCACTACTCATGTGCCCTTGAAAATTAATGGGACCACAGCTTATGGGGCCACTTGCAATGGCCGATCTGGAATCAAAACTGCCGTGCAGATGAGACTGGAGCTTTATTAGTGGTGAAATTAGAGGGGATGAATGCTAGTGTTTCTTAAGCTTTGAGGGTGGATTAGTTTACATTTTTAGCATGATTGTGTCAATCTTTAAGCGATATGGATGTACTTTTGTATTATTGTCGCTGTCCCGATGTGTTTTTTAAAATGGTTAGAAAGCGGGTGCGTACGGACGCGAGTCTAGATGTTTCGAGAGGGCACGTGTGCCTGGTCAGCATGGTCCACGTGCAGTAACCTTTACAGATTCAATGGTGGCAGTCTTTGATGGTACTACTACTACGTACGTGCGTTGTGTGCTTGTGGTATTGGTATACAACAGCCGCTATCTATTTGCAAAAAAAAAAATCACATGTCTTATTATTTCAATTTTTAATTCATATCTACTATGAAAATATATTGTCAAGTACTTTTATGCATTATAAAAATGAAAAAAGTGTATTTTTCATCCCTAAAGTATTATACAAGTGTGAGTTTCATCCCTTATGTTTCAATTGGTGCAAACTAACCCCTTAACTATCTGAACCGGTGCATTAATCATCCCTGCCTCAGTTTATAGTGCAATCAGACACTGGTTTATGCCATATAATTAGCTGACTAACATCTTCTTAGCCACATCACACCCTGTCTTTGTAGTTTTTTCCCTTCCGTAAAGGTGCAAATGTATTACCGTTTTCCTATTGAGATATAACAATAATTCTTATATAAATATATTATGATTAGCCAGTGGCGTGACTAATCAACAAGGAATAAATTAACCTATGTACCATAGCATAAGATAAGTATAGCCCACATGCTCTATCGTAAGAAAATTTGTGAAAGGTTCTATGTCGCTAGTGTTGTTGTCTTGCTGTTCTACTAGAGTTTTTTTGACGTATTGGTGGATGATGGGTCTGATTTAGAATTCGGATGGCATGCTATCATGGATTAGTTAGGGTATAGTGTCGCTAGGTAGACACCAGTCAGCTGATTATATGGCACAAACTGGTGCCCAATGACACTAAACATTTATTAAACCAAGGTAGGGATGATTGGTGCACCGGTTCAAATAGTTCTGGGTTAATTTGCACCAATTAAAACATTAGGGATGAAACTCACGCTTTGATAACACTTGAGGGATGAAAAATACACTTTTTCTTATAAAAATTGATTTATACCATGTATCCTGAAATGTACTGAGTCATCACAGCATCTCGTTGTCGTTGTGTCATAGTACACTCTGTCTATTGTCAACCTGTATTGAGCCAGAGGCTTAAACTTATAGACTTTTGAAATAATTAAAATCATAGACTTATAGACAACTTTTTTTTTACTAGGTGTGGCCAACAGAGGGGCCCACCGGTGCCACCGAGGCGGTGTGAGACGTGCCGCAAAGGAGCAGCTCCTCAGCATGCACGCGGCCGGGTTCAAGTCCGGGCGGGTGTGCTTCACACCTTTGGAGCCGCACCAACCGAGCTAAGCTCGGCCTTCAACCTATAGACAACTTTCACCGTAAAAAACTTAATCGCCAGTTTGTATTTTTCCTATGAACCTACTAGCACTAATTTATGTTATTAATCTACGTGATATTGTTTGAGCATATACATGGCCCAAGAAAAAGGAAACCTTTTGACAACTCAACAATTCCAATAGATTCAATTACAATTAGGATGTGGTAATTTCCCATTGAAGTATGTGTGTATGAGGGAAGAGAGAGATGTGACCAAAGGACCATTGAGATCGAAAGAGTGCATGCAACGAAAGTACTATGCTACATTATAGTCCATTGCTCTTGGGTATGTCTCCTTGTGGAATGAATACATCTATCTAGTACCATCACTACCAGGAAATAAACAGAACACCTAGTACCACATGGGCGGTGGAAATGTCATTTTGTGACAAGGAAAGCATCCAATCGCCAACCTCCTGAATTTGACAAGCACGATTGGCTCAAATTGGAGTGAGATATATATCCAAGTTAATTAAGAGCTGGCACATGATCAGAAATTAAGGTACCGTATCGTACGAAGTTGTGCTATTCCAGATAAGCTTGTTTGGCCTTGTAGATTAGAACGTACGAATCCCAAGTTCTACTAAGTTTGCACCAATACAGACTAAATCCTACATTTTTTTCCCCTCAGACAAAGCAACAGAAGACAATTTTCTCGCCTAAATCTAATCAACTGTATTGTCTTCATGTTGTTTTTAGTCATCTTTCTATATATATTCTCTATAATTTTGCTTTCATAAATTTAGATACCCGCTTGCTAACTTACTTTTGTCAAACCTATCTCCACGAGATTGATTTTCATCCGAGGACAAGTCCCAAACCTGAACTTCTCACTGAAAGGCATACTATGAACAGTCGATGCGTCTGCCAAACTACTTCAAAAAGGGAGCTAAACCAGTAAGCATGCAGTTGCTTACTTGCTTTGGACTGTGATTTCATAAGCGAATTACTTTAACACTCATCTTCATCGTCCTCCTTTTGGTTTAGAGAAAAAAAAAGTGGCCTCTATTTTCTTCAATGCGCATCTTTGTCATGAAAAATCATGAACAGTACTAAGAAGATCCCATCGGATGGATGGCACCGATGGTGTTGATAGTGGTCTACACGAGGCACCATCATATCATCACACATAGGTTTCTTACCCGTGCTGCATGATGATGAAGGTGAACAAAGTGAAGGCGTCTATTGTTATCTACCGTACTGTGCATTGCCACTTAGGCTTTTATAGGAGTTGCGAACGGAGGAAAAGAAGCCATTCAATTTATCTCGTAAAATGATTTTATTCAAAGCTAAATATCAACTATTCCCCAATCCCCTACTAGGCATAACTCATCACTCGAGGTTTCTCATCCTACAGTGCAAAGAGTGAAATCAAGCAAATTATTTTTTCCAAAGAAAAAAAGCTAACTTTTGAGCTTATGAGTTTGCACGGCATAAAGTGAAATGAATCCATCAAACAAAGCGCCCGATCAGCGAAGGTGATCAACAGTAGAAAGCTGATCGAGACACGGACGCAGTGGGAGCAACTCAAAGCTCACACACATACAGTAACACGCGTCCCCATCGCAATTACCATGGGGAAAAAGTCGATGGCGTCCTCGTCATCACTGGGCCTTTAGGCAAGAGCATGTGCCGCATGTCTCTTTTCGATCTCCATGGCCGATCAAACCCTTGGAGATCCACGACCCCCATTTCCATCCATCTTTTTGCCGTCGTCGTCTAATCTCAAGTGTTATGTGCACAAATCACCTCATGAGCCGTGACAAATCAGCAATATCTTGCGTCAAATTTGCGAAAGCTCATGTCTCTGAATTTTATCTTGTGTCATCTCAGCCTTTCAGAGGAGATTAACCCCTGGATCCCATCATCATCCATCACCGCGCCGCGGCCCAAGCTGAAGAAACCGCCCATCACCCTAGTGGGCCCCCACCACGAAGCCCCGCGCGAACCGTGGCCCACCCCGTCAGCGACTCCGCCGCGCCAGCTCAGCCGAAGGCAGCGAGATATTTTCCGACACCCCCACCGCCGCTGCCGCGAGGGCCCTCCGCTGCACGCTGCCACCACCTCACCGAGGCCGGCGGCGCGGACACGTGGGGAAGACGACGGAGCTGTGTGCTGTTCCACCCCGCGTGGCGGATGGATCCCCTTCCCCCGATCCGTCTCCGCGCCTCCAGCTTATTGCGTTGCGTCGCGCGCGGGCGCAGGCAGCGAAGTCGCAAGCTAGCGAACCCTCCCTTGGCCTCTCTCTCCTCGCCAGCCATTTCTATTCGTCGCCGCCGTATCGTCGTCGGCTGGTCCCAGTGGGTGGTTCGCGACTTGCGAGGCGGCCTCGTGGTTCACGTGCGGGAGCGAGGGGGTTTGTTGCGCGCGGTGTGTGCGGGTTGGTGGTGGCGTCGTCGGAGATGAAGAGCGGCGGCGGGGGAGGAGGAGGAGGAGGTGGGGGGAGGGAGCGGTGGCCGTGCGACTACTGCGGGGAGGCGGCGGCGGCGCTGCACTGCCGGGCGGACGCGGCGCGGCTCTGCGTGGCGTGCGACCGCCACGTGCACGCCGCCAACGCGCTGTCGCGGAAGCACGTGCGGGCGCCGCTCTGCGCGGGGTGCGCGGCGCGCCCGGCCGTCACCACGGCGGCCGGGGCCGAGGCGGCGTTCCTCTGCGCCGACTGCTGCGACGACGACGGCGGCGCGCCGGTCGAGGGGTTCTCGGGATGCCCCTCGGCGGCCGAGCTCGCCGCGTCGTGGGGGATCGACCTCCGCGGCGCGGGCGGCGGGTTCGGCGGCTCAGGCGGCGCCGACGCCAAGGAGGCCGACGACGACGCCTTCTTCTCCGTGCTCGACTACTCCATGCTGGGCGGCGCCGGCGACCCGGACCTGCGGGACCTCTACGTGCCGTGCGACCCGCCGCCGGAGTCCGCGGGCGGCGCCCGGCGGCTCAAGGGGGAGGCGCTGCGCGACCAGCTCGCCGAGATGGCGCGCCGCGAGGCGGACGCTTCGCACCCGCACGCGCACTCGGATCTGAGCCCCCGCACGCCGCGCCGGAACTCCGCGGCCTCCAGCGGACGCTTGCCGCCGGGCAAGGTGGTGCCCCCCGCGCTGCCGCCGCACCCTCCTCCGCCTGCGCAGGCGGTGCAGGAGGTGCCGTTACCGTACACGTCCCTGCTCATGATGGCGTCGGCCAACTGCACTGAGCTCATTGGCGGCGGTGACCGGGTGGCTGACGACGACGAACAACTGCTATGGGATTGCGCTCCGCCCTCAGTGCCGCCCACACAGGTAAAACTTGAAGAGAAATTATACCCACGCCATGTGAAAAAGAATAAAATGGCGGCATTTTTACTTCTTAAGCTCTATGTCCGGTCAATTTGCAATGGTGATAGCATAGCTGACACTTTCTCCTTACCAGTAGTATATTTAGTTGAGTTGTGAATATGAGCTGAGAATTCACTTGCCTCACACGTATTAAGGTCACACGGTAGTGAGAAATGTCAGCTTCTTAAGTTTCAAAGGTAACTATAGAAATCAAATTGGCTGCAGTTACTAGTCCGTTATGCATATCGACCAGATTGAGAAATGCAGTCAAGATCTCTGGTAGGTGAATGAGTATATAGATGTAAACAATTGGTTTTACGCAAACCTTTTACATCTGTACTAGTTTAATCTGGATTTATAGGTGTGGGTTCCTGAAACCATCAAGTTTTACAGGTCTATGCCTTTTTGCGCATCATCACCTGGTAGTAATCTGTGGTTCTGAACTTGTCATGGCTCTTCCGGTAGTTTCCTAGGTTTTGTCAGCCAGGAAAACAGAATGATCGCAGTAGCTTTCAGTAGAGAACCAGAGATAAATTTGATCTATCTGCTTTCACCATTTATGATTTGTTTTTTCATAAATAGCTAGTAGTTGTGATAAAGGTTCACGGACAAGTTGTCTTTGGGACATTGAATGCACAAATTGAGCTGGTGAAGAAAGTTGCATTTCCTTTAGCAAGGATGCAAATTATATGTACCTTTCTGAAGAAGCATTGCTATCATGATGTGGAAAAGTGTGATGTATGTGATTTCACACGCTACTGACTATTATTCAGAATTTCAGATTATATTTGACTTTTTGGATACGAAATGGATCGTATTTGACTTTTCGGATACGAAATGGATCATATTTTTCATGTAAATCTGCTCAATAATTGCGCACTGATCCCAATAATTATTTGAACTTCTGATTGCATGTTTTATTGTCAACTACAAATTGCATTCTTCATACTACAGATGCTCCAGAATCCTCCACTTTTGTTCGAAATTGATGTTTGAGTCTGCAAATTGTTAAGGGTCGCAAGGCAGTTCATTGTTTGCTTGTCATTTGCGTGGCAGATATGGGATTTCAATTTAGGAAGGTCACGGGATCACGATGAGAAGTCTGCGCTTGAAGTTGGATTTGGTTCGAACCATGGAGGCTTTATGATTAAGAGTTATAGTGACATGCTTAAGGAAATTTCTTCGGGGACAACGAAAGATCTGGAAGATATTTATGACTCAAGATACTGCTCAACTGCCGAAGATATCATGTCCTCTAATATCTGTCAGATGTCATCGAAAAATGTAAGTCTTCTTCCCCTTTTTTCCGTAGGCAAAAGGATTCTTGGTGTGCAGCTGTGCCTATCCAGCACATGTGGCAAGTTCACTGTAGTAACAGTGTCAACTATGTATTCTTCTCATGTAGGCCATGTGATAGAAAAAAAAAAGTATTATTGGTCATGGTCTCATGGATGTGAAGGCATAACTTATCTCATACTAATTCAATTTTTTTATTTTCTTCATATCAATATAGCCCTAAATGCAGAGGAGTAAAGTCAAAGGAAACATGCTTTTCTGATTAAATGTGCCACTCGTATAGATTAGCATCGTCCTCTAATTTGTATGCTGTACCATGACTTTGCCCTCTCAATAACTCATATCTAGCTTCTATGATAAAATCCTATGGTCTGAGTTGAGGATATTTTTGTTTGGGAAAAAAATTGTTGATCAAAGCTTCAAGATCAACAAAGCACTGAAAATCAGCTGTTTGAAGAATACACCGAACTTCTAAAAACAAGTTTATGTTTAACGACACTACATATTGCACATGTTTGATAGCTTGATGCGACACTTATTGCTTCGATTGACTGCATAACCGAGCTTTTGCTGATGTGGATGCACTACTTACTGTTGAATGTGTTAAGGCAGTCATGCTCATAATTAGATGTAGATCTTATCTTGTAAAGGGCTATTCATGAAAAAAGTGGGCTCAATGGTCCCATATGGTATGAACACATCGAGCTGTTTTCGGGGATAGTTATGGGCCACCATACATATCCTTGTTCCATCCTTCCCTGGTCCACAAGTCATGGGTGGCATCTTGTTTCTTTATGAAATATTAAAGGCCGATTTTGTTACCTCCAAAACATCCCTATACAACGCCCCACCACGTGTTCTTTGTTTTGCATCATTGTAGAGAATAAGTACCAGGTCTCTCTTATCTGTGTATAAGCAGTAACATTTTCAGCATTGCCAAGCTGCTGATATGTAGCTGAAATTTCCTCCTCAGGTGAGCACTGGGAGCAACAAACGGAAGGTGAGCTCCTGTGCTTCGACAATCGACGGGCCAACAACCTCTGGGAACCATGTGCCCACTTCAGTACCAGCGCTCACAAGGGAGATCTCCTTTGGGGATCAAACCGTCTCCCCCGCCGGAGCTGAGAGGCCTGCAGCCATGAGGATCGACAGCGAGACGCTTGTGCAGAACAGGGACAGCGCGATGCAGCGGTACAGGGAGAAGAGGAAGAACCGCAGGCATGGATCCATGAGCTGACCTTGACCCTTACCTGCCTGCTGCTGACAGCAACAACTCATGCATTATTAGGAGACACTAGTTACAGTTTTCTTACCAATCGTTTGGGTCATTCTCCTGCAGGTACGAGAAGCACATCAGGTACGAGTCGAGGAAGCTGCGGGCGGACACGAGGAAGCGGGTGAAAGGGCGGTTCGTCAAGTCGACCGAAGCACTGAATGCCGGCGATGGCTGATGAACTATCAGCCATGGCCTGTGAAGATCGAGCTCGCTGCGTCGCGTGTAATGGTGATGGAGCTACAGCTGCTACTATACTATCCGAAGGTGGTACGGTACGCTACACCTACGCACGATGCTATCGCCTGAATGGCTACATACACAGCGTTCAGCCAAATTTTGCGTTGAAGCAATCGTGGTCATTGGTCAGTCAACTCCAGAGATCGCACGGTATGCTTGTAAGAGACGACACGCCCCTTTTCGGTTGTCATACAGAACAGGAATAGGCAGCTTATACAGTACTATATTTACCATGTGGCTTTGCTACGAGCGTCTGATGCGTGAGTTGGCAGTCAACAAAGTATCTTATATGTTTTGTTTTATCCTCCAACTCTCCAAGTGTGTATTTGTGTCGAGTGTTGACCATATTTAGTGGGACATATATATACATGCTATTTGGAGAAGAATATATAGACAATTCTAGTTCTAATAACAAACGGATCAGGCTACCAAGCATAGAGTGTGAGTTGCAACCAATATTATAGACAAAAAAAAGGTGCATCCTAGCAATATACAGGCAGTTCGACAGCATACTATCATCTTCAGATCGAGGTTGCAGCTAAGCTTAAGACTAGTAGTAGAATTATCTTTGTGCCGGCGGTGGAGGTGATGATGCGGTGGCCGGGAAGCGGGAGAGCGTGGCGGCGACGCCGAGCGCGACGAAGGAGACGAAGGCGAGCGCGAGGGAGACGGCGCCCTTGTCGCAGTAGAGGCCGTAGAGGCGGCACACGGCGAACCACCCGGCGGGCTCGTTCCCCCACAAGGCCACCGACCCAATCGCCCCGGCGCCGGCGGTCGACGCCGCCTGCAGGTTCACCGCCATCTGCGCGCGTGCCGAAAACAACCAACGGGCTCCGATCAGATCAGACTCTCTCTCTCTCTCGTGTGCATGCATATATCCATCATTATTGGAGAACGAAGCACAGTAATAACGAATGAACTGATCGAACCAAATTGAACAGCTAACGGATGATAATATATGTATATGTACCGGACCTGATCGAGGTGGTGCAGCCAGTGCTTGCTGACGAGCTTCTTCACGAAGATGGCCGTCAGCGCCGAGTAGGCGGCGCAGGCGAGGTTGATGGCCACGAACGCCCTGCAAGTTTTTGCATTGCAATGTCATATATCCCGCTGATATAGCTAGATCTGAACACGATACTACACTGATGATAAAACCAGCTATGCATGTATATGTGTATACGTACTCCCAGACGGCGAACATCCTGAAGGTGACGGTGATGCCCCAGCGATCCTGCCTGTTGGTGGCGACGACCACGGCGGCGGCGACCGACGCCGCCAGGGCCAGCAGCCGGAGCGCCGCGCTGGTCCTCACGTGCGCGGCGGAGGCGGCACCCATCGCCGTCTCCGCCGCCGCCGCCGCTGTCTGAGACTCCAGCTCGATCGTCATCGTCTTCCTCGCCGGCCGGCTGCTCAGCTCCCCTCCTCTCCTCTATCTATCTGACCGGCCCTGAGACGAGTGCACGCGTGCGACGTCGCGAACAGCGGCAGCTGATGTCGGAGCCTCGGGCACTTATAACACCCGAATAGACAGACGTGTCTATCTGTCGGAGGGAAAAACCAAGAATAGGATGCGTTTGAGAATGTTGCTGGACTCTCCCGTATGGGCACCCATCTCCATGTCAAAGGATATATATGTATGCAGTTCAAATATATCGTGTTTGAGAATGCTGGACTCTCTTCGAAATTTTGCTCTTTTTTTCAAGGTTTTTTTGACAGGCTCTCTCTAAGAGCTGTTTCATTTGCTAGGGGCGTGCCGTGCATGAATAAATCTTCACGGATAGGAAGCGCAGCAAGTGATTTGGCCTCCTACGTGCCTTCCGTAACCAACATAATTTAGAGGCCTAATAAAACCCAACAACAAAACTATAAAAGAAAAAAAAACAGTCACCACTCTACGTGGAAAAGAAGAAAAGAAGGGTGCCCGCACGGCTACCGTTTCATTAAATCGAATGTCCGGCGTGAAAGTATTCTCGTGCCTTTTTTTCTTTCTTTATTTTTCTAATTATCACTAGTTAAGTATATAGTTATAGAAGATACGAAGTTGCAGTCAACATCCAAAAACAACGGTTCAACATTCTGATTATACTATTTTAATTTTTTTCACATAAAAATTAAATTAACATGTTCAAAGTGTTGAACTAATGCAATCAACTTTTTCTCAAACATAATTCAACAATTCGGATAAACTAGATCAACACTTTGTATGGAGATGTTGAAACAATAAGTTCAAGATGTTAAGATAATCATTCAAAATGTTGAAATAGCATATTAGAAATATTAATTCTAAAACATACATCCTCTGTCTTCGTGTATCTGACCGGCTCTGACACGAATGCACGCGTGCGACGTCGCGAGCAGAGGCAGCTGATGTCGGAGCCTCGGATACTTATAACATGAAGAATAAACAGACGTACGTGTCTATCTGTCGGAGGGAACAATAATCGACAATAGAAAGCCTTTGAGAATGTTGCTGGACTCTCTACCGTATGGGCACCCATCTCCATGTACAAGGATATATATGTATGCAGTTTAAATAGATCGTGTTTTTTAGTGCTGGACTCTCCTCGAAATTTTGCTCTTTTTTCCAGGGTTTTTTTTTTTGACAGGCTCTCTCTGAAAGCCGTCTCATTAGGGGCATGAAGAAATCATCAGGAACGGATGGGAAGCGCAGCACACGTAGTTTTGCTGAATGGAAGTATGTCATAGCCCAGCCCAATTAGCGCCCAAACCCCAAAACCACGCAAACCGTCATTAGCCGGCCCATAACATGTGCTTCCGAAACAGCCCTGCCGGCAAGTGACACCAACCCACATAACGCCTGTATGGCCCATTGCAACTTCACCTCAGATCGGAGACGGCCCATATATGGGACAGCATTTTAATATCAGCACACCATACAAGCATTCGTCAAGAACAACCCAAGCATTTCGGTTGCCAAACGACACGAAGCATTTCTGTTTTCAGAGTGGAGTGTTCAGAACCATGACAGCACAGCCTTCAGCGTTATCAGAATCAGGAGGAAAGACCATGTAGATAAAACATCACGGGGATGCATTTTATTGGAAGAGTAAACCTGTACATTTTGCTGGCGAAAGATGAAGTGGCTGGTGACCGAGTTAGCCATGGTAAAAATATTTACAGATTCTTTTTATGCGCAGCAGCGCATTGCTATACATGACATGAGAGCACAGGTAAACATCAGTTGCTTATATCAAAGTACTTGGGATCAGCGGGGAAATCATGCTCCACTCGCAGCTGCAACAAAGATGAAACCTGTCACATTAAAATCTATGATTTTTTTTCTCGTGCAAAATCTATGGATTTAACAGAACAAGATGCAAGCAAGGAGCAGGACCGTCGGCATCGGCGATACGTTGTTAGGGCAAACTTACAAGTGTTTTGAAATTATTCTAAGAAAGACTAAAGATGGTTTACCATTATCTAAGGAAAAAACGGAGTATCATTTTTAAGTATGTGCATTTTGTGCAATCAACTATACTCATAAAGTAACTCAACCCAGTTTCAGACAGATGATGGAAGGAAAAAATTGAGAACGCTAAGAACAGCTTCAAGATCTGTTTGCGTACCTCGCCTTCATCTGAATCTGAGTGCCTTTGAGGAAATACAACTCTAAGATCATTGTAGAGATAGAATCTCCGCTCTTCCTCGGCCACTGCATTACTGTTGTATGGCGCTGATGATGGATCAGATTTGCACCGTAGCATTGATTTTGAGGATTTCTTGGGGGAGGGGCACAGAAAACGTAGGTGCAGAGCATAGCGAAGCACACCTCCACCTGAACTATCATTGATCTTAGAAGATGAGCAGCATGGTTTCTTTCCACCTAAGTCAACCTTTTCCACTTGACAGCAGCAATCATCAGAATCAGAATTGCCTTTCTTACTCCCATGAGAGCTAGATTTATCCGATTCTTTATAATCACTCTCCGATGAACGACATCCTGTGTTTGGATCTTTTTCTGATTCGTCATTTGACTTGCAGTTCTGTCCACCGCTGCAGCCTGCAAAGACAACCAGAAGAATTAGTGTTGCCTCAAAATATACCAGTTTAAATTCAACCATTATTAGGTATAACCAGGCTATCAGCTCCATTACATTCAGAACATAGAGTTCCCCGTTCTCTAGGTTCACTTCCACATGAGACCGACTCAGAAGATTTCGGCCCAACATTAACATCACAGGCCCTGTTTCCTTCTTCCGCTGGATTAGAGGGTAAGACAGAGGGGGATAGTGTGACCTTTTGCCGCATGAAAGTCTGTCTCGTCACACAAGAGAAACAAGATGAGAACGGAGGATACAAAAAGGAAACAAAAGCAGGTCACTGCAATTGGTAAAGCAGGCCTCGGGAAAATGTAGCATTCAATCCCTCAGAAAAGGTAAAGCATGCCCATTGCAGGTCTCAATAGCTTCAGGCATGCACTAAAACAAACAGATTACCTGCACTGCCCTATTTCCAAATTAGTTTATTTTCCAGTAGTTAGTTGATGGCAAACCTCTAGGCAAATCCAATATAGAGGGCTAATGCATTGTAATATGTGCTGATCTCTCATGTGCATGATTAACATCATATTAAGCCTACACAAAAGGGGTGAGGCTAGAAGCAACCCAATAAATGAAATTCGCTATAAAATCTCCATACATATTTCAGACAGGTAAACATGCAACTATATACTCCAATGAAAAACATTCAGTTCTCTTCACTACACAATGAAAAACAATAGTCCAATGTCGCAAATAGCAATAGTTGTCCATTAGTCATTCTTGTACCTTGGTTCCCGAAGGCATGTCACTCAAGTCATAGTTGCAGAAGAAAGTATGAAGAGGAGTCTTCTCTGGGTTGCTCACGACCTGTCAAAGTTATATTCTTTTTATTTTCAATAGCAGAGAGACGATATACAACTTCCAAAAGTAGGCAGATGCAAGCAGTTCCTGTAAATTTTTGCCCTTATTTACTGATGTGGAGGAACTCCCACACATCAAACAAGAGCAAATAATACTTGGCTCAACTTGGCTAGAGATCCCAGCAGTAAGCCAACATATGTAAAAGATCGTAAGTCTAAACATATGGAGCAATTTCAAACATGAGCTGAATTATCCAAGGTAAAGGTGCAAACAATGGAAGGGTTTAAAATAAAATGTCATCAGAAAAACACCAAGCACGCAGTGTAAAACAACAGTACAAAGATCTTAAAACTATATATTCAAACTTCAGTGAGGCTTATAAAAAATTGTCTATGGAATTAGTACTGATGGACAATATTTATTTAAAATGCTCAGTATTATGCAAGAGATTATAGATTTCATGGAGCAAGGAAGTAAATTATGTTTTATCTCAGCTCTAACCAACTCTACTAAAGCAGATGCAGACAGCTCCATCCTCAAGAAAAGTTCTAATGGAAACAGGCCTCGTCAATTGAGATGACCCATAGATATCTGATTATGAACGATTTCAAATACAGAAAAAAGGAAGACAGACCATTGTACTAGAACGATGATTTCACCAAGAATAAACTGGTCAAAGGTCGGAAAGATATTAATCTTAAGGGTAAAAAACAATTTAGTACCAGTTGTATTCGTCCCTTAACAGGTATGCGTAAACGACTCTTTGCTGATCGTGAATCATTATTACTATAGCTTCTTTGGAGCTTCGGGCTTTTGCTGTTATTCGTAGGCGACCTCCCAGCAAGATCGATAGAAGAGTAATACAGCAAGGAGCTATCCTCATCGATACTTGTTACTGAAAATGGAAGTTTCTGAGTTGTGGGGAAGAAACTACCACCAGTGATACTTAGAACAGCTAAGAAACCATCAATTGTCTGCATTCAGAGGGGAAAATTCAATCAAATTCAACAGTCAATAACCCTGTATGCTAGTACCTTTTAGTAAGCAAACAAGAAATTAGAGACCTGAGTGTCTTTTCCATATGAGTATCGACCAGATAAAAGGGATTCCTCAAAAGAACCAACTAGTGACCTCCTCACAAGCAAACTTGAACTCCGACCATAACCAATTCGGGGAGACGTAGGGGAAGATTCAGGGCCCCAATTTCGATATCTTCTTAATGAAGTCCATTTAGGTGTCATAACATCAAGTTCATCATGTAACAAGTTAGTTTCTTCTGATATCTCCTGCATTCTAGTTCCATCAGAACGTCCAGTTTCCTTTAAATCAAGAAAGTCATTTTCAAGATCTCTCATCATATATCTTTGAGATCCTGTGACCTTAATTTTGTTCATATATTTAGGACTGAGAGGAGAAAGAGAGAGCGGAGAGTGTGCTAATTTTGCACTAGCTGCTAAATGGTCATAATAGGATACAGTATCCTTACTCCCAAGTAAAGGACCATCAGTGAATGAATTAGAATTGCTCCTAGTAACATCCCATTCTGGACTCCAATTGGAGCACCTTGAGGTTGGAGTGTCCCGTGTTTCAAAGGAATTGAGGCATCCAGTGTTGGCTTTTTTATTATCTGGGAACCCTGAGTTGCATACTTTACCGGCTGAATCAGAATGCCTAAATCTAGAATCGCCAGAAGAAATATTGAGCATATCACCATGAAACTGTTTAGGGAGCACATTTTTCAATGGAGAGAGCAGCCTTTTCCTTGCCTGAAGCTCATGCTCAGATGGCAAATTGCAATTGCTGTCGACCAAAGATGAATTGACCTTATCTGTTTTTGTTCCATCAGAAGCCCCAATATAATCAGATTCAAAGCCCGCAACCCTCCTTGCTGGCATACGGACAGAAGGCACCAGTTTGGGATAAGATCCAGAATTTGCATCTCTTGAATCAATTTTTAGTCCGTGGAGGTCTGCAGGTTCATCAAACGCATTCTTGTCTTTAAAATACCCATTTGATTTATTTGGGGCATCTAATGCAGTTTTTCTATTAAAATCACCAATCAATGGGTATGAAAACTCCCTACTACTTGAACCTCCTAAAGCAAGGCCATCCAAATCACAGGCACCAATATCTCCACAATGTGTAGGGCATGAAAAGGATGTGCGCGATGCTGTTGGCGCATCATCCTCGACTGAAGAAAGTTGGGGTAAACCCATCAGAACTAATCTTTCTTATCCTTGCAGAAAGATTTAGTTTCCTAATTTGTTTTGTTTGATGTCCTTCAGAATCTGTGTTTCAGTCACAGAACACCAAACTGATGCTCCAAGAATCATATGTTGAAATCAATTGATACTGGAAGGGTAAAACTACACCCCGATATCCGACTAAGACGCATTTGAAGCAAGGATATCATCATCTTTCCGCTGCTTCTACGACAACCAGAGATGAAACATATCTTGGACCCTGAACAAGCAACCAGAAACCTAGGATGAACCATGCCCATCACAATCCTGCAACAGCAAATCGAAGGCGTTACATGCTTGATACATCACCATGAGCTAGCATTACTCTATTTAGTTCATAGAAGGAAAGTAGTGTCAGCTTCTGAAGCTCCTCCTAGTTGATAAATCAGAAGTAGCAAGTGAACTGCAAACTAATGATTGCATCAATAAGTACTAGTAAGCAGGGACTATTATGCTGTTCAGACTACACATAAATCAAGAAAGTAGATGTTCATCACACAAATAGTTAGTACTATAGAAAAAGACATAAATGGACCAAAAATAACATTCAGATTAAAGAACCCCCAACCTAATAAGGGACTTAGCAGCTTAAGAAAGCAAGCAGCGCAGTGGGCGAACCCAAGAACATTCGCCGTATTATCGATCGGGGACAATCAAACTAAATTAACTGAAAAGCCAACATGATAAGATAACTTGCGGGAAATCCAAAACAAGAACAATTGATAAATCAAGAAGCCATCCTACCAGAGAAACCAAACTGAGAAATCAACCGCATGGCCGCCAATCGAATCGGGTCTTCAGCGATTGGACTGCTTCGATCCGATCGCTAGGAATCCGGCCAAGAAGTCGCCAATTCCTCCTGGGTTCTACCCTTCCCCTCAAGTTCTCTCCCTCCCCTTCCCAACTTTCTCCAGTTCTCTCCCCTTCCCTTTCCTGTGTTCTTTGGCTGCTCTGCCCCTCCTGTCCCTCTCCAATGGTGGCTATATATAATCCTGCAAGTAGGGTCCTTAATTGAGGGCGCTAATCAGAAATTACTAGGGTGGGAAACGCTGGATTAGCTGCGCTGGTAGCATCTGGTAGTTTCCAATCCGGCGGAAAGATGTTTCGGTTTGGCTTGTGTTGCCCTTGTTCGGTGGTTCCATTCCACGCCCATGGATAAATGTTTCCTGAGGATATTCATCTTGCATTTTAGCCCCTCAAGTCCTCCAATTTGGAAAGAGTGGTATGATGGCATTGTACACGGCGGGTGGAGAGACAAACGCTGTGTTTAGTTGCAGGTTGAAAAGTCACGTCGAGTCAAATCGAACGCTGTAGTACTTTTCGTTTGTTTATGGTAATGATAATTCTTGTCCTATCATAATCTAACTACACTTAAAAAATTTGTCTCGTCGTGTACATCAAAACCATGTAATTAATTTTTTTATTTACCGACATTTAATACTCTATGCATGAGGAGAGATATTTGATATGATGTGATGGGACTTATTGCATAGTGAAATTTTGAGTGAGGTTTTTAGAACTAAACACATCCACAGAAAAATCTCATTTGATGGATGGAAGCCAAGTTTGAAGCATTGTCCAGGAACGATAGAAAGAGCAACTAGTATGTGTATATTGTGAAGTATCTGGAGGGAGCAAAAAAAACTTTTTAGGGTTTGTACCGCCGCAAGTACCATTCAAAAGAAAAAAAAAGAACAAAGGAGAGAATCATGTGAATGCTGGCTTTGCAAGAGCTCCTGGAGTCATAATATGACTCGATCATGTAATACAGGTCATGTTTGGAACATTTTAATTTCAGTTTATGGTTAAAATAAGTTAAAACTAGAAACTAAACAGTACATTTTTTTACAATTTTTTTTTGCCATGTTTCTCCCCACCGCCTCCATTTATACTGAAACAAAAAAATGATTTAGACCTGCTTTTCAAATAAGCGTTATTTACAGTTTATCTGAGAAGCGCTTCTCACACCCGCTATTCCAAACAGGACCATAGCGTCAAGTGATCGTTGGGTCAACCACGTAAAAAATGAGATTTTAAAGTCATTTTAACGTTAAGGGCTAATGATACGGTCTTTAATAACTTTTAGGGTAGTGGGTGAACAAGAGGCACATGAACGATCTTAACTTCCACAACGTTATAAATTTTTTTCCCTATTGATAAATGGGCAATGTCATACTTGAAAACAGATAATATTATATAAAATAAAGAGAATTTTAAAATACTTGAAATTAATTAGAGCCATCGTTACAAGAAATCAAACAATGAAAAAAACTAAATACGTTTATTATATTCGTGGAACTATGTATAAAAAATAGTAAACCAACTATTAATTTATAGTAGATACTTTTAGGAACGGTAGCTACCTCTTCAAATCTTATAAAACAGCTCCTATAAAATAAATATCTACGTATCAAGACGTAACTATTAATTTATAAGATGATTGCTTGATGAGAATGGTAGGCATGAAACCATCCATCTAAAAGAGGACTAATTTGTTAAGTGACGAGAAACAAAAAAAAAAATTGAAGCGCGTGGACAACTGCCGGGTGCCGGCGCGGCCCAGATCCGTACTTTCTACTTTTGCATCAATCTAAAGGCCGATAATGGGTGTGTTTAGTTCAAAAAGAGAGTTGGAAAGTTTGGGTGTGTTTAGTTCAAAAAGAGGAAGAGAAAGTTCAGTAAAAATGTCACATCGAACGCTATAGTGTACTGTAACACTTTTCGTTTGTTTATGGTAAACATTGTCCTACTATGGTCTAACTAGGCTCAAAAGATTCGTCTCGTCATGTACATCAAAAGCATATATTTAGTTTTTTTAGTTACCTATATTTAATGCTCCATGCACAAGAAGAGAGATTTGATGTGATAGGTAAATAGTGAAGTTTGGAGAGACAATTTTTGAGAAAGTTTAGGAGCCTTCATGCATGTTATGACATTTCGATATGACGAGGAACCTTCTATTTAGTACTCCATGCATGTTATGACATTTCGATATGACGAGGAACCTTCTTTTTATATAGTAAATTTGAAAGTTACTTTTTAGAAAAAAAAGAAGCCAATAGCGGCCAAAAGGCGAGAGGATGGATAGAGGGCATCAAGGCTACATAGCATCATCTCATCGGCTATCCATCCATCCATCCATCGCCACCCGTCGATGAGGATCCAGAGGCGTGCATCGCAGACAGAGAAAAGAAACGGGTAGTGACAAGTGGCCCAGAGGCTGCCTGATCCACAACGCCACCCGGTGCTGTGATGGGAATGGCAAGCGACATCCCTTTCCCATTCGCGTGACCAAGTCCGTGTATCTTTCGAAAGCGAGGAGTTGGTCCTATCCCATGGGGCTCGTAGCACCCCCACAAAAAAACCTGCAAGTTGCAGGGCACATGTGTTGCCCTCCGGCGTCACCATCTGTTGCTCTCTCTGGATATACCACCACACCTGTAACATCGTAAGATAGAATCTTCCGACGGACCCTGCCTCTGATTGCCTGCAAGCATCAGTTTCACGGCAATTCGGGCGCGCCGGGTGGACATGCCAAGCCCGTCGCTTTCGGCACCAAATTCCTTATGTTTCTAGCTCAGGCATTGCCTCAACCATGCTTCATTTTCCTTCCTCTCGGATAACATTTCACAAAGGCTGTCTGGAGGGAGGACCGTAGAGTTTGTAGTATGGAAACACCGATAAAAAAAGGCGAGGGAAAAGAAAGCCGCAACCGGTATTTCTATCCGAGGACCTCTTGGAGCTCCTTTAAAATACATGTTATTGACACCATTTCCCTCATGTAAATCTCGCATGATTCACTAACCCGAGTTGAACCGTAAAAATGATGATGTAGAGTCCGGCCAGCCATCCGGCTGCTGCGGCGGAGAGAACGGAACTGGACATCTCATGGTTGCTCTACAAAATCAGCTCACGCTAGTTGAGTTGGAGCGGTAGTGGCTACCAAGTAGCATTATGCGACACATCTTTCTGGACATTGACAATGAAATGGGAGAACGAGAGACCAGTCTGGATTAGGCCGTTGCCGCCATTGGTACTGCTCTGTAGCAAGCCCGCTTCGCTGCTCGGACAATGTCATCCACCTGCAAGTGCAGTAATAACTACAGTCAGAAAGTGAATGGATAAACGGTCAATTATCAATGCGGAGTACCATCCATAGCCATACTCTTTTTTTCTTTTGTTGCAGACAAGTTCTAAAACTCAATGCCTACACATATTTCTGAAATTTAAGCTCAACATCTTCCAGCTATTTTCTCATGGGCCTACAGAGATTATGAGTTCTTTGTAGCTCTTTCCTTCATGATCTCGTAACTGTTTGCTACAATTTTCTCATGAATCTCAGAAGCTACCAGCTATGAACCCTTATGTCATGGGCCTGAGACATAGCTATGAATTAGGACCCTACAGCTATACATTTTCTCAAAATAGCATGCCAATAATCAATTGCGGATGAGCAGGCTAAAATAAATGGTGCAGCACGAAAACTGAAAATCCGGCATAGAAGTCGTATTATTTCTGGTGCTGCTATTGAAACCGATATGCCATTACTTCTGTAGAAGTTGGAAAGAAAGCGAAAGGACAGTCAGTATGGACCTGTGGAACAGCCATCCTCTCAAGGTTGGCAGCATACGGCATAGGCACGTCAGCTCCAGCAATCCTCTCAACTGGTGCATCAAGATACTCAAAGCTGTCCTCTACAACAGACATGCTGCAAACAAGACACATTCTAACCCATCAGGAGAGGCCCAGATCATATTGGGAGGGAGAGGGGGAGCGAGAGGCATACCATATTTCAGCGCCGACCCCATGTTGTGGGAAGCCTTCTTCTACGGTTACCAATCTGTTGGTTTTCCTCACAGATGCATTAATAGCATCCCTATCCAGTGGTCTAATTGAACGAAGATTGATCACCTGTACAAGGAATTACTAAAGAATAAGTTAACGATGGACTCCACTAGAAAAGAGATTTTATAGCACAAGACTGTCCTTAGAAGATATGCAAAAAGAAATTTACCTCGGCACTGATACCCTCCTTGGCCAGAATATCTGCGGCCTGAAAAATGACAGTAGATGAGAATGCAACCAGAACAATCAACCGGGTATATTTTATGTAGCACATTGGCAGATCCAGTCAGCTAAGTATAACTTGAATCCTCAAATAAATGTTTTTGGCCAAAAATGCAATAGAATGAAGTTAAAAAAAAAAGGAATGCTTCATACTACAGGTGACAAGGTTGGGCAAGGAAAACCATACTAGTGGGGAAAGCCAATCTCAGAAGCAAGGAAATGAAACCATTGCTCACCATTCCCAAAATAAAGATAAGCAAAGTAACCAAACACTTCTCCCATAGGTAAGCAAGGCTAGGTAAAGAACCCATAACAGCAAGAATCCATAAGCAAGGTTAGGTAACTAAACACTTATTGATCTAGTTTGAACTGTTTGTGTGACAAGTCATCTTTCATTTATTGATCCAGTTTGAAATATTTGTGTGACAAATAATCTTTCATAAACAAATACATATCAGAATCACATTCTTTGGAATTAGCACGTTGAATTCCAATAACTATGAAATGTGATAAACAAGAATGTAAGTCAGCACATGTACAAGCATTAAGCAACCGTTTCTTCCATCTGCTTAAGAAATCTAGTGTGCGCACCTGAAGAGCATATCCGACCATCTTGGAGAATGCTGTGATTGTAACATCTTTGCCTTGTCGCTCTATCTACATAGACAAAAAAGGAAAGAAAAAACAAAATTAGATTCTTCCAGACAATTCATCAAGATAAGCCTGATGAAACTGAACTCTTCACTTCCACTACATAAACACAACATACCTTAGCCTTGCCAATTGGAAGGCAGAAACTAGAATCAAGTACTTCAGCAGAAACAGGAAACGATTCACCATAACTGCAAAAAGAAAAAAAAAATCATATAATGAGATGCCAACTCACAAAGACAACCATAGAGAAAACAGCTGAGCAGAGCAAGATATTGCATACAGAAGTTCATTTTCCAGGAAAATAACAGGATCTGGGTCCCTGATTGCTGCTTTCAGCAAACCTCGAGCATCTTCTGCAGAATATGGAGCTAGAACTTTCAATCCAGGAACATGTGCATACCAAGCTGCATAGCACTGCATACTGAGTCAGTCAGTAATTCCATCAAGGTATAACATTTGCCTATCAAGAAATAGTTCGACACTAACCAAGAAAGCAAGAATGTCCATAAGAAAAGCGACATAAAGCTTACACCTCGTGCTCAGTAAACACTATTACGTTATATTTTCATTTTCAGTAGAAAAGTTCAAAAAAAGCATACGGTATGGAGATAAATAGCTCATGTAACGAACAATTTATTCCAACAATTGATCTATGCTCTATAAATGTTTGTATCACCACAAGACTTTCAAAACATTAAACCATATGCCATAGTTGTTTAGCTTTCAAAGGAATAAGAACAGCAACAGAGCAACCATATAAAGAAAATTTCTGCCAAAAACCTGTGAGTGTTGAGCACCAACTCCAGCAGCAGCACCATTTGGACCCCTGAAGACAATAGGAACAGATATCTGTCCAGCTGACATGTAGTTCGACTTGGCAGCTGAATTGATGATATGATCAATTGCCTGAATATGCAAAAGGGTGTAATTAGGAGACATTGTTTTTCTGTATATGGAGTATGCAGTATCAATATTATCAAAGATCCAAATAAACAAGGAGTCAATAACATGGATGCAAAAACTAAACAGATTTAGCAATGTTCTAGAAGATGGAGAACAGTATCATCAGACTAATGAACATTATTGATGCGCAAAAATGTAACAAGAGGAAATTGCTGTGCTAGAAATTGTGATCACTAAACATTCATCAGGGATACCATGTCAGCTTATATCACATCTCTGATTCAATAATCAAATGACTACGGATCATAACTGTTTCGTGGATTTTTACAGATTCGCCCAGATATTCTATCATGTGATGATAAACTGAAGCATGGAGGAATTCATGCAACTTTTATGCAAGAGAAGAATGTGTAGCATTATGATCGTCAACCATCAGTAGTCATTCTAATTTATGCAACAAATGCTTCTTTAAAAACTCTTAGAAATCGTGCAAAAAAAGTCAAAAACAGATAAAACAGGAATGAGTAAATAGCTGACCTGCATCGAAAAGTTGAATGTCATGAACTCTATGATAGGTCGAAGACCGTGGTAGGCAGCACCAACACCAATGCCAGTAAAGCCAGCCTGAACAAAACCAAACATATCAGTATTTGAATTCGATTGCATCAGCTTGGCAACTTATGAATCGATAATTATGATCAATTTGCAGGTTTATAACCTCAGTATAGGTAAGCAAGGCTAGGTAAAGAACCCATAACAGCAAGAATCCATAAGCAAGGTTAGGTAACTAAACACTTATTGATCTAGTTTGAACTGTTTGTGTGACAAGTCATCTTTCATTATTGATCCAGTTTGAAATATTTGTGTGACAAATAATCGTTCATAAACAAATACATATCAGAATCACATTCTTTGGAACGTAAACTTTCTTGCCAAATCTCAAGGTCATAACATAGAAGTACTGCATAGAGAAACATGCTATTTTCTTGGACGTACAAGGCGTAAATGTACCAACTGTCACTGAGATCTTAAAGGCATAATCCAGAGAAGCAGAGATCACACTGGATACTTAATTACGATATCTACAGAAAACTATTCAGCCACCAAAATCAACATATTACACAGCCCCGGTTTGGTTCAGTTGTTGCAACTTGACCAATATTTTTTTTTTCAATTACTAAGCAAGCACCACCGCGTAGTCTGCATACTGTTCAACCCCCAGGATAGCTACCATGCCAGGTGTTTCTTCACATATCTAAATAGCATCTCTGTATCATATACACAGCTGCATCATGAATGACCCAACCACTTAGATGCCCGCCACCAAACTCTTGCTCTGTACAGCTACTGCCATCCAATCCATCAAGCTCGGCAACAAACACCAAACGCCAGAACGAAAGTTTCTATCATCTACATCTCGAAACAAGAGAAAAAAAGTTTCTGCCATTCACATCTATCTATAGAACGAAAATAAAAGGTACGTGCCATCTAGGTACAGAATTACGCAGCAGAACTAAGCGAGCCGCGAGACGGCGAGCGAGCGAGCAATTCACGGGAAAGGAGCGCAAGCATTGGCAGCAGGAACCGGCGACGAGAGAGACAGCTCCCATTTCCCAGCGGGGACGAATACAGTTCCAAAACGGGATAGATTCGATTCGACAGCGCACGCGCGCACCGACGCGCGAGGGGAGGGAAGGGTCGCGGAGCGCTCACCTCCTTGGCGGCGGCGGAGTAGGTCCTGGCGTTAGCCGCGGCGGCCGCCGGGCGGAGGGCCTGCGCCAGCCGGCCGAGCACCTGCGCAGCGAGGGAAACGGATCACGGTGAGAACTGAGAAGAGAGCGGACCGAGAACCCGCGGCGAGGAGAGCGCGGTGGTGGCGGGGGGAGGAGGAGCACGAGCACTCACGCATCCGGATCCGAGGCGCCTCCGCGCGAGGCCCAGCATCTCCGGCGAAATCGGCGGACGACGGGGTGGGAGGGAGGGAGGCTGGCGACGACGGGGGCGGAGACCGGAGAGAGGGAGGGTGGAGGTGAACGAATGAGATGGATAGGCGTTG
>OAMR01000489.1:899609-938344 GCA_900205405.1 Echinochloa crus-galli
GGTGGGTGGGTGGGGTATCTAGGTTCTGGCGGAGACACGCTGCGCTGCGCCGCCTAGCCTAGCGAAAGGCCGTGTGCGTGCGTGCCGCGTGCGGCCGTGCGCCCGCCCGCGACGACCTGCATTTACCAAACTACTACTCCTATGAAATAACATTTCCGCATTGTGCGCGCGTCCGTGTGCAGCAGGACGTGTGAGAAGCATATCTGCAGTTGATACAGAAACCTGGTTCCCGGGGTTGCCATCCGATTTTATCGCGATGTCGACACGGGTGGCGTCCCGGACGTGTGGCGTTGGTACAGAAAAGAGGGTGGGACGGCGGCGTCTGGCCAATGACGCGGCCGAGGGCCAGCGAACCAACATCCACGGCCGTTGGGGCGTGCAGGGGCCAGATATTACTCCGTATTGGAGTATCTCGCAAACGGTCATGATTGGCTAGCAAACCATTCCGACATGGACACTTGGGAGTTGGAGCAGGGCAGGTTGCATTGCTGTTGTTTTAGGCCGGGTAGGAGTACGCGAAATGTAATCGACACGCACTAATACGGATGCAGCTAGAGATGGATGATCTTTGTAGTAGTTATTGATAAAAAGATGTGATTACACATGTCTCCCACCGTCATTAGCAACTGCTGATGGCGCGCGTCATTAGTTGGCCAATTGATCGTTAGGCAAGTACGTAGTATATTTCTAGAGGCTGTCGCGCCTCCGTGGCCAACCTTCCACTAATATGGGCACACGGGACGGCAGCGTACGTGCACTACACTTTATTGTGCACTAACTTGTTCCCGCCGGTCTCGTTGCTGACCGCAGCTGATAACAAACAAAGTGGGCACGATCCAACGGCTAGCCGCCTCCGAGGATGCGCGCCTGTATTTGTATACCACCGCCGTCGTCGATCGTGATGTTTAGCCAGGTGCCTGCGCTCGGTTCGGCCTACCGAACGCAGATAAGCTAGCTATCGTTGTCTAATTATTATACAGTATGCATACTGCACTAGCCAACTTGATTTATATAAGAAGTACTGTACGTGTAGATGCTTGATACCACGGCCTACAAGCTTTATTAATACTCCTCTTTGTATTCTTCTATTTAATATAATTGATGCGATAGGGACAGGTATATATTATATATTCGCAGGGGGCTAATATTCCTGCTTGCTTAGGATCAACTCAACCAGAATTACGTGAGCCAGATATAAGATATTTATATTTGTTTCGTTAGTCAAATCGAAGCTCCCTTGCTCTTTGCTCCATATTTTTTCTTTTTCTCTTTCTCGCTTTTTTTATACTAGGTAAGTGCCCGTGCATTGCTACGGGTACGATACATGAAGCAAAGATTATTAGTCATACGAAAAAATTAATTTTGACGGCTGCAAAATCGCACCAAAGTCCATGAAAATTAAGATACTATAACTGCGGTCTTCCATATAGTACTAAAAAAATTAATGTTTTTCGGCAAGGATTTGTAAAAATTCCAAAATAATATATTATTGCAAACATAAATAAATTACATAGAGAGACAAACACGAAGGCCTCAATGGCGAAATAAACAAACACTTATGTGTATCACTCTCAAGTAAATATTTTAGCAAGACCAAAATAACTTATTTCAGACCACATGTTTGGAACCGAAGGGTATTATGTTACCATGATATATATGACGGTTGGACATGGTAAGGCATCATCTGCTCCTAAGCTCGCTTACAGATTTACATTGCATGAATTCTTTTTTTTAATCTATATATAGTTGCATGGGTTGAGTAAAAAACTAATCCCTAGAAAACTTGTCAAGATATGATGTTTCCCTGGATCTTCCAATAAGACAAAAACAATAAAATATAGTTAGTTTCATTTTGTTCCACTTAATAGACATAACATGACTCATGATAAAACTCCTATAGTTTTCCTATTAATGTGAAAGTTAGTGCATTGGTCTTACTTGGCTTACTTGTGCCTTGAGAAAACTAGAATCAATATCAGTAGCTTTGTTGACGTAAAATCTGCAGTTCACGCCAAGCACACAGCAAGCCGAATTAGCTAGCTTCACACGCGAACGTTTGAATCCAGAGCGTGCAGTCAATTTTCCCTGCAAACTGACAAAGGAAGAAAATGTTTAGATAAAAACCTGGAATGTGCCGGATGATACCAGACAGTTCCACATCTACGGCTTCTCAAAGCCAATTTTGATCGACATATAGCTATGAACAAGCTATCTGTCAGCAGTCGAAGCGTTCATTGCATAATCGGCAAAGCATGTAAGAAGTACACTGCCGACCGCATGACATCACCATGAAGAAAGATCGGTATTTAATTAAATGATCGCTGCAGTTCTTAATCACAACCGATTAACGAGAATGAAGCATAATAAACGTGAAAACATGACCGTGAATCTCTAATAAACAAGAATGCATAGGTTTAAAAGCACTAGTCTACCGCATGTCTAGGTACTTTCGAACCCGTCAAGTATAAAAAACAAACAAGTTAATCCACCGCATGATACAACTTGTCTAAAATCACACCACCAACCAAGAATAGATCAATCTACCGCATGATATACTCTAAACATGGAAGGCTAAAAGCATTCATTATTTAAAACAAAGTCACGAACATGTTTCACTCATGAAGGGATTACCGAATACGGCTAAATAGCCGAATCGGGTTCCATGAAGAAGGAACAAGCTTTGAGAACGAACTTTGTTAACGATGATGGACCTATCAGATCGATTTCCAGCTCTAATCCACCGGATGATTAGTTCTAAAACGACCCAAAAACCTGCATCTACCGCATGATACCCGGCTCTGTCAAGATCATTAATGGAATGAGAATTTCTGTCATGAAATCCACAATACTTCTTGTCTCTCACTCCTTCAGGCCGAAGCATAGAATGCCCCTCTGGTAATTTGATTCGGCCTTCTTTCACAAGGAAATCAAACAATTTGTCTGCCTTAGTCACATCAAAATCATAAGCACCTTTAGTTTGCTTGATCCATTTTTGATTCACAGTAATCGGCTCTTTGCCCCAAAAATCTAATAGAGCCGATAACTTGCTTCAAGCTAAACCTTAGCCTACCGCATGACTCATGATCTAGCAAGAAAGCCTTCTTGAATCAAGCCTAAATCCACCGCATGATACTAAGCATGATACAAGGTTGTCGATACTTACGGAGGTCGACGGATCGATGATTCCCCTCAAAAAAATTCGACGACACGACTAAAGGACTCGAAAGTTGGCGCAAGGCCGGTTTGTTGTATGATTGTTCGATCCCTATTACAATCACCATGGGTTTATATTTATACCCTGGTTTTGACACAATTCCTAGTCGACTACGATTACAAAACGTTTATTTCCAAAGAAATACGTCGAAACGCCGTATTCATCTCGTATTCTTCATCAAATCGGCCTCTTCCTTATACTTAATCCACGTCATCACGCGTTCCCGAATGCTTTCCATAGAGCAGCTCCTTGCCGAATCGGCGACGGACTCCCGACGTTTGCCGAACGATGGCGTATTCCCGACCGCAGAGCATCTTTTGCCGAATGCTTCGAAGAAGGCCTTCCTGCCGAATGGAATCTTTCTACCAAACCTGGCCCACTTGTCAGCCTCTCTCAGGTGCCAATTTTTGGTGTTAACAAGCTTCTTGACAATCAGATAGGGCCTCTCTCATCTTACCCAGAGACATGCGAGTAGCTGAACGATCGCTGTAGCAAAGCATTAATGCTTTTCTGGAAGCTTCATTTGGAGAAAAAGAATCAATCCCATGGGTATAGCATTCCTCAGCCTCAGTTAAGTGTCCTTTTGCGTATGCTTGGTTTCCCCTAGAACAAATTAAGCAGCTTAGTTTCAAAACATCAAATATCACAAAGAATACAACACAAGTAACCCCAAACAGTGAAATAGAAGACACCAATAGTAAAGCTATTCAACAGGAATAAATCTACACAACGGGTTGGTTAATTTGTTCTCTCCAATTACCGGTGAGCTCATAGCCACCTGGCAGATTAAAGAGAAGAGCGAAAGATGACGGAAGAGCGACAGAGCCTGACGGCCACATACCGGTTCATACAGAATGGAGAGGCAGGCGGCGCCGCTGGCTTCTGCTCGTCGTCCCGCCGTGGTCGGATGCCATAGTTTTCAGATCTCTCCTATCTCCGTTCTTCAGATACAGCTAGCACTTCCACGGCAGGGCATGTATAAAAATGCTGTCCAGGACCCCAGGTTGACTTTGGAGCAAGTACTACCTAGAAAGAGTACCATGTTTGTTTGCATACTTGCCTTTGCAATGTTCAGTGTTCCGTTTGTGTGAATTACATATAGAAAATCATTATAAACCTATCATTTACTGCCTAACGGGCAATTTTATGGTTGTCAACTTGCGATGTCCTATTGGCAAGTTACACATTCTATAATTACACCCACCGACTTGCAAACATTAAAATTCTAAGTTGTACCGCCCTAAAGTGTAAACTGATAGGCCGCAGCTGCAATTCACCTTTCCCTAAATGCTAGTTCAAATTCCTTAGCGATCACCCATTAACCTATTGCTAGCCCTGGAAGCAAAGGTGAATCAATCTGAGCCAACAAACCTTAGCAATCAAATGTTTGAGAGCTCTACTTACATAGCCCTACATACGGACTCATGAAAATCTCGTAAAACCAGCATCCCAGGCCAAAATTTTAGTGAACTATTTGTCGGTGAGTATAAACCACACGAACCAAATTATATTTTTTAACAGATACTTGATTTGCAGGTAGAGCAGATTTTTGCTGGAATTAACATAGCAACAGTTATTTGTACACATAAACAAAGAAGAAGAACAGCTAAAAAGGGCAGATAACTTTTAATACACACCTCAAGCGGCATGAGTGCTCTTGGGATCATCCTGCAAATGGATCAAACAGAACAGCCACGAGTTAGATTACAGATTCGATCATGAAGTATGCCAGTGTTGAACAACTGAACAGAGCAGGTAAGTAGGTACCCAAGGACACCGCAGCCGCCATCCAGAACCGTCTGCGTGATCAGGCCCATGAGCCCCAATCCAGCAAAACAAGCAAGTCCTGATTTGAGCAAACAACATAATTTGCACGGAACAGTTTATACACGAGATATATATAAGTGGCAGAAATCTATGAACTACAAACATAATGAGTTCACGGTTGTTTGACAATGGTGTAATGGTTCTCATGTTTCAAGCAATTAGTAACCGATAGCAATGGTGAACATGCATATATCCATTAGGATTAGCAAAAAATTTTAATCCATGTACAGTTCTTGTGCAAACACACAAAACTACATATGTATCTCATGACTAAGCATCTATTTACAGAGTATGAAAGCTAAGAGAAGAAAAAAGTAACATACATGACTACAGACTAACAGAGGCACTAACCTGTCAGGTAGTCCTCAACATCAAGGCAAAACTCCCCAGAGCTCACTGAAAAAACCATGATACGAATTTAGATGACATGAGACACTATTAATTACCACAATGCAACTACTGGAGCAATTAACACAAACAGAACACTGACACATCTTTATTCCAAATATTTCCTTTGTTGCAAAGTGCGGACGGAGGTGCGGAGCGATGGGGGACTCATCGCAGGCGTCGGTCAATATTTTGACGGTGAAAATTAATCTCACGGGGAGGCGCAGAGCGGCAGAGTGATGAGGGTTTTGCGGGCGATCACGTACGTTAAAAAATACAAATTGACGGCGCAGGGTTCCCCACCGCGTTCTTATTAGGAGTAGAGAAGGGCACTTCTCTTTCTCCAGATGCGGATGCCAATATCTAATACGATATGGCATGCATGCCTGCATGACCTTCATTTGACGGAAGCAAACTCTCGGAATATTCAATCGGTCGTCGAGGCCGTTGCCTACTGGCGGTTCAACAAAACGATAAACGGAATGCGGTATGCTTGTCAATGATGTCGTGTCAAAAAAAATGATGTCGATCAATCGACAAGGAAAATACACACAACAACTTTGCAGCCTCTTGGACTACTGTTATATTTTCTATTTTATAAAAAATCCTTGGACCACTACTATTGTTACTCCTAGGCTGATTTTTTTTAGTAGAACCTAGGCTGATGTTATTAGGAAGGGGATCGAGTGTGTGTGTGAATTTGGCCCATCGTGGACTACTATTATATGTTGCTCCATGGACATGGGCCAAATTCCTACACAGCCCAAGTATGTGTGTACACCTTTTATATGGGCCGGGCCGGGCCAATTGACGTGAGGAGATTCATGGTCCACGATGTTTACCATTGTCATTTTGTCCGCGTTTCTTTCTTTTTTTTTAAGGTCATCTCTTGGATCCATTGGCCAATGACTGAACCTGAATCATTCTATAACCGCCGTCGAGACTCGAGAGAACCGCGGCTGCAAACACGATGAGTATGGATGTATGATGTATACATGAGCAAAAATGAACGTTTATGTGTGGTACACGACATCACCATGAATGGGGATGAGTTCCGTGGATGGAGGCGTTCAATACCACTACTTGCAACTTGCTAGCTTCTTCTTCATCATCGTCTTCGTTTTCATCAACAAGATTTTTTCTTCAAAAGATCACCAACAAGATTTTTTCTTCAAAAGATCATCAACAAGATTTTTCTAAGGTCAACGGCCGTGACTGTATATGGCTAACTGATACGTGAGAGTAGATACAATAGAGGGATACAAGTTTCAACTTTTTTTATAAACTGAACAGTTGGGTAATCTTAAAAAATGAATTATAAGGTAGACATACCAACAAAGATTGTGTCTATATCTTGTATGTATGTTTCTCCTGATAGAACATATCCAATTATCGCTTTTGCTGTAAGAAATTAACAGACGACATGTATCATGTTTCTGCCAGGCTAATTTTCTATTTGTCAAGTAAACTAATTATGGATATGTTTCTGAGGCGCCTCGGGTTCTGTTCCGATCCATCGCCCTTGTTATCCACGTGGGCCCCGCATGGCCTCCTCGATTGCAAGATTTCATTCATAAAGTTCATATATATGTATAGACGACGCTAGCTCTGTGCTGAAAAGACGACGTCTCACCGGCGCTGTCGGATGCATGAACGACCGCGGAGGAATTTATGCTAGCTGCTCATCATCATCATATCATATCATCGGATCCCAAAAGTTTCCAAAAAACAACTCCCAAATACACTATGCAAAAAGAAGATTCTCCATCACATCAAAATGTCATAACATGCATGGAGTACTAAATGTAGATGAAATAAAAAACTAATTGCACAGTTTTGTTGTACGCTGCGAGACGAATATTTTGAGCCTAATTAATCAATTTTTGGACAATTTTTCGCACATACAAACGAAAATGCTACAGTGTTGCAATGATTACGAAGGGACATATAAGTCCCAAATTTGAACTACCAAATTTGGATCTAAACAAGGCTAGAAGAAGAGCCAGCCAGTTCTGCTAATCGCACGACTAAATTCATAAATCAACTATAATCGTACGTGGTGGAGTGATAAATAGTCGATGTCTGTCTGAATCAGTCAGGTCGAGTACGCGATAAGAGTTCCAGATTCACAAGCCTGTCTGTCTCCTGCCCGGTGTGGCCCAACGAGTTACCGGAACTCCCGGCAACGGGCAGCCATGCAGGTCGACGTCGACCTCCAAGGCTCCAACCCAGCAGTCAATTTGGCCTCCTCCTCTGCCATCCGAAAGCAACCCGGCGATGGACGAACTGAACTGGCCGGAGGAGACATCACTGATGAAAAATGTGAATCATCTTTGAAGTGCCTGCGTGGGAGACTGGAACACTTGATTTTGCATCTTCACTGCGATCGAGCTGGAGTGTGATGGATGGATGGTTGGATTATGAATAGCTATAGCTTGTGGACTGTGTCACTGTGCATGTGCGTTCATTTTCTACTCCGTCTGTCCCATATTATGTGCATCTTTAGAATTCAAAAAATGTCCCAATTTTAACGCACACTTTTAGCCTGCAGACCAGCACGTGGGCCTGTTTGTTTAAAAAATTGAAGCACCGGTCATGGCCCAAATGCCAGAATCCTCTGGTTTCTTCCACCACCGTCTGTTTCATTCGCACCCTCCTCCCGCACAAGTCACGACCAACATTGCTGAGATTCGCCGCCGCCGGCCTCGCTTCTGCCCTGCATCCTCTGAGCCCCCTCCCCTCTCCTTCGTTCCAGATCTCCTCACTCCTCAGCACCCCCTCCATCCGTGCATGCCTCTTGTGCTCTTTCCACATCCAGAGCGCCTCCACCTCGCTTCCATGGCCGGCGATGGTACGGGCCCATGGCGTCACAGCCGATTTGGGGGAGCCTAGGTGGCGTCAATGGCGCGGCGGCAGCCTCCATGGCGCGGCGCCTCGGCCGCCTCCTCCCTCTCCCAGTCGCCTCTCTCCTCCTTCCCCACGGCTTCCTCCTGCACCTACCTCCTGCTCAACGGCGACCTCGGCGACGACGGCCCGCTCCCCGGCCTCCTCCCCGACGGCCGCCTCCTCCCGAGCCGCGCCACCTCCTACAGATCCAGCAAGACGAGGGCACCGGTGGTGGTGGTCCGCGGCGAATCTTGCGGGCGTGGCAGAGAGACCGATGAAGACGGGAGGAGAAAGGAGACCGAGAAAGACGACGACGTTATGGAGGCTTGTTCCTCCTTCACTGGTTTCTCCTTCGCCGTCGATGCGGCGGCAACGCGTCCGAGCCTCGATGGCCGGATTTGCTAGCCGGCGTGGTGGAGGATTCGCGAGCCGGCGTGGTGGAGGATTTGCGAGCCGAGGTGTAGAGCTGGGGCCGGCGGGGGAGGACGCTGTGCAGCTGCTGGTATAGGATAAGGACGGGAGGGGTATTTTTGTAATTTCACACTTATATTGGTGTGCGTGTCCAGTCTCCCAAATGCACTTATTCTGGGACGGAGGGAGTACGGCAAAAGTTCAGAGTCAGATCGAGGAGTGCGGCGCGCGCACGCAGTCTCCTGCTGCAGGCGTCGACCCATCGGATGGCATGATGTGCAGCATCTCCATCAGCAATAATAATTAATCGAGCATCACCGTCTGTCTGTAACGAGAGTATTGATATTCAGATCAGACGCGTGTGGTCGTTGATTGGCAGGCAAAGTCGGAGCCTCCGGGCGACTAACAACATCGTCAGTCAGGTCAGGTCAGGCAGCTAGCTCTGAAAGCAACGGATCGACGCACATGCATACTACGGCATAGGCTGTGTGTGTTCATCGCGCTATACATCTGCATCAGAATCCGAAAGAGCTAATGATCGAGAACTCCCTCTATCTCTCTCACGCACGCACGCTTATTCCTCGCGCACTGTAGCATCCGGTTGCTGCTAAGCACGCACAGTAACAGTACAGTATCGAATTAATCGTCACACATGCATGTATGCTTGAGCAAAGAGCCTGGCGAATGATGTGCAGTATCAGTCAGTCACTGTTTGGATAGATCCTCGGCTGAGACGGGAGCCAGAACACGAGAGGGATCTGACGTGCGGTGCAGCGGGCAATTATAGTTACGTTACGTACTGGAATTACATTAACGATCCATGAGTGATCGTCGTCGGCCATGGATGGATTGGACCATTTGGGTTGGACCAATATAATGCCTGCTGGACCGGATGTGTTCAATTGCTAGAGACGACGGCGTACGTCCAGTCCAGGCCCAACAACATGCCTCCAAGGCAGGGCAAGGCAACGCAAGGCTACCATGGTTAATTGGATCTGTGGTCGATCTGCAGTGCCCACGACACCTGCGGATGGATCCATCGATCCATTCATCGCCGGCGTCGCCATCACCATCACGAGAGCTTTGGTCGATCGGCGCCCACGGTACTGTGGCAAGCTGCTCCCCGGCCGGCCGGCGTTTGCTTGCAGCTCCGTCCCTCTTCTTCTTCCTCGTGTCGCCGTCGGCGGAATTCAACTCGGAATAGCCAGCCATCCGGCGCCCGTCCAGCTATAGCGCGCTGCTTCCTTGCTCTCCCGCATCGACAGCTCCACCACCCATTCATCCGGCCGTGGCGGGCCGTCCCGTCGACCCCACCCCCACCCGGCCCGACCCGCCCCGCCCCTGGGAACGCCGCAACGGGCGACGACTGATCCATCGAACAAGAATTTTTCTCTCTGCAGCGGATCGCGAGGCAAGATCGCGGGTCGCCGTCGGAGGGGGACGTCCGCCGGAAAACGCCACGCCGCTGGCTAGCTAGGGTTGCGTGCGCGCGGCGCTCGTCGGCCTTTCGGCGTGTCGCGGCCTGTCAGTAGCGGTCAGGTCTAACAGGCGAGGGATTGAACTAATTAACTGTCCCTGTACGCGAGTCCGGGGAGCGGAAGCAAGCAAGCTAGCGCCGTGCGCCGTGCCCTGAGAGCGACGGCGAGCGGACAAAGATGCAATTTTTTTTGCGGATCCAGGGGAGTGTGGGGATCTGAGCTTGGTGGCGACGGGTGCGCCATGCGTGCACAGCTCGAGCAGCGATTGGATTGTTTCGACCTTGTTCGTTCGTTGGTGCCTGAATGGAGAACCGTCAGGTTCAGATCGAGTTCAGAAAACGACTGCCAACATCAGCACGATCGATCGACCCATCAGACACGACTACACGAGCACGAGCAGCCTGATTAGTCGATCGATCCATCAGACACGACTCCACGAGCACGAGCAGCCCGATGAGTGAGTGATGAACACTTAGCGGAAAACCTTGACGGATTATTAAAATATTGCTAGATAGCAGCGCCGATTATATACTGGCAAAGCGCCAAAGCCTATCCACGGTGGCATGCATGATTGATGAGCGCTGATGATGTGAGAACTCGATCGATCAGGTTAATTAATGGAGTCGGGCATGCTGTTAATTTTGCTCGTCCGGCTTGTATATGCTGTGCGTCGCTGTTGCGATGTGACGGACGGCGTTTTGGAATTCAAAGCAAGATCTAGCATAGATACGCTCGGGTAAGGCCGTGGGACTGTCGCGGGGCCCACACCCCCGGCCGATGATGGAGCTCAAGGCGGCACCCTCTCCATTTTTTTTTGGCACATTGGAAAACCGAGCAGAGAGCATCATATCCATCTAATCTAATCTCCCCCTCCAACCACTCGCTCCCATCCCTTATCCGCTTCTTCTCCTCGATCTCCTGTGCTTGTTCCACACTTCCACCGTCTCATCTCATACTTGATACTTGGATACCCTTGCTCCATCATCTTCAGGATCTGAACTCTGAAGAACATATCAGTGTAAACCTTGCACTTCAAGGTTCTGAACATGTTATAGTTGTTCCCAGTTCCATCCGATCCACACTTTGTCATTTGCCAAAACGCTACAAAGATACCTGGATAACACTCTTGAAATAAATGGGAACTGTTAGATTATACCACCTCCATTTCGAGTGATAGTTTACTTTGACTTTATTCTAAGTTAATATATTTATTTGAAAACTTATTCTAAGTCAACCTAGCTAGCTACTCTAATATATTTTGTACAAGATTTTATAATACCAAATAAAAATACACTATTGAAATACAGTACTTGATGAAACTAACTGGATGTTGTAAATGTTTCTGTTCTTTTCTCGATATATAAATAATACAGAAAACGATCTTCGACTAATTTATAATTTGGATCAACATCATGGATGTGCTGTTTTGATAGCCCTGGTTCACCGTACATCAGCAGAGAGTTTTGTACACCTTCGTATGCAAATATTCCATTCCCTGTTGGAACCGACAAAACTGAAGACCTCATCCGTAAGTTGTAGCAACGCAGGGGTTTTGTATTCTCCATGGAATGAATCGCGATTGTTTAGTTTTCTGCTTTTCCTATTGTTTTAGTAATGTAAGCAAACCTTTGTTCATCACGCTTCCTAGATATTCCCAGTGCTTGGAATCGGTAGAGTGTGCTTTTAGGTGACCCTCACCTCGAGCCGCTATTAATGTATTGCAGGGATTTTCCTATTCTTGTGGGAATTAACAAAGTTAGGGTACCTGAAATTATCAGAGAGCAAGCACACTTCACAGGAACACACTAGCTTGTTCATCAATCATGCATCATGCTTCCTGCAGATAGAGTTAGGGTACCTGAAATTATAAGAAATTTCCTCCGATTCTTTTATCGCCATTAGTAACTAATTAAGCTAGGACAGGCGGCGGACCGCGGCGAGGGTACGTGGAGGACCGCCGGCGGTTGGGACCAAAGTTTTGTCATAGGCCGTTGGATTGCAATAAAACCCCCTACTGTTCATCTGATGTGGATATTCGCTTACCCTTGTACTTCCAAGTAATTAACTTCATCTTCCAAAATGGTTGTGTCGATTTAATTAGCTAGCCTGCCTTCAAATCCATGAGTACACAATGATTTGACATGGAGGAAGATGAGGGAGGCATATATTATTGCCTTCGGTCCTGTATAGTTCCCGGTCACATCATTAAACTTCTAAAAGTTCTCTCTCTAAACTTCACTATTCACCTATCACATCAAATCTCTCCTCATGCATGGAGTACTAAACGTGGGTAAATAAAAAAACTAGTTACATGATTTTGATGTACACGACGAGACGAATCTTTTAAGATTAGTTAGGTCATGGTAGAACAATGTTTACCACAAACAAACGAAAAATGCTACAGTGTCCGATGCGACTTTTTCACTTCATTTTTTACCTTTTTTCAGGAACTAAACATCAATGGAATTGTGTTGTCCGTTGTGCCTGAAAATAGTGTAAACGTGACAGAAATAACACAGCCCAACAACGCAGCAATTGCTGTTACGGCTTCAGATTCCTCTTCCTTGAAGAAATACTATTACAAAGATATTTAGGACAACTTGCAGGTTGCAAATTGACCATATGCGTGCAGAGGCCGGCCACTTCTGCATAGCTGCTACGTACTACTTATGTACTCCATGCATAGTTGCATAGATACGACACATTCTGGCTTCTGAAACCTCAACTAGATCGAAGCTTCCTGAACCTGATTAACTTTGTTGTTAATGATCCGGTACTGCTGGCTTAATTACTCTCACTAAATTACACTGCATTACATTACACTGACTGAGGGAGGAAAAAAAAAGAAAGGAGAGCAAAGGAACTAAAGTGACAAGAAATGCTGGAGAAAGCAAGGGCAACTCGACACGTCGTTTTCGTTTAATTTTTCTGGTCTTGCCTAAGGCTAGGCTAACTCAGCTCGAATTAATCCAGCCTCTCTTCAGAGGCAGCTACCAGCAGCTGCAATTAAACCTTGTGGTTCTTTGTGGCGAGCTGAGCTGGCTAGCTAGCTGCTGACCTCCTCCTCCTGGTCGGAGCCATCCGTGACGCAGCTGGCCGACGACGACGACGGCGACGGCGGCGCGGCGGCGAGGCCGGCCGGCGGCGCCGTCGCTCGCCTCCTTGGCCTGTTGCTCCTCTGGAAGACCCTGCACACCACCCACTCCCCTTGGGCCTGAGCCAGGCTGCAGCCCTGCAATGCAACAAAGCAGATCACCAGAAGAACTGTCAGCGTCTAGCTCCTACTACTGACCAAGCAATTGCTGCGAACTGAAGAAGAGTCGATGAGACTGTAGCAGGACTGCATGAGTGACAATACTGTTGGATCGAGCACACACGTCGTCGCACTACAGCTAGTGATCGAAGAATTCAAGTTCAAGTGTGTGCCCTACTATCTACTGTGTGTACTACTGTGGCGATCAATAATCAGTTTACTCGGAACAGTACAGTCGACGGGATCCTGTCATCAAGACGCACGATCGATCGATGAATGGCAGAATGAGCAAGTACAGTTCTTCAACATCTCTTAGCTTGCATGCAACAGTGGCCATGGAAATGCATGGACACTTCATTCAAAAAAGAAGAATAATAAGAAGAGGAAATAATTAAAGCATATGAGCACACATCATCATAGCTGTTCGATCTACGTCCAGTAACCCGGCCCAGCGAATTGATCGGTGGGTAGATACAGTATTGAATACGTTCATCGGCTGTTTCAAATACTGGTGGCCGGTGAGGTATTTGCAGGCCAATCAAGGAGACAGAATATTACTGTAAGTCTCAGCGGTTCAGGCGCTGCTGGTTGGTTTGCTTGGTTATGGCGAAATCCGATCTGAGATCTTAGGAGAGGAGAGCATATGCATATCTGGTACGTACTGAGTAAGTACAGCTACCACTCGGTGTCGGCATAAATCTGTGCAACCACCGGATATTGCAGGCGATCGATCGGCTTAATAAGTAATAAATCAGCGGTTTATGGGCGACCATGACAGGCAATTAATAATAAGCTGCGACAGTGTCGATAGAGATGCTGATCGATGCTTTAATTTGCTGCTCCTTGATTACATGTTGCAAGAGGGCTAGCTCAGCTCAGCTCGTGTGAACCCTTCCTAGCTAGCTAGGCAGATGTGCCGTTAGTGGCTTAATTAAATCACATGAGAGAGTAAATCACATGTTTGATTCTGGATTAATTAATAATCCTTCCTCAACGCAAGTTTCCTTGAAATATACTACCATCATCGTAATTAAAAATATACGACGTTTAAAACAAACTAATGATAAGTCAATATCATATTTTTAAGAAACGAGGAAGCGCTGAGTAGTATAAATTTTGAAGATGTCATATCCTATTTATAGCTTAACATGTTTTGCTAGTTTGTTAATCAGAGTTAAACTAGGGCTAATGAAGGCATGGACTTGCTGATTAATTAGGTTATGCATATAAGATAATCATGCATGCATGCCAGCCTGCCGGTCTGATTAGGTAGAGGAAAACTCCAAGATGGATGCGCCGGAACCACTTTACACTGGGTGCACGCTCCACCATCTATATATGCCTAAACTTGCCTATAGTTCATGTCTCACTGTCGTATCTACTATATATGCACGTTAGGTGTGTTCATGCATCTTGGACTCCTGATCGAGATAATCATCTCGTAATCTCTCTTGCTACATGGCTATACAGTTGCTAATTAAAATGACCTAACTTCTTACTCCCTCCGTTCCAAATTATAAGTCGTTTTGGCAAATCTAGATTCATAGATAATAGTATATATCTATATATATACTTATGTCTACATACATACTACTAACTATGAATCTTGAAATGCCAAAACGACTAATAAATTGGAACGGAGGGAGTATTACAGTAGTGTCCAATTATGCCTCCCTACCAATTTCATGCTGTTTGCCGGCCACTCGCACAAACACACAGCAATCAGATCGTCTAAAAACATTAGTTAGGAAGGAAGAAAAACTGTGGGCAACAAAAGAGTAGTAACTCACGTTCTTGTGCAGCGGCGCGGCGAGGCGGTACTCGTGCATGACCCAGCCGGCGGCCAGGGACGACGCCGGCGCCGGCGCCGACGACGAGGCCTTGTTCTTCTTCCGCCGGGGCACGAACGTCATCTCCCTCTTCACGCCGACGATGAGGCTCCCGCCGCCGCACGGGCGCGGCAGGACCACCGGCTTCTCCTTCCCCGCCGGCTTCCACCGCCCGCTCGCCGTCGCCCTAGCAACGCCGCCGCCGGCTGCCGCAGGCCGGACCGCGAAGAAGTACTTCTCCCCCTCGCTCGCATCTGCTGCCGACAAAGCCATAACAAAAATTGCAACTTTAATTAATTGCCAGTGACAAGACACGCGATGTCGAGATGTGCTGCTGCTTGAACAGGCACCAAGCAGCAAGCAAGTGGCTTTCTTTCGTACCAGCAGGGATGTCCCAGGGGTCGAGGCTGTAGAGGTCGGCGACGACGGGGATGACGGCGGCGGGGAGCGGCACGCCGAAGGCCTTGCGGCGGAGGTACTGCACCACCAGCTCCTCGTCCGTGGGGCGGAACCGGAACCCCGGCGGCAGCTGCCGCAGCGCCGCCACGCCGGCGGCGGCGTGCCTCACCATCACCGGCGCGCGCTCCATGTCCGGCCGATCCGATATGATCCCAAACAAAAAGATTCACCAGCTACGTACCTAACGCTACCGTTAGTAGCTAAGCAATCAGGCACACCTGCTCGATCACTGGTGCACTGCTAGCTGCTGCTGCTGCTACGCAGATCGAGCTAATAGCTAGCTACCTCCTGTACGTTTGGTACAGGGTCAGCTGGTGTTAGTTAAAGTCTTCAAGCTGATCGATCGAGCTCACAGCTTCTCTGATCACTTGGCGCGAGCAGAGTGGCGAGCAGGAAGTGTGCAGCTGCTTGGAGCGTCCATGGCGAGAGCGAGCAGGGAGGGAGACAGAGAGACAGAGAGAGAGAGAGAGTTGGGGTGTGTGGGTGCTTGAGGCTTTGTTGAGGAGGGGAAAAGGGGCGAGCCGGGCTTTATAGGGTGTGTCCTGTTGCGTCAAGCTTACTCCATCTCCTTCCCCTCTGCTAGGTGCTAGCTCCCCTCCCCCTCGGCGTCTCAGCAGCACGCAGCCTGTGCCTGTGTGGCTGTGGCTCAGCTAGCTTGACGCCATCGATGCCTTCTCAGCCCGGCCGGCCGGCAAGGCGGCAAGGCAAAGTCCACCGTCGCCGGTCAGCCGGTGCCGTGAACTCCTTCCAGAATTCCGCGGCAAGTTACTTGCTCGCCCCCGCCACAGCGATATGTGAAAATTTCTTTCTTACGTACTGTATGTATTTCCCTTTTCCTTTTGCGAAACACACCAATTAATAATACACCATACATATATATATATATATGTGTATGTATGTATTTCCTTGTGCAGCGGAGAAAAACACCATTCCATCCCCAAATTTTGACTGCTGGATTATTGTGTGTTCGAGGGCTGCTTTAATTTGGATGTGGGTCGTTTTCGTGAAATAAATCGACTCTGCTGGCACATTTTGATGGGCACAGCGAAAGCCCGTTTAAATTTAGGACAGAGACTGCTTGGCCTCGATCTCGATCAAACCCAGCAAGAGAAGGAAATTGCACGCTAGCTAGCTATTTGGCATGCATTTCGCAGGATTTTCACCCAAGACAGTTGGATCAGTTCTTTAATTTCTTAGTTATAGGTACCGACAAAAGTTCCCGCGTTCGAAGCAGAGCCTGCTCTGCTCCTCCATGTGAATTTCTCAAATAGGCCATGTATAATTAGCTCCAAACAAGCTCGAAATGACTTAGCATTTGCTCTTGCTTGAGGAGCTATGCCAGTGATCGAGCAATGCAACAACTAACGTTAGCGAATCAGATACCACTCTACCCCGCATCCGACCTTGCTTAACACACATGGTTTTCGCCAATCTGTCCGTCCGGCAGATTTGGCGGTAGCTTAGTGTACTTGCTGCTGTCCTCAGCCACGAATGAACCAACCAACTGCCCTCCATCACCACCCCACTAACCAATGCCTGAGGTTTCTTATTAACACACACATGCAGCTAGCAATGGACACATGCATATATGCAGGTAAAGCAGCAGCTAGCATCAGCATCTCTGAATAGTTTACACCAATCTATCTCCCCCCACCACCATTAGATTGTCTAATCGAAGCCGTGCAAGCCAGTGTCAGTGATGCGCGTATTGGATTTGCATTTGCTTGCAGGGCATCTGGATTGGTAGGTTGCACTTCGCTTTTCTTCATCTTTTTCTTCATGAATGAATGAATGATCTCCAGCTTTTGCGCTTTGCTTATGAGGAGCCGCCGCATGCCCTCTTCGCCCTCCGCTTCCTTCCCTCTTTTGAGCACCTGCCTTTAATTCACAGCCAAAATCTTTTAGGGGGATCGGAGGTGGGGCCAAACAGCAGGCATATATGTGTGGGCCCCTGCCGTGGTACAGTTGCATGGGCATCTTTGGGGTTGTAAAATAGCCTGCAAATAGCTATCGACGGTCGACAGGGTTTGGTTGCTGGTCTCAGGGGGTTACATGTAGAAAAAGCCATTGTGTGGTGTGGTACGGTGTTTTATTAGGTGTTGGTGTGTCAAACATGCACATGTCAGAACATAGGGAACGGTCAAGAAACCTTGCCACCTCGGTTGGTAAACTCCAAATTTTGTCACTGATTACCTGTTCAGATTAATAATCTATCCACTAATTTATGTATCAAGGAGATGTCATACAGACATCTCATAAAAAGGTTAATGATAGAGGTTCAATCATATATATCACCATGTACTGCATCCGACAATACTTATATATTCTAAAAAACATGACATCACATAAACAGTATATAATTCAAAATATACAACACCAATATATTCTAGAAAATATGATGTCAGATAAATAATATATAATTTGAAATATACTGTACTTACATATTATAGAAAACACGGTATATAACTGTTTTCAGGTTCAGTAAATATTATGACAGATGCCTACGTATGAAATATACTGTACTTATAAAGTTATATATATCAGATAAACAATATATATGATTCAAAATATATATACAATGGTTTTCAGGTTGAGTATGATAGCATAGTCATATATATGGTGACAGATGCCTACGTATATGTAGTAGCACAATTTGCTCATGTTGCTCCTAACATCATTCATGTCATCGAAATAAAATAAACGTGCAAAGAACTCGTGGCTGCATATCACAGGCTCTCGATGACAACCTCCTCCAGTAACTCCAAAAGGCCTAATGGTTGTACAGAAGGACAGTGACGTCAACCATATGTCACACTGCATGCATATGCAAAGGGAAGCATGCAAACAAGCAAGATGATCGCATTGGCCCAAATGTCACCGTTAACGTGACAGGTTAATGCTAATCTTGGAGTAACACCAACAAAGCCGACTCAGACTTGTAGCCATTCTGGATTAGAACGGTAATGCATATGACATCAATTGCTTTAATATGTTAGTTACCAAGCGGAAACACTACACGTACAATCGAAGTACACACGCACTTAGCAGCTGCACAAGTGTAATCATTGCAACATTAGACTGACATGTGGGATTCACTGCCATATACGTATCCAACTAGTGTCATCTAGTAGTGATTGATGGGAATTGTTGGCAAGGATTTTGTGACAGATGGCTTCTTTTGTATGCGAAGTGTATTCGCCACAAAAGAGTCATTTTCAATTAGTGTGGTCAAGATCGATTTTTTCTCTCTACACAGATAACTTGTTCCATGTGACTTCTTTGATACATGAGTTCCTTTTTCCCTTGCATGGTTTTCACGGCCTACTTTAACCAACTTGTCGTGGAAACAACCACAAAATCTCCCCCCATTGTCAACGAATTATCCTGTGTTGACAAGCGTCGCTATAAATATGCACAATTGTGTCTTTTCGCTTTTTTATATACGCATATGAAGCGACAATTATAGTTTTCAGAGAATTCACTACAAGGAAGTTATCTCAAGTGGTGGGGGAAGTGTATCCAAGATGTACCTTTCAAAGTTGCCCGGATAGGGGGGACAACGGCCCAATAACATAATCCAGAATATAAAACCCCAAGCTTGAACAATCTAAGATTCATTAGAGGGAATATCTGCTTCATTTCTACCTGGAAATGAACTGGTTTAAATTCGATATATTCCAAATAAACTGACCTTAAAATTGAACTAAAAATACTAGGACCAGACTTTTAATAAAATCTTTTTCCCCTCCCCTTTGAATTAAAAAATAAAAACAAAAATCACAAGCTAAAGCGAGAGACACAACATAAGCCGAATAATTGAAGAAATAAAAAAGGTGATGGCATGCTTACACCAGATCCACCTCAACACACCACCCCTGCCCTACAAAAGGCTATAAAAAGAATCAAATAGAAAAGGCCAAGACGTCTTAGCAGTTTTCTTGCACTCACTCGCTAACTAGCGTGATGCGAAATGTCTGTACGCCGGCCGGATCGGAGGTGCCCAGCAATGCCGGACAGTGACGCTAAACAAACAGCTAGTGGCACACTAGTGCAGGGTTGGGCCCACACCCTCTCCCTCCCCTCTTTTTTTTAATTATTCTCCTTTGTGCAAAGAGGTTTTTATTGTGCTCCTGATTGGAGGAAAAGAAGGGGCAATCATTGGTCGCTTATCCCCTTTGGCCCTTCTCACTGGAAAACCGGATCATTGGGTTGCCACTCCCTCAAACTAGGTTGCAATGGAGTCCTCCAAGTCTCCAGCACAATTGTGATGTCCGTTTCTTTAAAGATTGGGCCATAGGAAAATACATAGGAGTATTGCTTGAGGTGGGTATATATAGTGGTATATTTGGCTCAAGGTTGGAATAGATATGATGTTTTTGTCTATCAAGTACAAGGAAGGTGGCAGCAAGCTGCATATTTTTTCTTTGAACTTTGGCATGATTCTTCTCTTTGATATTTTTCCTTCATAATAGTAAAAAAGTTGGTTGTTCATTCTTTTCCTTTTCTGAGAATGTGGTCTTTGATGTGCATATGCATTTATAGCGTCTAATTACATGATGAGTCTATAAGGAATAGTACATTATTTTTAAGTGATCATGCACGGAAGCAAGAGGGCCCCCCAAATCGACCATACATAACTCCTGCAAAACCAAATGATTGAGATCAACAAACTACAATTGTATCAGCATAATCCACCTGTTGCTAAAAGTGATTACATCAAATGTTCAGACAGACAATAGGCAGATCAAGGACAAATTGATGAAAAAAGGACGTGTTGTCGTAATTAAACAGTATTTTTCGTGGTTGGAACTTTTCTGAAAATTTGAGGGACTGGGCGAAAAAAGTAAAGGCAAAAAATCAAAGTCTTTTTCATGTCTCCTTTCCCCCTTTGCGTTACTTTTTCCACAAAACACGCTCCATTGGACCTTGTCTCCTTTTTGGTCCGTTCCAATGCAATGGTACCATGAAAAAAGACTCCTAATTAGCTTTCGCAGTAGATCATATAGGAGTAAATAACAGGCAATTGATGGTAAAAACTTAATATGACAAGTTTTGTAGATTGACCTTCAATAATCAACTGAACCTGCAGCACTGCCTCGTGTAATTACCTCTATATGCTAGGTCATCATCAGACAACAAGTAAGTTAGCCAAGCTTGGATATATATACCTCTGTGCAATTCTAATGCTATTTATAATTTACTACTTGCAATGTCCGCGCGGCACACGCGTGCTAAACTTTCTTCTACGTATGTATCTCAATTTTATGGCACGTACGTTTATTGATGACATGTAAGTACTAAAATAGTGGCACTTTAGTGGGCCATGGCAAACCGTACGAAGTGTGCTTTTAAAAATACTTTATATTCGCTCTTTCATGTATATAGAGATATAGTTGGCATTTATTTATATGGATAAAAACTCTCCAATTTATTGTCTATTAGCGATACGGGATAATTGTGTATAGACGTGGGTACAAATGTAGGTATATTTAGGTGGGCCCTTTTTTGGTGAAAAAAGTTTTGGGTTTCGAGGGGGAAATCACCTTACAACGCCGACAAAATGGCTCTCCCTCCTCCCTTTTGTCAATGTTTTTTCATGACAGGTGGGTCCTCTATGAGGTGGGTGTGGCTCTAATTTTGGTGAGAAGTGTTTTCAAAAGTTATTCTCTTTATAGTATAGATAGATATGATAAACAAGGAGAATCATGGTGCAAGATGGAATTGCATCTCAAATTTAGGCCTGCTCAGAACAAAGGGGATTTCGGTGCAACCACCAACAATTCTCTTCGTGAATCCTATAATTCAAATAGGCAAGTCGTTTTTTTGACCGAAGTCGGGAGGGGAAGTCCCTAACTATTTTTTTATTCCAAACCTAATTATTCGTTACCACAGGAGTCGAACTTGGGTCTGCTGGGTTCTCTAACCACCAGGCTAGAGGCTAGAGGCCCTTTCACTCCCACAACAAGTCGTCTTTTTAACTGAAAAAAAATCGAACAGGCAATACACTACGTCAATTGTACAGGATTAACTTTCTTGCAAATGAATTGATTCTTTGTAATGAACGGTCGAGAAGTGTCACGCTGCCATCAAAAGTAATTCTGAAATGTCTGTATCGAACAAAAAAAAATGGTTTTCCTCTAAAATGGATGCATGGAGAAAAGTAATTCAAACATTCTGTTCGCATCGATTTCTCAGTTACTCCAAACCTTACGCTTCCCTGTGCTGAATTCTCATCCCCAGGCCGGTTCCAAACACATTCCACCACGCAAATGACGAAACAGATTGATATAATATTGCATCACGCACCCAGCACAAGGAATCCATGGAAAAGTTGCAAATAAATTATTTTCTGATATATACATACAATATATGATACATTTTGCACTGGATCTATGGATCGTTTTCAGTTTCACACCCCACAAAAGAGCACTCACCTTTTTTTGGGAAGTTGCCGTGTTGCAAAGCTTTCTTTGTTCAGCTACTCTCTCATCACCTCATGGATCCCCATTTATCTGAACCTCATGCCGTCCTGCGTGGAAGCTGACAGCTTCACACGACACTGACCTTTATATTCTAATTTAATTCAAATCAAATGTCATGTCTAGGAGACATCTATTTTGATTTAGAAACTATTAAACGGGTTGAATTCCAGAGCAAGCAACGCATATAAACTACAGTTGAGTTACCTGTCACCCTGTCTCTCTAGACCAATGCATCATTGCATACTATGGACATGAGTAGAATACTTTGGCAACACTTGATCTATGCAAGAGTGGTATCAATTAACGGATCACACATTGTTGGCCTGTGTATTCCAGAAAACCGTTTTTTCAAGTGGCTTGAGATTAATTGGACCCTTGGATTTACAATGGAGACGGCTGAGATCCATATCCCTCCTGGGGTTCTAGATCCAACACTATAGATTCTAGAACGAAGACGCAATACAAGTCAAGTAAGAAAGGTACAATGGCAAGTACGCACGTACACGATTCCAGGAGTACAGATTACAAACTCCGGCCATTCCCCATAACTGGAATTGCGGCTACTTTTTGCTCATCCTATGTTCATACATGGAGGCAAAGGAAACGGCAGAAAAAAGGTTTTCTTCCTTCATTTTCTTTTTACATAAAAGTTAGGCTACATGATCTAGAGACGACAGTGCAGGCCAATACCAGTTTGGTTGGATTATTGGTCAAAGGGATTGCTTCCGACTCGGAGTAGAATATACGGTGGCGACAATTAAGTAGAGCTGGAGAAAGTTCAGTTATCTTTTCAGCAAGGCTTTTTGAAGCCCTTTCTCAGTTTCTCTGATGCCAGTTGCCACATTCTTTGCCCTGCTCTAGAGTCTAAGACCTGTTCATTCGCCTTATCTGTCACTGCACTTTTGATCCCCTAGTTAAACAATCAGAGAAGCATGCGACAAAGAGGCAAACTTTTTCTATTTATATGCAGGCTGAATATATGCCATGTCCTAAGATCCTAGGAGACTGACTTATCAATCTTGTTTTGTAGAGCGTACTATAATAGTTTATGTCACTGCTCAGGATGGAGTCTAGGACAGTTGTAAAGCACGGCCAGATTGTGATTCTCTCCCTGCTGATTGTGATTCTCGTTGGCCTTACAAATTAGACCAAGACGACCAAGTTTTCTTGTGCTAACACGGTTTCAGTAGAAAACTGAAGATCTTCTCTAACTAATCGATCAAACATTGAATTATTAGCCTCTCCGAGTCTTGAACATTGTGGCATAGTCAATTGTGCAACACCAGAAGCTATTACCTATCAGACGCATCATAAAATAAGCTTATTGCTAGTTCTATATGCTCTATCAGTGTGCTTGAAGAAGCAAAGGTTGCATTTCAGTGCCTAACAACCACTCATTTTAGGAGCTAGGAACTAGGGTATAATTTTGTCTTTTGTGTTTTTTTTTCTTCTAAAAGTTGTATTTGTTAAAATGAGAAGAGATACTTGTCAAGTTGTCCTAGAGGGTCAACATGGAGCTTAACAAATTAGGGAGAAAGATTTGGTACGGGAGCCTTTTCCTTCACGCAGGAGATGAGCCCCTGAACCTGTCCCTGCCAAATACGTCGCATTTGATTTCAGCTCATAGTTGAAAAACATAGGTCAAATGTTTTAAAATGTTCTTTCAGCTTCCATACCTAAAAAGATACTTTATAATCAGGCCACTGTACTTAAAATATACTGAAGACAACGGAGCCTTCTTACCCCCACCTTATCTGAAATGTCTATGCTTAGAATGTATTAAGGAACAGTCTTCTCGTAGTAAACTAGGTATATTTATGGCCTCATATATACCATGTGCATCACCTCTTCATCGATCTTTTAAACCTCAAAGAAACACAGAAATAAGCATCTTTTGGATACCTGTAGCCCGTAGGATGTGCAATCCGAAATTTAATTTCAGAAGCTAAACTGTTTAATTGTACGAGAGAACAGTTTGAATATTACTGTGTGCCTAATCGTATATAAAAAAAATGGGGACAGGGTTAGGCAGAAGTTGGACTACCCAAGCAACATGTCACCTTCAGCACTTGAGGCAAGCACTAGGCAATATTGTTTGACAGAACCCACAAATTGACCATGGTTGACAGCACCAGCAGGGAGATGCCTGAAAAACCCGCGATCCACGGCAATTCTTTTCGTCGATTTGCTGTCACCGATATCGGCTCAACAACACGCCACCTTTTGGATGGCCAGGTTCATTTTCATTCAGCATGTTGTGGATGAACTTGAGATTCTGTCTTTTTTTTGGATAATGAACTTGAGATCTTGTGGGGCTAATGAGATCAGGAGGGAGTCGTTTCGCCAAGCCTATCAGATCGACTTAGTGTAATGTGACGTCACTTAGCTTGTTCCTTGAGCAGAAAGCAAAACTTCAAATCTCGCAGATCATAGGCGAGCAAGCAAGCTACCTATCAGCGGTTAGGTGAAGATCAGTCTCGTGGAGAAGAGCTAGGAATTGTTCAGCATTTCCACCATGGGAAGCGACCTCCAGTTACCGAATCCACGCTCGCATTTGTGACGTGGCGGCTCGGCAATTCATTGTCACAAGTTTGCAAGGATTTTCACTCAAAAATAACACTATGGCAATGTGAACATCAGAATTGAGCACCAGACCTTAGTGAAAGCTAAAGCTTTAAAATGCCCTTTTTTTCTCCAAAGCGTGATGCATCACATTTGCACCTAGCCATGACCGATCTCCTTTTCATGTTGCTTTCTCAACCAGTCCCCACACAAATGCACATCTCAGTGCAGTGCAGCCCACTGTCAATGCCTTTGGAGTGGGGCTTGCATGCCTCTGACGAGACTAATGCGTATGGTGATCTTGGCCATGAAGCAACTCTGTGACTCTAGGCCAACTCTGATCCATGAACCCACAAGGAGAGGACCAGCCAATAGAAATGCTCAACAGAACAGAGCTACAGGTAAAACTGTCGTGAGAGAGCTTCAATCATTCGAAAGCTAACTGCCTTTTAAAGAGAGGAAGAACACACCATGCAAGGATCCAGCCAATGGCTAATGCAAAGACAAATTAGGACAGGCAGGGACGACGGAATTAGGCTGGTGCCTTTGTCTCAAGGGCAGCCAGAGCAAGGGGGCCTGGGGACCCTGCCACGGATTGCCCAACGATCTGATACTCCTCCCTAGCTATCTGCTGATCGGCGACACCGACATGGCGGTCACGCAGCATTATATTGTTTGGCTTAGTCATAATGAGATGATTTTTGACAAGGGCCCAGCTCCTTCATTTTTACAGGTTATCTTCAGGGGAACGCATTGGACCAGATTTTGGTCCCTGCTCAGAACAAGAAGGATTAGCCAACAATGAAGGCAGCTTGTATGCAGATTGAGACAACTGCAATGAAGGTCTTCGCCATATTTGGATGGCGATTCAGCAACATAATTTCTTATTAGTTTTGTTTTAGACAGTTCATGACAATTTGTCAAAACTTTATCTTTGCTATTCCCTTGTGTGCTGAACTCTTTTTGAGCTTGTATTAAGATGCAGCTATATGCATTGGTCGATGCAGAAGCTGAGATACTAATGTATTCCCGTTTCTAAAAAAACAGATCAGGAAGACCAGGGAGGAGACATTCGGACAGTGATGGGCTTGATCCTTTTCAGGTGTTGTTAGGGGAGGTCTTTTGGTCCTTCAATGGTGATCAGGAGGAGAGGAGACGAGAGCTGGGGGAGCCTCACTCTCAGAGTGTCAAGGGAAGTGCTTGCTTTCTCTTGTGCTGACCAGGCATCCATGTGGAGTGAGTCATCTGCAAATAACTTTTGTGCCTTGAGGATGACGGACCACATGGAGGTGGAGCACTGAACTGGTGGCGCACCAATGATTCGGTTCAGGTCGGCAGCAGAGGGGTTCCTGACTGAGCAGTGCTTACATGTGCTAAAATATGCTGTGCTTTGCAGGGCTAATGCTCGTGATTGTGCAGAGCTCCAGTCTGTAGTCTGCAGTTCCTTAGTACTTAAGAGAGAGCTATTGCGATTCAGGACAGTAACAACCTTTTGCTTTTGAGAACACACATGGAAGTCATGCACACATATATGCATGTTCTTGCTTTGTTTGCATTTTCAAGTCTGATATGGTAAATCTGGAAAAATAAATCCATTGGCTCTGGCTGCAACCTACACCAAGTTAGGCCAAAATGACAAATGCCTGAACAGCCATAACCACCACCTCTCGGGCCAATAACACTTGAACCTAGGTGATGCAAAATGTGAAGGCACAAATGCAACGGAGATGCAATGCAATTGGCAGCTTCTCCAGGAGGGCAGGAGGCTAACCCAGCTACCAACATGAAAAGCAAGGCAGATGCTGGGGCAAGAATTGGAGATCAAAATTACAATCTTGTAAGTTTCCAATGATACATTGTTGTACCTGTAGTTGACAACAGTTTCTGCACATGTATTTGCAACAAGACCATGATGATGATCCATGGTCGGCTGTACTAACAGGAAGTGAGTATGGAATCGTCTATGTACTCACAGTCAACACATTAAGTTTATACCACCTAAACTAACAAACTGGTGTCAGCATCGTCCTATCTGCATCTGAACAACTGTCGAGTGAAGAAGAATGCCTGCCATAGGCTTCGAAGGTCAAAACTGAGATGTCACTTGCGTAGTATGATCAATGATGTATCTTCAATGCTGCTGCTCAATCAGTTCAGGTATAAGCCGGAGCAAGAACCCAAGCTGCTGCTGTGAGAAGGCCTCATGCTTTGCTCCGTCCAAACCAGCACCACCCCGGCCAAGGTCTGGTTTACTGAAGCCTGCCACAGCATTTGAGATCTCCTCCACCCGATCAACGATGACGCCGTTTACACCCATCAAGTGCTGGACATAAACTGCCTCCCACACGTTACTGCATATGTACGTAACCAAGATACACATATACGATTGATGAGAAAACAATGGTAGACCAACACAAGAAAGATGTTAAGGATAGGCTGCTTACTTGAGCTGCCCATACGTGAGAAGTGCAAGGTTGGATTCTTGTGCTCTAACAACTGCAGTGGGATTTTTGAGAATGCCTCTTGCTTCCGACACAATCCCATGCAAATCATACTCTAAGCATACCTGAATGGCATCGCTAAGTGAGTTCCTTCTTGAATCGTGGTGTTTAGATGTCCCTCCTTCTGTTAAGAAAAGTACCTAATGCAAAATATGGAAAAGGATGGAGATGGTTATTCTGAATGTTGAGATGTATATGACGCCTAGCAAAATTTTATTTGACCAGATATTATTTCTATCATGAACTAGAACTGGATGTAAGTACACAATAAAACATCAGCAGAGAATTGGTTCAGATTTTAGATATAGTCTTATCCACTTCGCAGTTATCTTTTGATTTTGTTCCAAGTAAAAAAAACTGACTGATGATTTTATATGTTAGACAATAACTGCCTGTTTGCACTAACTGATCACATTGGCCTATTGTCTGATCAAGTAAAATGATGAGCCCAGAACATTGTTATATAATGCAAGCTGTGCACTCAGAATACTCAGATGGCCCAAAACATTCCTACATAATGCAAGCTGTGCACTCAGAATACTCAGATGGAAGTATATCACAATCAGATTGCTCTTCAAAAGGTGATGCATTAAGATTGATTGGAATTGCCTATGCATATAATGGATTTAGGAATTTTACAAACAGAGCAAGCTAGGCCTACAGATTGTGGAAACCTGACAAACAATTCAGACATAAACACAGAAGAAGTTTCAAAGCATACATACAGGATATAAACTTTGGAGTTCCCGCATCATCTGAGCTGCATCAGGATGGAAAGATGAGAAAAAGACTGGTCTATTCCTAGCATTATGAAAAACAACCTGCCAAAATGATTCAACAACCTTATCAGCACCATTCATCACCTGTTGGCACTGAAATGGATGTGAATATACTGGATGCAAATCGATTGACATTGTACTAAGTTCTATATGAAGAAGGGGAAAAGGCCATACTTGCAATATAGCTTGAAGAGCACGTTCAAGGTCTTTCCTGTGATAGAGAATGTCATCATCAAACTTTAGCTCAATGTTAAATCCCAGACGAGGACTGACACATTCAAAGACCTCTTGCAATGTGCAAAGAGAATCATCTTCTTCTGTACTCCAATTAAGGACTCTACCATCTCCTGTCCGTCTAAGTAAAGGCTTGGAGATCTGAAAGGACATTGCAAATGACAGTGAATCAGTTACCCCCATTGAGCATGCTTTCATGGACTTAGCAAGGAAAAATAAAAATAAAAAACAAGGTATGGCACCTTGCGAGATTCTTTTTGTGCCCCATACGAGAGAAATTCTTCCAAGAGAAGATCAGTAACCCGCCTTTCATATACAGCCCCCTACACATCATTTACAATCAGTTTTAACTAAACAATTTCTCCAACAACAGGTGAATATGATAGCAAAGAAAAAAATTGAATGAATAAGGTGGGCAAAAAGAACATACAGTTCCTTGTGTTAAGATGAAGTCATCATGGAAGATTATTGGGCAGCCATCTTTAGTGACCTGTAAATGAAGTGGTGAGACTAGTGTTCCTTCATAAGATCACTCTGATCATTGTAAAAATCAGAGACAACTTTCAAGAGAAATCAATCAGGTGAATTAAATAAAAAATCCTATAAAAAGAGAATAACATACAATCATAATACATATGCTTCCATCAACCACCCACAGTTACTTGACAGATCTTGTTGTCAAGAATACTCTAACTAATGATATATACCTTTGACAACAGATCAGTGGGAAGGAAAAATAGTTAAAAAGGGAAACAACTTACTGATGAGCATTTGGCAACATCTTAGAATCCTGACGCTAGCTTCATGCAGAACACTAGCACTAGAGGACATTCAAAATGGGTCCATCAACATCGTTTCAGTACAACTGGGTACCATCTACCATGTCATAGTACTGGGACTCGACTAGAAATTGCAATGTGTTTTTTATGGAAGTAAAGCAGGAGCTGCTATGCCATTCAAGGAAGAAGAAAGAGAGTCTTACAAGATGTTTGAAATTACAGAAAAATCAAATGCACTCAAAAAAGGTAAATGTAAACATGAAAACTTAGGTGGCTCAAACACAGGAGTACGACACGGCACACGCTGCCTGCTGGCTGCTGCAGCACCACCTCTTCCTTGATCAGTCCTAGCACTTGGCCTTGCAGTAAACAGTTTTGCACAAAAACTCTTCGATTTCCTACTTTCCACAACTGCCAAGCCGCGTACATTATTATCGCAGCCAAATCACAGTTTCAATGTGTTCTCACAGTTGCACAATGCTGTACTGGAAGTCTGGGACACAGACCAATCATTCGATCAACTTACATAATTCAGTCCAAACGCATGATGACTTGCTTTTATTTGGCTAGCCGAAAACATAGCAACATCATACATTCATACGTACACTAATTCCAAGTTCCACACGGAGATTGGCCATGAAGTTCGTTAGAAAATACAAAATTAGCAGGCCAGTTGGCAGTTGCATCCACTATGCTTGAGCACGCATTTCCATTATTGCGGTTGCGAGGGAGAGCCCACATTTCTAGATCAACAGCAGTACCTACCAGCCACCAATCAGTCTCGCATCCCCAATGCTGTAGGTTCGCTCCAATTCAAATTCCAAACACGAACACGCTCAGCGCCAGCTACCCGTAACTTTTTTTTTTGCGTGGAAGCTACGCGTACCTGGACATCGAACTCGACGAAGGCGACGTCGGCGTGCGCGGCGGCGCGGCCGAAGGAGAGCAGCGTGTTCTCCCGCTCCCTCGCGGCCCCGACGCGGGCCCCCGGCGGCGCCCCCACCGCGTTCATCCCCATCCCGCGGTGCCCGCCCACCACCATCCCCCGCTCCGCCAGCGCGAACGGCAGCTCCCGCTCCGTCCTCGTCCTCCCCCCGGCCGCCGGCGGCGAGGAGGACCCGCTCGCCGCGACGCGGCAGAGCCCCACCGCCGCGCGGGTCACCGCCGGGAGTACTTTTGAACATTTTTTTAGACGGGAGGGACCCGCATCCGCCGCCGCCGGGCGGAGCGAGGTGACGGTGACGGACCGCCGAATGTTCCGCGGGTTTATTCCGAAGCATATTCCGTTTCAACTCGCCGAATATTCCGTCTACCGGTCGGAGATGTGAGCTCGCCAGCTCGGGCTGGGTTGGCTCCGCAAGGCCCAGGTTCTTTTGGGCCGTTTTGCTCGATTGGGTCGAGTCGATATGTTCGGCCCAATAAGAGCGGAGACCTTCACCATCGGACGCGTCCACTCGTCACGAGTACAATACCCCTTGCCGGCGGCCGCCGCGTTCCCCATCCCGTTCTGCAAGCAAAAACAGAGCTAGGGTTTTACGAGAGAGAGAGAGAGAGGCGCCATGGATAACCCCGAGATGCAGCGATTCCTCCAGGTGAGAAACATGTTTCTCCCTCTCGCGATCCGTTATTGGCAGGCGGGCATGTGGGTGTTGATGGCGCGGGCACCGATTCGTTGTAATTTGTGGCGTATTGGTCGGGCATCGGTTGATTGGGTTTTGATAAGCAGGTGTCGTGTGTAGGAGCGCTATCTCTCTACGCAATCAGTGATGGATCTGACTGATTAGAGAGACTGCATAAGTTTTTAACTTGTTCAGCTCTGCTAGGTTCAGAATGTTGAGTTCTGGGTTTGTTAAGCTGTTGTAGGTTCTGAATATTGGAGTCCTGGGTTTATCCAGCTGGTGTGCTAGCATGCTAGATGGCGACTAGAGGTAGACTTGAGATTTTGTTGTTGATTGGAGGTGAACTAGGTGCATCATGAAACATGTGGTTTTATCAGTGTTTGTTGTTGGCTCTGGAATCAGATGGTTGGTGTTTGTGTCCTGCAACTAGTGGGAAATTGTTTGATTGGTTAGTGCTTACTGTATTAGTTATAGGGTTTTTGATGTCAATATGTCATGTTACCTTCATAGTAATTCATGAGAAGGAGGCACTTAATGAGGCCAAACTTCGACAATGGCTAACACATTATGATAGTATCGAGCAGAGGGTTTCATTGTCTCCCTTAGTTCGGATGGTTCCCTTCTCCCTAACTGAACTTGTGATAAGCACAAACTATTGGATAATCACCTAATGCTGATTGGGTCTCAAGTTGTAATTTTGTTAGTTGAGTAAGTACCATTAGGATGCTAATGTAAGCAACTTAAGGAGCAGGGAACAAATTTTCAATTAGTGGTTTTGTTGTGATAATCGTGCAAGTTTAGGGGTCCATGGAGAAATTTGTTGGTTCCATGCAGTTTTGCAGAATTTAGTTTTTAGGAGCTGGTTTGGTACCGCGTTGAACATGTTCACCAAAATAATGATTTTCAGGTTTTAGGGTTGTCATAATTTGGTCACTTCTGCTGTTAGATTCAATCTTAGGCATTCATCTACTTCATATGCCTACTTTGTTCGGCCTTGCTGGCCCTGTTGCTGTATCGCCATTTCTTGAACACGCAGGATGTTGCATCATCATTTGATTCCTCTCCTTTGTTCGTTTTCCTTTACAAGTAATCAGTTTGTATCTTGCATAATATAGCTATAAGAACATTTACAGATCATGGTATATTGTTTCCTAGCTGCTTATGGGAATCACATTTCTGCTCTGCCTAGTGTTGAATTCAGCGTAGGCATATATGATACTTGGTTTGTTGCTCAAGATTACAAGTTCATACTGTTAGTTACTGATAATATATATTTTAAAATTACATTACTGCTACTCCAAATACGTATAGATGATGTCTTTTCATCTCCATGTGTAGAAGCATTACCTCGCAATAATGCATGTTTGATGTATCTCTTGTGCTTCATTAGTCAGGGCTCAGAAGTTAAAATACCCTACAGTTTTTTTTAATAAAAAAAATACTCTACAGTTTACATGTCTGATTGCTTTGAGAATTCCAGCTGTTTAGATTTCACATTTGTGCCTATATTTTCATATGGTACAGCCCCCCATTGCATATCAAGAAACAAGCCCATTGCATGTTGATGCTATATCCTTTTGTATTATTTTAACCTAACCTGTGTCTCCCATGCGAAAATGCATGATGAGTTGACCCATTTGAACTTGCATAGACATATTTGCTGTCTTTTGCAAATGAATGAAAAAAAGATTCTTACCTTAATTCCTGTAACACTGCAGCAAGAGCAGCAGAAGGCGATGATGGGCGAGATGGTTGCCAAGCTAACGAGCATTTGCTGGGACAAATGCATCACCAGCACACCAGGAAGCAAGTTCAGCTCCGGGGAATCAACCTGCCTGACCAACTGTGCCCAGAGGTTTCTCGACATGAGCGTGCTGATTGCCAAACGGTTCGAGATGCAGTGAGGCGTCGGCGCCCAAAGCTGTGTTTTTGAGTTTTTTCTCGGATATTCCTTTGAACACACAGACCGATTGAAAGGAGAGTTTAATGTACTTCCAATATTCATTGCCCTTGGTGGGCATTGTATTAAAGTGTGATTGATCCGTTTCAAACTGGATTGTTACCACCCGGCCCTTAGTTTAACTGAACATTCTGCTCATCCATCTCCTGAGACTGGCACTGTTCACGAGCTTATTTAAACAAAATCCTCGCCTGGATTTAGCATTCATAAGTATTACGATTTTAGTTTCATGAGCTCTCGTAACAGGAGAAGTTGGATTTTGATAAACTAATCCAACGTACGTCCTGATGAACTGTGAAGATTATAACCAGATAGAAAGGAGCAAGCCCAATAGCAAATAGGCATATTGCAGCAGGAAAAAGTCTATTTTACATCCCTCACGTTTAGCCGTCGTTCGCTTTCCGTCCTCTAAGTGCAAAATCAGAAATCTTTGATCCTACAAGTTTCAAAACCGTGCGTTTTACATCCCTCGGCGGTTTTGAAGGCGGTTTTGCTGACGTGGCGCGCTGACATGGCGTGCTTAAAATGGCTGAAACTTTAAAAAATTATATAAAATCGTAAAAAAATGATAAAAATATAAGTCTAATTTTTTAGCTTACTCATGAGCATCTTTACACAGTGGAGTCATTTATTTACATATTTGATATTATTTTCTTATCGAAATAAAATAGGCAAGAAAACATGCCATAGAACTTGTAAATACATAGTAAATATTTGAAATATTATAAAATAGTAAATCCAACTCCCGTGTGCCTCTGGTGAGTGTGTCCGTCTATCAGAGTTATTTTCTTTACATATTATTAGATTATGCAACTCCTTTGCATAAGCACCCAATTATAATAGGATTATGTTTAACATATGCACAAACATAATCTTACTCTACTGTATAAAAACTTTTTAATATATAAACAAACTACTCTACTAGATGGAGACACTCACAAGAGGCACACAGGAGTTGAGTTTACTATTTTATAATATTTTAAATATTTACTATGCATTTTATAAGTTCTATGGCATCTTTTATTGTCTATTTTATTTCGACAACAAAATAATATCAAACTTGTAAATAATTGACTTCACTGTGTAAATATGCTCATAATGAAGCTAAAAAATTGGACTTATATTTTTATCATTTGTTTACGATTTTATATGATTTTTCAAAGTTTCAGTCATTTTAAGCACGCCATGTCAGCGCGTCACGTCAGCGAAACCGCCGCCACGTCAGCGAAACCGTCGTTGAAACCGTCGAGGAATGTAAAACGTACGGTTTTGGAACTTGGAGGATCAAAGATTTCTGGTTTTGTACTTAGAGGACGAAAAGCGAACAACGCTAAAAGTGAGGGATGTAAAATAGACTTTTCCTTACAGCATCTGCAATTCCAAAGCCCAGCAGGGCCCATATCCAGCCTCGAATTCTCTAGATATTTCGGCCTCAACCAACTAACCAGCCGCATTCGCCGCTATAACACCTCACCACTCGCGACTTGCGGCTTAAACCCTTATCGCCTCCCACCGCCGCGTTCCCCCGCATCTCCGCCTAGGGTTTTGCTGCCGCCATGGCGACGGCGTCGCGCGCGCTCCTCCTCTCCCGCGCGGCGCTCTCGCCGCTCCCCGCCGCCGCCGCGTCCGCGTCCCGCCGCCTCCCCGCGCTCCTCCGCCCGCTCGCCGGGGCCGCGAGCCTCCTCCCCGCGGCGGCGGCGACGGCGCCCTCTCCCGGTGCGGGGGTGCGGTGCTTCGCGACCCAGCCGGCGACGTCCTCGCTGCGGGACTCGTCCCCCAACTGGAGCAACCGCCCGCCCAAGGAGACGATCCTCCTCGACGGGTGCGACTTCGAGCACTGGCTCGTCGTCATGGAGCCGCCCCCGGGCGACGCCGGCAACCCCGACATCACGCGCGACGACATCATCGACAGCTACATCAAGACCCTCGCCCAGGTCGTCGGGAGGTATCTATCGCCGGATCCATTTCTCTTTTTAGTTGTTGTATTTCTGCTGGTACTGATAAGATTGATCCGATGTTTGATGTTAATGGTGTGTGGAATTAGGGCTGGTTGGTTCTGCTATTGCTTGATCTGAATGAATCTGTAGGTATTATTGATTCTAGCAGCGGGCTTTATCAGGTGCATGTTGAATGTAAATATTGGTGAAAAGAGAAATGGATCCGGCGATAGATACCTCCCGACGACCTGGGCGAGGGTCTTGATGTAGCTGTCGATGATGTCGTCGCGCGTGATGTCGGGGTTGCCGGCGTCGCCCGGGGGCGGCTCCATGACGACGAGCCAGTGCTCGAAGTCGCACCCGTCGAGGAGGATCGTCTCCTTGGGCGGGCGGTTGCTCCAGTTGGGGGACGAGTCCCGCAGCGAGGACGTCGCCGGCTGGGTCGCGAAGCACCGCACCCCCGCACCGGGAGAGGGCGCCGTCGCCGCCGCCGCGGGGAGGAGGCTCGCGGCCCCGGCGAGCGGGCGGAGGAGCGCGGGGAGGCGGCGGGACGCGGACGCGGCGGCGGCGGGGAGCGGCGAGAGCGCCGCGCGGGAGAGGAGGAGCGCGCGCGACGCCGTCGCCATGGCGGCAGCAAAACCCTAGGAGGAGACGAAGACGGCGGAGATGCGGGGGGGACGCGGCGGTGGGAGGCGATAAGGGTTTATGCCGCGAGTCGCGAGCGGTGAGGTGTTATAGCGGCGAATGGGGCTGGTTAGTTGGTTGAGGCCGAAATATCTAGAGAATTCGAGGCTGGATATGGGCCCTGCTGGGCTTTGGAATTGCAGATGCTGCAATATGCCTATTTGCTATTGGGCTTGCTCTTTTCTGTCTGGTTATAATCTTCACACAGTTCATCAGGTTGGATTAGTTTGTCAAAACAAGATTTTGCATCGCAAAATCCAACTTCTCCTGTTACGAGAGCTCATGAAACTAAAATCGTAATACTACGTACTTATTAACGCTACTACATCCAGACGAGGATTTTGTTTAAATAAGCTCGTGAACAGCGCCAGTCTCAGGAGATGGATGAGCAGAATGTTCAGTTAAACTAAGGGCACAGGTGGTAACAATCCAGTTTGAAACGGATCAATCACACTTTAATACATTGCCCAACAAGGGCAATGAATATTGCAAGTACATTAAACTCTCCTTTCAATCGTTGTAAGTGTTCAAAGGAAGATCCGAGAAAAACTTAAAAACACAGCTTTGGGCGCCAATGCCTCACTGCATCTCGAACCGTTTGGCAATCAGCACGCTCATGTCGAGAAACCTCTGGGCACAGTTGGTCAGGCAGGTTGATTCCCCGGAGCTGAACTTGCTTCCTGGTGTGCTGGTGATGCATTTGTCCCAGCAAATGCTCGTTAGCTTGGCAACCATCTCGCCCATCATCGCCTTCTGCTGCTCTTGCTGCAGTGTTACAGGAATTAAGGTAAGAATCTTTTTTTTTCATTCATTTGCAGAAGACAACAAATATGTCTATGCAAGTTCGAATGGGTCAAGTCATCATGCATTATCGCATGGGAGACACAGGTTAGGTAAAAATAATACAAAAGGAGATAGCATCAACATGCAATGGACTTGTTTCTTGATATGCAATGTGGGACTGTGTAAATATGAAAATATAGGCACAGATGTGAAATCTGAACACCTGGAATTCTCAAAGCAATCAAACATGTAAACTGTAGGTATTTCAACTTCTGAGCCCTAACTAATGAAGCACAAGAGATATGTCAAACATGCATTATTGCCAAGTAATGCTTCTACACATGGAGATGAAAAGACATCATCTATACGTATTTGGAGTAGCAGTAATGTAATTTTAAAATATATATTATCAGTAACTAACAGTATGAACTTGTAATCTTGAGCAACAAACCAAGTATCATATATGCCTACGCTGAATTCAACACTAGGCAGAGCAGAAATGTGATTCCCATAAGCAGCTAGGAAACAATATACCATGATCTGTAAATGTTCTTATAGCTATATTATGCAAGATACAAACTGATTACTTGTAAAGGAAAACGAACAAAGGAGAGGAAACTGCTAGAATCAATAATACCTACAGATTCATTCAGATCAAGCAATAGCAGAACCAACCAGCCCTAATTCCACACACCATTAACATCAAACATCGGATCAATCTTATCAGTACCAGCAGAAATACAACAACTAAAAAGAGAAATGGATCCGGCGATAGATACCTCCCGACGACCTGGGCGAGGGTCTTGATGTAGCTGTCGATGATGTCGTCGCGCGTGATGTCGGGGTTGCCGGCGTCGCCCGGGGGCGGCTCCATGACGACGAGCCAGTGCTCGAAGTCGCACCCGTCGAGGAGGATCGTCTCCTTGGGCGGGCGGTTGCTCCAGTTGGGGGACGAGTCCCGCAGCGAGGACGTCGCCGGCTGGGTCGCGAAGCACCGCACCCCCGCACCGGGAGAGGGCGCCGTCGCCGCCGCCGCGGGGAGGAGGCTCGCGGCCCCGGCGAGCGGGCGGAGGAGCGCGGGGAGGCGGCGGGACGCGGACGCGGCGGCGGCGGGGAGCGGCGAGAGCGCCGCGCGGGAGAGGAGGAGCGCGCGCGACGCCGTCGCCATGGCGGCAGCAAAACCCTAGGAGGAGACGAAGACGGCGGAGATGCGGGGGGGACGCGGCGGTGGGAGGCGATAAGGGTTTATGCCGCGAGTCGCGAGCGGTGAGGTGTTATAGCGGCGAATGGGGCTGGTTAGTTGGTTGAGGCCGAAATATCTAGAGAATTCGAGGCTGGATATGGGCCCTGCTGGGCTTTGGAATTGCAGATGCTGCAATATGCCTATTTGCTATTGGGCTTGCTCTTTTCTGTCTGGTTATAATCTTCACACAGTTCATCAGGTTGGATTAGTTTGTCAAAACAAGATTTTGCATCGCAAAATCCAACTTCTCCTGTTACGAGAGCTCATGAAACTAAAATCGTAATACTACGTACTTATTAACGCTACTACATCCAGACGAGGATTTTGTTTAAATAAGCTCGTGAACAGCGCCAGTCTCAGGAGATGGATGAGCAGAATGTTCAGTTAAACTAAGGGCACAGGTGGTAACAATCCAGTTTGAAACGGATCAATCACACTTTAATACATTGCCCAACAAGGGCAATGAATATTGCAAGTACATTAAACTCTCCTTTCAATCGTTGTAAGTGTTCAAAGGAAGATCCGAGAAAAACTTAAAAACACAGCTTTGGGCGCCAATGCCTCACTGCATCTCGAACCGTTTGGCAATCAGCACGCTCATGTCGAGAAACCTCTGGGCACAGTTGGTCAGGCAGGTTGATTCCCCGGAGCTGAACTTGCTTCCTGGTGTGCTGGTGATGCATTTGTCCCAGCAAATGCTCGTTAGCTTGGCAACCATCTCGCCCATCATCGCCTTCTGCTGCTCTTGCTGCAGTGTTACAGGAATTAAGGTAAGAATCTTTTTTTTTCATTCATTTGCAGAAGACAACAAATATGTCTATGCAAGTTCGAATGGGTCAAGTCATCATGCATTATCGCATGGGAGACACAGGTTAGGTAAAAATAATACAAAAGGAGATAGCATCAACATGCAATGGACTTGTTTCTTGATATGCAATGTGGGACTGTGTAAATATGAAAATATAGGCACAGATGTGAAATCTGAACACCTGGAATTCTCAAAGCAATCAAACATGTAAACTGTAGGTATTTCAACTTCTGAGCCCTAACTAATGAAGCACAAGAGATATGTCAAACATGCATTATTGCCAAGTAATGCTTCTACACATGGAGATGAAAAGACATCATCTATACGTATTTGGAGTAGCAGTAATGTAATTTTAAAATATATATTATCAGTAACTAACAGTATGAACTTGTAATCTTGAGCAACAAACCAAGTAAATCATATATGCCTACACTGAATTCAACACTAGGCAGAGCAGAAATGTCATTCCCTTAAGCAGATAGCGGAAACAATATACCATGATGTGCAAATGTTCTTATAGCTATATTATGCAAGATACAAACTGATTACTTGTGAAGGAAAATGAACAAAGGAGAGGAATCAAAGGACTGGAATGATGATGCAGCATCCTGCGTGTTGAA
>OAMR01000489.1:952478-979650 GCA_900205405.1 Echinochloa crus-galli
GGGGTGCGGTGCTTCGCGACCCAGCCCGCGACGTCCTCGCTGCGGGACTCGTCCCCCAACTGGAGCAACCGCCCGCCCAAGGAGACGATCCTCCTCGACGGGTGCGACTTCGAGCACTGGCTCGTCGTCATGGAGCCGCCCCCGGGCGACGCCGGCAACCCCGACATCACGCGCGACGACATCATCGACAGCTACATCAAGACCCTCGCCCAGGTCGTCGGGAGGTATCTGTCGCCGGATCCATTTCTCTTTTTAATTGTTGTAGTTCTGCTGGTACTGATAAGATTGATCCGATGTTTGATGTTTGATGTTGATGGTGTGTGGAATTAGGGCTGGTTGGTTCTGCTATTGCTTGATCTGAATGAATCTTTAGGTATTATTGATTCTAGCAGCGGGCTTTATCGGGTGCATGTTGAATGTAAATATTGGTGAAAAGTTGTTTGGTGTTTTAGTGTCTGTACGAAGTATGATTAGCATATTAGTTGTCTAGTGTGAGTTTGTGTAGTTGATCTGCAGCTGTGAACCTTCTAATCAGTGGGGGTTTTATTAGTCAATTTAGTAATTTGGTTCAGTTGTTCTTTTGTGCTACTATTGGTGCACATGAGTCTTAGAATGTATATACCCAGTATAATACCTGTGCTACTTTTGGTCCATAAAAACGCAGGGCTGTTTGTTTATGTTTTCTCTACAGTGCCTGCATATAAAACTAATTCTGTGTTGCAGTGAGGAAGAAGCTAGGCAAAAGATATACTCCGTGTCAACTCGTCATTACTTTGCTTTTGGCGCTCTTGTATCCGAGGAACTTTCTTACAAGCTAAAAGGTATGCTTCCTCCCATGATGTAATATGTTTGAAATTTCATCATTAAATACCATATAATGTTCTTCCTTGGATCTTATGACTCTTCATTCATCATTTGCAGAGTTGCCCAAGGTCCGCTGGGTTCTTCCTGACTCATACTTGGATGTGAAAAATAAGGACTATGGAGGTAATGATAACATGTTTCCTATGTTAATATAGATCAATCAAAGGTTTTCTCGTTCAGGGCCAACATTCCTGCTTATTTATTCATTGACTGGTCTTTTTCGCGCTCTTTGTTGCTTGATGATACTGTTGTTGGTTGTGTGCTTGTTGGATATAAATATACAGTCGTAGAATTTTAACATTGAGCTGTTTGAATATTCGTGATTTGTATCAGATGTAAATGGCATGCCAAGTTATTTTGCAGAATCCAGTCTCTAGTGTTTGTGAAAATTTAATTGCCTCCACTTAATTGGATTGCCTTTTATGTTCCCACTATTCGCTTCCGATAGCCTTATATAACTTAAAGATATTGCTGACCCAAAGGCTGCATAAAATGAGGCCTAAACTGCTAGAGTTATGTTCAATCAGCTTAGGTGATGTATAGTGTTGGTAGCTTGTATGTGTTCTTCCTCTGTCTTGTCGTTAAATAGCCTAACTGTTTCAGATAAAATTGTTCATTTTTTTTATGCCCTCCTCTGTTAAGACAACTGATTGTATTAGTTTAAGCATATATATTATTTTTGAGTGAATGCTCATTTCTATGCCTCAAAGCCCTCAAGAATGAAAGAACTCCTCAGTCCCAGTTTTTTTTATACCTTCCATTTCTCTTTCAGGAGAACCCTTTATAAATGGGGAAGCTGTTCCTTATGATCCCAAATACCATGAGGAGTGGGTCAGGAACAATGCTCGTGCCAATGACAGATCACGGCGCAACGACAGGCCCCGCAACTTTGACAGGTCAAGGAACTTTGAGAGGCGAAGGGACAACATGCAGAACTTCCAGAACAGAGATGTTCCTCCTGGTCAGGGTTTCAATGGCCCTCCACCTGGCCAGAACCAAATGCCACCCCGTGATGGCCCTCCGCACCATGCTCAGGGCAACATGCCTCCACCACCACCACCTCCTCACGCAGGTGGTGGGCCACCAAACTACCAGCGAGGTGGCGCTCCTGGCTACCCGCAGGCGGACTACACCCCTGGTGGTGCTCCTGGCTACCAGCAAGGCAGTGCTCCTGGCTACCAAGGTGGACCTCCTGGGTACCAAGGCGGTAACCAAGGTTACCAAGGGAACCCAGGCCCAGCTTACCAAGGCGGCAACCCTGGCTACCAAGGTGGCGCGCCAGGATACCAAGGTGGCAACCCGCCACCCCCATACCAGGGAGGCAACCCCAACGCACCTCCTCCGTACCAAGGTGGTGGCAACCCTGGCTATGGTGGCGGCGGCCCAGGCTACCCTGGTCAAGGAGGCAACTACCAATGAGCATAACCACGAAGCATATGCAGGCGCCACCGTTCAGAGTACTCTTTTGGAAGAATATGGTGTGCAGTAGTATAAATCGAACCCTTTGCTGTCTGATTTTCATGGTTTGTCGTCACTGTATCCACCTAATTACTCTATAATATCGGAACTTGTGTTTGAGTATCGGATAATGTTACTGCAAGTCTGAAACTATGGATGATAGTATGTAGCAGCTGCGCTTTATGCACTTGGTGTCCTTGCTTGCTTGACTTGGTGGTTCTCAATTGTCTTCTGCCAACTGTTATTGTGTGATGTTTACTTTGATGAATGGTTGGTTGTTTATCTGCATCTTTGTTACTGGTCATTCTGCTAGAATTATGTGATATATCCAACCATTCCAGTCTGATATGAAGGCCAGGCATGTATGTTCAGGGAAGTAAATGTATATATATTCAGTGTGTGGCTGCATTGTTTTCGGGCCCAGGCCCAACTACTGTGGGCCTCGGTCCACGAACCCCAAAAAAAACATCCTGGCCCACCACTCCAGCTACACTACTGGCCCCGCCAACTGCTACGCGCACCCCGAGACGTCTCCCGTGCGCGCGCGGAGACGCAGACCAGACGAGAGACAGACGACACGCGCGCACGTCCCAACGCCAACTCGACTCGACTCGACTCGAGCGAGCGAGGAGAGGAGAGGAGGGAGGAGCCCCACCCCGACCTAACCCGAAGACCCCCTCCTCCACCTCCCACCCACCTTTCCCCTCCCCTCCCCCCTCCTGCGGCCCGCGTCCGGTCCGACGCCGCCGCACGCCTCCGACTCCCTCCACAGCCCCCCTTATCGCCGGGGGACGTCACGCCGCGCTGGGGAGGCCACGCTCGGGGGGAGGGCTGCTTGGTCGGTCGGTCGGTTGGCCGTGCGGCCGTAGGGGCGGAGGGCGTGAGGGGAGTTTGATCTAGGCCCCTGCCCCCCCTGCGGCGGCGGGATGTACGTGCCGCCGCTGCCCGGCGGCCGCGACGATGCGGCCGCCGTCGAGCAGCCTAGGGTTTACCAGGTCTGGCGGGGGAGCAACGTAAGAAATCTCTGCCCACCCCCCTCCTTCCTTCCATCTGCGGCGATCCCTGAGCCGTTTCTGAGTCTGTTCTATTTTCGCGCCGTGCTGCTCCTACTGGCTCGATTGCTTGATTAGGCGAATTTTAACTGGCTCGATTGCTTGATTAGGCGAATTTTAATGGGCCTGGTTCGTGATAAGTTGGGGGATGGAATAGGGGAATCCGCGTACTTTACATTTGGTGTGTATTCGATAGTTAGGAAATGATTTCTAGTTGAAGTCCTGAACTATATTCTGTGAGCTCTTACTTTTTCCAAAATGTAGGCCCCTGTATTAGAAAATGTTATACGTGATCTGATCGTTCACATAGTTATATCCTACCATCGCGAGAGATTCTCAGCATCATGCTGCGTTCAATCGTTTTCAGTTGTACAAGATATAAGAACCCTTGAGCAGGGTCTTCAATATTATTTAGTTGGACTTGTTCTTTTACTGGTACACAAACTGTAGTTTACCATTGAGTTAGCCTGTAACTAAACCGTGGATCTTCCATAATTTTGCCATTTTGAACTTTGAAATGATTTATGAGGTTTTCAGTTGAAAATGAAATGGGCAGCTGTTCATAATTCGAACAATAAAGCTTGCCGCATGATAATCTCAATTCAAGTCACTGTTTCTGAGTTCCTGTTGTGAACTATCCTCAGCCGTTGTTGTACCCTGTTCCCTTGGGTCGGCATATTGCCAACAAGGAGCAGGTTATAGGCTCTAGGCAGGTAGGAACCACATGAATTTACTGGCATCAAAATCTCCACATTATGCTTCAAATCTTCTTTTACAGTTTTGGAGCTCTCCATTGATCAATTGGCATTGTTCAAAACTGACCCATGCTTCAAAACTGACCACATGAATTTACTGGCATCAAAACACTATGCTCCAAATCTTCTTTTACAGTTTTGGAGCTCTCCATTGATCAATTGGCATTGTTCAAAACCGACCCATGCTTCAAAACTGACCACATGAATTTACTGGATTGGAGCACGGTCCATCAAAATCAGACTTCTATGGATCCACACTATGCTTTCAATCTTCTTTTACAGTTCTGTAGCTTTTCATTGATCAATTGGCGTTGCTCAAAACTGACCCGTGCTTCTACTTGTGGATCCATAATTATTCTGGCTAATGCTAATATTTCCATGAGTGGTAGAATCAGCATATATTATTTTTTATTTAGCGTAATTTTAGCTTCAAATTATGTATTTTCACAAGTTTGAACTGCAGTAATCTTTATTTTGAGTTTTAAGCCTTTATGGGATATTCATCCCACTGCCTAGCTAGCGGTCCATTGTGAACTTAGCTAACAGTATCCAAGCGGACACAAGCTTTTCTAAATAGGAGTCTGAATTTATTTGCAAACAGGTTTACTGTGAAATCGAGTTTGGATTTATGTTCACTGTGGTTTCTTGCAGCTGGATTTTTTAGACTTCGTTGATGGCATTTCACATTTCTGTCTTTGCTCTTTGCAGGAATTCTTCTTGCAGGGAAGATTCATATTTGGGCCTGATGTGAGATCTGTGTTTCTCACTATGTTCCTCATCATTGCACCAGTGGTTGTCTTCTGTGTGTTTGTTGCAAGGCATCTCATGAATGATTTTGCCGATAGATGGGGCATCTCAGTGATGGTAGTAGTGGTCGTCTTCACCGTTTATGTAAGCATACCACTGCTTCCCAAGACCCATATTTACTACTTTCCATAAGCAGTTGATCCTTAGGCATTACATCCCCCTGCTTTTCTTGTGCTTATTAGTCTGCGTCTTTCATTGAGCTCAGTTGGCTTGCTGATGAGTTTTTACTTGTTTATTTAAAGGAAATCTGCATTTTACAAAGGTGTACAAATAACTGAACTTCTTTCTTTTACTAGGATTTGACGCTGCTTCTTTGTACCTCTGGTAGAGATCCTGGTATAATACCTCGTAACACCCATCCTCCTGAACCTGAGTCCACTGATGGGATGAATGATTCGGGAGGTCAGACTCCACAACAATTTCGTTTGCCTCGCACAAAGGAAGTTATTGTAAATGGAATCAGTGTAAGGGTCAAATACTGTGATACCTGCATGCTGTACCGACCACCCCGATGCTCACACTGTTCTATTTGCAATAACTGTGTGGAACGGTTTGATCATCACTGCCCATGGGTTGGCCAGTGCATAGGACTGGTAAGTTGTTCAAGATTACTTGCAGTTTTATTGGTGTCCTTATTAGAACAAGCATGCTGTGCACGTAGACTTGAATTGTGTTCAGAGTTGCTCTTTCCAGGCACCTTTTTCATTTTTTCAAGATTCTGTTGGTTAATTTTCTTTTTTATTATATAAGCCTGACCATTAGCTTATCTGTGCAGCGTAATTATCGGTTCTTCTATATGTTTGTATTCTCGACCACATTACTCTGCCTGTATGTATTTGCCTTCTGTTGGGTGTATGTGATCAAGATTAGAAATGCTGAGCAGTTGTCAATTTGGAAGGCCTTGGCGAAGACACCAGCATCAATTGTTCTGATTATCTACTGCTTTCTTTGTGTATGGTTTGTCGGTGGTCTGTCTGTCTTCCATTTATATCTGATGAGCACCAACCAGGTAGGTGTCGATTCATTCCGATTGTTTGTCTCCTTAACATTGCAACTGCAATTCAATACCTAATCTCTTGCCCATTTTCCTTGTAGACAACATACGAGAATTTCAGGTATCGCTATGACCGGCGCGATAACCCATATAACAGAGGTATTCTGAACAACTTTCTAGAGATATTCTGCACCGCTATCCCCCCTTCGAAGAACAATTTCCGGGCAAGGGTCACAGTGGAGCAAGGGCTGCAACAAACACGCTCACAGTCTAGAGGTTTCATGAGCCCCAACATGGGCAAGCCCATTGGAGATCTTGAAATGGGCAGGAAGCCAGTGCCTTGGGATGAGCCAAGGACAGCAGCTGATATCAGGGACTTGGAAGCAGGCCTTGAGGGCATGTTTGAGGAGAAAGAGGGCAGAATAGCCCACGCATCCCCAGATCTGAGCAGAGATGAGCTTCCGGCAGAGTTTGTGGAGGGCCGAGCTGGCATGCATTCGAGGCAGTCAAGTTGGGTTCGCAGAGCCACAGACGCAATGGAAGCCAGCATAGCTGCTTACCAGCAGGAAGTTAATGGTGGCAACAATGTTGCCCGGAATGGCACACGTTAGCCAAAAAGAAAAAAAAAACTACGGTGTGTTTGAATTGTGCATGGAGTGGGCGTTGTGTTGGTCACGTCTGGAAGTAAACAGTCATGTGTGTGTCTGTGTGCCAGTTAAGGCCCTGGATGGATGTAATTCTAAACACGCTTGCCTGCCGTCGTCGTTTCATCCCTGGTAGCGCATCAGAGCCATGCTGCTGTTGTTTGTTTGTTTTTGGTGTTTTAAGGAAGTAGCCGCTGATCATAAACTCCCGCCCCGGTTCGGATGTGTGATGTACTATCTGTATATAACTAAAATTATCAGGTTGCAACAGATGCTGTGCTTGGTTTGCCGAAACACACGTGTCCTTGTGCCTGAGTGCTGAGTGTCGTCATCCGGTGACATGATGCCATGAAGATATCATGCCATGAATATACTCTTTGATATTGCATTGCGGTATCATAGAAGAATCGTGTGCCTGTGTGTGTTCCAGGGGAAGTGCCTGCCTACATTGGTAGACAAGAGTGCAAACAAGTGCAGCAATAATTGCTGCAAGCAGAAGCAAGAGCTGATGAAATCGAACGAGCAGAACTGGGCAGATTGTGGGCTCTAGAGCGCATTGTTGAGGTGAGCCTGCACCGTACCCAAATCCTGAACTTGCAGCCCTGATTGCTCGCTTGCTTGCAACTGGGAGAGTGTCTGGGATGAAGGCGCATTGTCAATGTTGGTCTCTCCCAATGATTGTACTAGTGATAAGCCGCCTCGACCTTGGGAGGGAATTGTGCTGCTGCTGCTGCTGCCGCCGTCGCCGCCGGGACGTACATATGCAATGTGGACGACCGCCGGGCCAATTATTGACGGATGGATATGGGTGGAGTCGATTCGATTCGATGATCGACATGGACGCAGCTCGTCATCGCACTCACTAGCAACAGCACCAGGCCGGGGGTCTGATACTGATAGCTAGGTAGCTAGCTCAGCTCATCTTCGTCGTGGACTAGCTAGCTCGTGGTATCTGTACGTAGGAACAGGGTCGACGTACTGGATGAGGTACGGATTACATCATCATCATCATCATCTGCAGTTGTGCATGCACAGTGCCGTCAGCCGCTAGCTGAGTGAGAGTGAGAGCGTACGTGAGGCCGTGAGTAGTGGTGCCCTCGGCCGTCACCATGTCGGATGGACCGGTTGGGGGTAGGTGCATGCGCGGTGGGTGAGGTCGCCTCCTCTGTTCTGTACCTGCATGTACGTACATGCACCGGCCGGCTAGTCGATCCGGGCTTGCTTGCTTTGTACTCCCTCCATACTCATATTAGATGATGTTTAGGACAAGGTTTGGATCAAATCTTGGGAATATAAATCATAAATAACTTTTAAATCGTTGAGTTTACAAATGTGAAAATCATATTAATAGATTTGTCTTGAAAAATTACTTTCATAAAAGGATACATCTATAACTTTTTAATAAATATTTTTATAGAAAATAGTAGTCAAAGTTGTGCTTTGGAGACCGTGTCGCTGTCCTAAACATCATCTAATATGAGTATGGAGGGAGTACTACGTATATACAATGGATCATCGATCAGGGCAGGACCCCAAGACACGCATGACGATGGTGCAACCGGCGCGCTGGGGCTAAGGCCAGCCTCAGTGCAACGTTTCATCGCACAGTTAACTAGATCAGAAACTAGGTAACTGAGCCAGATGAGTTTCATGGTGATAAAACTCTTCTCACATTTTATGAAACTCTCTACTCTCTCCTCTGCCACATCAGCATATTAAATGTCATGAAACTCCCATAAAATCCCCACTGAGACTGGTCTAAGATAATAAGGATCACCTCACCTGGACGTACGCATGCAGCTGATGCATGCGGCCGGCGCGGTCGGAGCCGGATCGCCGTCGACCAAGATGCGGCCGGCGGTGTCGATCAATGGCAATTATTGGCATGCGTACGTGGCCTGAGATCACGCATGGTACGGTGCCCTGGCTCCAGCTCGACGGTTTAGGCCGGGTCCGTTCGTTTAGTTATGATTGGAGTTAGGAATCATTCCACCCTATCAGCATTACGGAAAAGCTGCCGCACGCCGGGTCGCGCTCGGCGCGAGCGCGCGACCCTGGCGGCCTCCGGCCTACTATCGTATCTGTAACATTCAAGGCCCATCAGCTATCAAGTATATATGTGGTTATATAGCAATGAGTTGGCCCATTTATACAGATTGGTTTTCACGTGGGCTAGATAAACTTGATACACAGCGATGTAGAGGCTAACAAGTCCCAAGTTAAGTTGTGGTATTTACTATAAAATAATAATCATTATACACAAAGTATCAGCTCCGTCTTCGCTGCATCAATATATGAATTCTAACTATCAATCTACATATATTATATCCATCACTCGACAAATATTATGACTATCAATCTATGTATTATACCTATCAACATATGTATTGTGTGATGGGCCATCAACTTAAATGGCTGAACGTAACTCCCGCACGGCTCCGGCCACGTGCACTGCATGAGCATGAGGTCGTATGGTATGGTGGCCCATCAACCATATCAGCAAAATTATAGATTGTGTGTGTTTTGTTGTTTGACAATACATAAACCACCAAATGCATTGTGACTATTAATCTACATATATTATGGGGTATCAACCTATATCTCTGCCGCATCAATCTGTGATTCTGACTATCAACGTATATGTGTATTATGGCTATCAATCTATATATATTCTAAGTTTCAGTCTATGTATACATTGCGTCAACTTGTAGATTTTCAATATCAACTTATATATATTATGATATTATGACTATCAATCTACATATATTCTAAGTATCACTCTACGTATTCGCTATATCAACCTATGCATTCTAACTAGTAACGTATATATATTAATTATCGATCTACATATATTCTAACTATCAACCTATATATTTGCTACATCAATATGTGTATTCTTTATTATGACTATCAATCTATATATATTCTAAGTTTCAGTCTGTGTATACATTGCGTCAACTTGTAGATTTTCATTATCAACAACCTATAACATATATAGATTGATACAAAACATGTACTTAAGTTGCTAATACTATTATACAAAGGTTGATAATATAAATAAAATTACTTTGAAACTATAAAAAGTGGATCTTGTTTCGTAGATAAAATCATAAGGAATATAAATGTGAAAACGAATTCGAAAATGAATGCTTGCTGAGAAAGTTATCATCGATCAAAAAAACGGAACAAAGTAAGTACATGAGCATGTCCCCTATCCTACTACTTCCGTATGAAGTCCATGTTAGAATAAAAAGCCTGCTCCTCTGGTATTGTGCTATGCGCCGCGGGGGAGGGAATGACCGTACGCGTAAAAGGGAAGGGGGGAGGGGGGTCGCGCGGTGCGCATAAAGCGCGACCGGTCGCGCCTTATCCCGATCCCAGCATTATACAAACTAGCAAAAGTGTCCGTACGTTAACGTTGCTACGGGTGAATTGTACAAGACACAATCGAAACTAAACCACCAACCTTGTTGATTGCATGTTAGTGTGCAGTACCGTTTCTGTTTCTATATCCTACCATTCTTCTGTTGACATCATCTTTCCAATGAGAACAATCCGATGATGCACCACGGCGTTCGTAACCATGACGCGTCCCAAGTCCGCTACGATGGTTTCATGTAGTCTCACAAACTGAGGGGCCACATGATGAACTCGCTGCTGCCCCCCGCACCGTCGTAAGCTCGAAGGTTGTTAAAGATTGAGATAGGACTAATTATTATGGTTAATATATAACTCTTTAAGAATCTACATGTTCTCATAAAATGGAGCATATGAATAAACCACAACAGTAAAGTATTTTTCTAGCTAATTGATCCATGTAACTGACGTATCCCAGTACCAATCATAATAAATATTTCTGCAACAGAAAACATATCGTCAATAGAAATCATTTTCTAAGATCCCGTAAATACTTTAAGGTGGACAGCATATGCAAAGGAATTTCAAGTGTACAGTAAGTGTTAATGTGTTACCTAGTGACTGGTGCCCATTGTCTGAAGCTAATTAAAAAAAGAAATATTTTCTAAAATCTTTTATAAGAAAATATTTTCTAAGATCCCGTGAATACCTAAAAGTGGACAGCCTATGCAAAAGAATTTAAATCGTGTACTGTCTTCTAATCGTTGAATCATGTACGTGTAACGTGTGTGTAGTCTAGTGTTGATCGTTTTTTTTTGTGTTTGATTGATCTACTTATGGGCCTATAAATTTTAGTTCGGAAGGTCCACGGCCCATGGTTAATCAGGGTGACGAGACGATGACCAACAGTCGCCGAGAAGAAGTTTGGAACACATTCGATCAGAGCCACGATGATTGACGGACGAAGAAACCCGAAAACAACACAGAGACCGTCAATAATCAACGACATATGTACTAAATCTTTTAGGCAAAACACACTAAGCAATTTCGATTCTAACATGCTTGGCGATTAAATACGTACTCGTATCACTTGAGGACTTCAACCGTTTGGCACAGGAGGAAGGCGAGAGCGTCCAGGACAAGGCCTGAGGAACTTCTAATTCTATCAGGATATCAATAATCGATGAACATATAAAGATTGTTTCCTCTCTTTATTATTAGGTAAACATTAGGGGGTTTTCATAAAATTATGACGTACCGTTGAATCAATCCTTGCTTTATAATTAGGTAGATATTAGTGAACTATTCCAACCAGAGGCTCATTTCAGAGTTACCTAACGAGACCTTAGAACATCTCTAGGAGACTAGCCAAATTATGTTCTAAAGTTAAATTTAGCTATTGTTAGAGAAAAAATATTTCCAACAGACTCTGTAAATTTAGTGGCTCTCTATCTCACCTCATTCGCTAGCTATTTTTAGCTAGCCTACCTCACTGGCCATCTTTACAGAATCTGTTGAATTACCCAATAGAATTAGATGGCTTTATATTTTTACAAATGGTCTATAATTTTTATATTTAGCTAACACAATACAGAGTCTTTTAGAGATACTCTTAGTTTGCATCTGGATATTTTTTGCGCCCCCACTGCCTTAGGAACCGTGCGCTAAAAACGTTTTTATTAGCGGCGGCACGAAGATCGTATCATATCGATATCGATCGGGACACTTTCGGCTGCTACTTGCTATATACTACTAGTGTTTAGTATATCTCAAAAACAAAGAAAAAAAAGGCGAGAAACTCGCACGTTTCTGGATTGTTTTTTTCGCTTTTTTCGCCATGCATGTTTCCCTGCAAGGCGCACACACTACGCGTACGGGAAGATTCACACGAATTGAAGTGCAGTAATAATAGTACGACATCGATCGCTGGCTATCGTCTAGTGGCAAGAGGGCGGGCGGCGTGCGTAGGGCATGCAAAAGGGGCAGGCAGCCTAGTCAGAGCCGATGCTTACAACCACACACATCGATCAACAGGCCGGCAGCGCATGCAACTGAAGCGAATGAAGCCAGCGGCAGCCCAGAGTGAGCAACAGCTAGCTGCCGCTACAGCGCCCAATAACACAAAGCAACTAACGCATGCACCAAGCAACTACGATAGTAGTAGTAGTAGTGGATAGCAGGCGGCGGCGGCGGCTGCAACTTGGAATTGGATGCGCCGCGCGGCCTAGCTTCCTGATCGGAGTTGGCCGCGCGCAATAACGGGGTGTTTAGTTCCTGAAAAAAAAGGTAAAAGTGAGGTAAAAAAGTCATATCGGATACTGTACCACTTTTCGTTTGTTTGTGGTAAACATTGTCCTATCATGACCTAACTAGACTTAAAAGATTCGTCTCGTCGTGCGCATCAAAATCATATAACTAGTTTTTTTTATTTACCCACGTTTAGTATTCCATACATGAGGAGAGATTTGATGTGATAGGTGAATAGTGAAGTTTGGAGAGAGAATTTTTAGAAGTTTGATGATGTAACCGGGAACTAAACAGGGCCCATATGTTGGTAGAGATAATGGGACGTACTACAAGCGCTTAAGTCAGTCAAGTCAATAACCTTTTGAACTGATCGCTATTGATGATGTATTGCTCGGACCAACGTACAAGTGGTAAAGCGCTGCGATGATATCTAGGATCCGCCGCGCGCATAATAAGCTAGCTAGCCACCATCATCTCACCATGATGTGTACATATGCGTGGCATGCGCCCTGAGTCTCGCGCCCTCTCGCCGTGTGCTCGATCTGGTGCTTTGCATGGCTGGAGGCTGGTGGCCACCACTGCCACTGCCCAGCAGCATATAGCCAGAGGTAGCCTTTGTTTCATTCGCCTTGGTTCCTCCAATAGTAGACATAGATAGTTTACCATGCATGCATGCATGCATACCGCCGCCACACACTGTTTTCTACTCCAGGTGTACACACTGTTGTTGTTTCTGGCTTGGCTAGCAGTGCACTTTCTTGTCGCCAATGATGTCCACCCTTGTCTTTTCCCGCAGTTTTGGTGCCGACCCCAGTCGGCACAGGGAAAACGCACCACTGCACCCAATCTGTCAGGCAGTGGCCGGGGTGGGGCCTACATGTCAGCCAATACACAATCAATCAGGGGCGCAAGCTAAGCTAGCACACAACACAAGCAGGTCGGCCAGGTCGTCGCCGCCCGGGCCTATATATTAGGACACATGCGCCATAACCACTTTTACTGCTCCATTACGCCCTCCTATCTAGTGGTTTTTACACGTAGCATGCAGTACGTGCTCGATCTTCGCGTCAAAGACAAGCAGCCACACACGCGATTCGATCACTCAACACAACGACGTAGATATCATCGCAGCGCTTTACCACTTTTACTGCTCCATTACGCCCTCAGCTCCTAGTGGCTTTTACACGTAGCAGCAAGCAGTACGTGCTCGATCATCTTCGTGCGATTCATTCGATCACTCAACACAACGTACGTACTGTACTACGAGTCCTCAATAATGTCCATGACAGAAGAATCCGACCGCCGCCCAACAGGACATGCCCTTTGTCTCGACGACCACGACGACGACGAACTCCATCGTCGTCAACAAAGAAGAAGAAGAAAGAGAGAGAAGCTTTGCGGGAGAATTAAGCTTTGCCTTTGCCCGCAGCAGGGAGCTAACAAGATGTTGACGGCCGAGAGCTAGCTGGGGCAGACAAAGGGAGCAGTACTGACAAGCATACTCGCCTTTGCCCCTGCCCATGCCTCTCCATTTTGGGGTTCCGCCGGAGACGACGTACGCGTGCGGCGTATCAGTCCAAGTCACGGAAGCGACCAACAACTATAGCCAGCTGGAGTTGTCGATGGGAATATATTGTTCTGAGAAAAGTACGTCCATCTGATAGCGAAGTTAAGCACTATGGGATTCAGTTACCGACCGATGAATATTCATTAATTCCCCTCAAGACTTGCTCCTCTTTTTACTTTGCAATTAGCACGTACACTGCCAACTGATGGTAGCTGATGATCATACAAATATTCTGCCGTACGTAGTCCCCCTTCTCTTTTCACCTTTTGATCGAAATCCGATCCATGTGGTGGTGGTAAAAGATAGTTCTGGACTTAGCGCAGGCAAAGTCAAGGACCGCATGTGCTAACCACATTTCAGAAGAGGCTCCTGACAGAAGATTTTGCTATATGCTTATGTGATATACACTCTGGTTGCCTGCAAGATCTGTCTAAGTAATTAAAGACTCTAATTGACCCATTCCTAACACGGACGATGACAGTATTCTACCTCAACCATCGATAGCAAGCAGAGAAATCTACAAAAAACAAGCAGAGAAATCTACAAAAAAAAGAGTACAATGTGTACAGTCATGTTATCTCTCCGTGCGAATTTGTTGTTTAGGAACTTTTTTAGTGGGGTGGGAATATCCTGTTCCCGCGTGATTGGGCACTCCAGGATTGGCAGCAGGGCTCGCCTAACCACTGTTGACTAGACGACGCAATGCAACACCACACACTAGTACTGTCCACACACCACACCATTATATTCACCACCACCACCTCTGAAACCTCGTACACGCGACAACTCTATTATTGCCCGATCTTGAATAATGCATATGCATGGATCCATCAGCCATTGCCCACCACATGCAGCTCAAAGAAATATATATATATATATATATATCTGTCTCTTATACACATCTTATATATATATGCGTAAACAAATTCAGAGCACACATGTAAGTGAGTGGCCACATCGGCCGCACCACGCCGTCGTCGTCGTTGCAGGGATAAGATCCACGAGATGTGTGGCACGAATTGAAGCAGCCTGCAAATGATGCAGCTACACTAGCTGCAGATGGATCGCCGTTCTGGAAGGGATCAATCAACCAATGGCCAGGTCAGCCGCGCGTCGGCATTGCACCTGCTGTATCACTGTATCAGATCATCAGTGACTACTGCATTCAGAGATGTAGTAATGTACTGCGAAAGCTAGAATTCTGGCCAGCCGTCTCTGTTCGATCCGCCTCCGTTAGGGTTAGGGCTCCAACTCGGCTTGCTTGCTTCGATTCTCTGGGAGTGATGGCTGCACGGTGGCCGGGCTCTCGTCCTGCTGTCTGGGTCCATACCCGCAACTGCGATGCAATTAGCTGGAGGGCTTGTAAAGTTCAGAGGAATGAACTGAATGAACCGGCTGCAGTGGTGCAGTGGATGCATCGATCATCTTGCATTGTCTGAATCCCGTGTAGCAGATCAGGAACCAGACCACCGAGATATGCTGGCGCGTGCCAGTAGTGTGCCACTGAACTTACTCGGAAAGCTAAGGGCCCAAAATCTCTCTGTGCCGTCGACTGTTGCATATGATGTGATCAGTCTGCTCATCCTGAGTTTCGGTGCCTAATCTTTACGTGCATACAGTAGCTTAAGAGCTCTGAAGTACAATTCCCTGATATGATCTTATCATGTGTCGCTGTATGTTTCAACTTTCAAGCATGCCATGATATGATCCCCATCATCTCCTCCTCCGATCCAAACTAAAATTCCTGAATCCGATACGCCGGATGCGGTACATGCACTTAGCTAGATAGGTTGCTAGGATATTGTCCAGATGCCATGCTATAGGCCGGCCGGTGGATTATATTGGTCAACTTGTGTTGTGTTGCGTTGCTGGGGGCGAATATCTCATACACTGATTATCATAGCATGCACGACGGCTACTGCATGCATCTGCGAGAGATACTGATCGAGGTGTATCATATCAACGCCTCTTTTTCTTCCAGATACACTGGGGCTGTGCAGTGTGCCATTCTCACTGGACGATGCTGCTGTGGTGCTTGCACAACAACAATGGCAATGGCGCCAACAGGGTCAGAGGAGGATCGACCGGTTGGGATGAGATGCGATGCGATAGAAAGGGTAAAGGGGAAAAGGGATAGCCTAATCGCCTCTCCCAGGCCTCCCAGTCCCAGCTACTGCGATTCACAATTGCGTGCGCCACTAGCCGGCCAGTAAAATTGGCTGCAGGCCGGCTGGTTTCGGCGAGACCACCCAAGTTGCCCGCGCAAGAATGTCTTATCCCACACCGCAACGATCTGATCTCCTCTATCATATCGCCTCCAGCGCACAGGGTCGCGCAGATGGGGCACAGCATTACCACCCCCACTACCTGTCGATCTAGGCCGTCTCAGGGTTACTACTTGCATTGCAAGATGCAGAGTACTTGCATTGTATGAGTTCAACTGTTCAAGGTTAATACAGGTCAATTAAACCACTGTCAGGTTCAGTCTCTGGGTCGTAAAGGAAAAGGAGATACAATACAACTTATGCCGCACCCCGATTCAAGTTGAAAAGTGACTGGGTGGTTGCTGGGATGCACAACAAGTTTCAGAGAGGGTGAATTTGACTTACCTCTAAAAGGAAAAGGAGATCTAGAGGTTAAGCAACCAGCTAGATTCGAGTTGAAAAAGTGGCTTGAACCTTAGGTGGTTGGGTTTGCACAACCACATCTCCTACCCACAACCAAAGTTAGGCTCGCTTGGGTTACTATTTCTTCCTATCTCTGGGGTTTCGTGTAAGCAATGGCTTGATTTTCGAGCCGTTTGTCAAAAGAAAGGTGGTGTCAATTGTTTTTTTGCTCGTAGGTGATCTGAGACTGATTGTGGTTTAGTCGCTTGACAGGGTCATGAATACGATGTATGCATTGACTTGTTAGAAGTAAGTTATTAGTTAGTGGCCCAGCTGATCATTGAGATGTCGAGTCGGTTGTTTTATCACGTGGTGATGGTTACTATGGCCTTTGAATCCACTTGGAAGTGGTTGTCATTGAGTTAGATTGACGCACCGACCAGTTTAACCTAAAAGTTTAAACTGAGAGGAAAAGGAGTAAGAGCCTCCAGCTTTGATACACTGTATGCATTCAGCCCAAAAGCTTGATAGGGATAGAGAACATGTGCAGTTGGTTAGGGTTATAATTCTTCACGTGTTAGTACATACTTCTCAAGGAACAACTTTCTTCTGGTCAACTAGCGTGCAATTGTCCCATTCCAAACTGAATAATCACTGCACATCTTCTTCAAAATGGCGCGTCTCCACCCAAGAACTGAAATTTCAACTCCATGTCCGAAAACAAGAGAGGAAGAAAAATGAATGTATATCAATTGCTGACTTTCTGTAGTATGTGTGCATACTGAATTATACATAGATGTTGCTGTGTTCTCGTAGGTATTATTGTGCTATTAGCAAATGCCTGATATACTTCTTCATAGGAATCATTTCAAGTGCCAAAAAAGTAACTGGAATTATCACCGTTGCTCTCTTTACCCCTGCTCCTCCGGCAATGGCATCAAATTAAAGTGCAAAGGGTGGGGCCTCACGCTGGGGATATGGCGCCCATGCATGACATAGTAGAGTGAAATGGCAGGTGTGTCAGGTGAGCTTGTATGCTAAACTGCTCATGGCTACGAAGATGTGCCTGTCAAGTCACTCGGTCAACCCATGCTTTCGTTTATTACACAAGGCCTTTGGGCACTTTGACATGCCTCTAAAAAAGGCTATTGCTTCAAGGAGATCATCTCCATCAGCTGGGTGTGCTGACACAGCATATTGCTTCATTTCTTACATACATTCTAATTGCTTGTTTTTATTTTTATTTTGTAAAAATAGGATTCCATTTCAATATCGTGTATTCTTTTTTTTCTCTTTTTCTTTAAAGCTGTGTGTATCCTAGCTATGCAGAGGTCGGAAGGATCTCAAGGTTTTTGTAATAATCTCGATGTAACAATCTTGATTTCAATAAAACTTCCCTTATCGAAAAAATCTACACCCCAGCAACTAAGAATTGTCATCGAATCTATACATGATCCTCATGTATGGATACTTATTCACGGGCATCCTTAGTTTGCGGTCGCCCGCAAATTTCGTTCCGTGCGGTCGATCTAACAGTTTTCTTTTCAGTGTCAGTATACGTGCCAGTCCACCCACGTCCACTTGGTTTCATTCGTTCCACATCAACGTGGTCCCCCCAACGTCCATACCCTCCTACATCCACACCACTGACTAGTCAAGCACGTATCGTCCCCAATCAAAAATCAAAAACTAAAAGAGAAAAAATAGAGAATAAATATTTCCACAAAAAACCTTGGAAAATATAAAAGATTCCAAATAGTTGACAAACAAAATTTTCAAACAAAAAATAAAAAAAAGAAACAGACACAAATTTTTTAAAAAAAATGTTTTCGGCAAACATTAAAAAAAGAAAGTTATGCACAAAATATTTGAACATTAGCGAAACAAAAGTTTTTCGAAACAAAAGGTTACGGAAAAACACAGAGCCAAAAATTTTGAAACTAAAATATTTGAATCAAAATTTATGAAATTTTTTTTGAGACAAACATTTCCACCAAAACTTTCGAAATGAAATATTTGAAGACAAAAACATACTTTACAAACAAAAATGTAAAAGAGGAACATAAACAAAAAGTACAAAAACATTGTAAAAAATAAATCAGAAAAAAAGTTTGAAACAAAACCTTCCCATGGAAAATGTTATGCACAAAAATCTGGAATCCAAAAACGATTGAAAATAAAAGTTCACACTGAAAATTTTAAAAGACAAAAAATTATACACAAAACATTATGAAAAATATAAAAAAGAGCCGATGGTGGAGCCCTGATGCCGCCGGTCGGGCGCGGGGGGGAGTTCCTCCGCCAGTCCGCCGCCGTCGTCGGCGCCCAGGGGATTATTCACACGGATGTATAGGTAATAAATGTAACAAATAAAACCAGCATTGTTTGGGCACACCCAGCTGATACTCTAACAAAGCTTGGGATCTCTTTTGCTGTTCTTGAATGAGCAAAAGAAGCTGTATTCCGGCTAAGCTGCCTGCACCATTGATCAGATAGCTAGTGGAGTGCTGCTCCCTTTGTGTTGTGCGCCTCTCCTTTTTCATCCCTCTCAACCATTGGCATAAAGAGTATTGTGTAAATAGGCTCCACACTTTTCAGTCTCCACTATATATCCAGGTCCATGATGGGGGTAAATGTTGCTGCTAGCTGCATCAGAAAAAAGTTAGTGAAAGTGGGTAGATTAATAGCTACATCTCAAAATCTCGATGATATTCTAATTCGACCATGGAGTCATGCACATATATATATGGCCAATTAAGTATGTAAGTCGCATGTTTAGGCCTCATTTCGAACTCAAGAAAATTTCCCTATTGCTGTGAGAAAACTGAACCGACCTATAAACCTCCTTTTTGTTACATTTGTTTATCCTTTTAAGAAAATGTAAGCATCTTAAGAAGAAAACGTGTAAAAGTAAAGTTCTCCGATCGAGGTTACACTTTATCTCTTTGGTAGATTTACACAATTAAAGTAGGAGCTGGCTAACAGTTGTTCGTTTTTTCTTTTCACACTGCATATGAAATAAGGTCAAACTACGTGTGCTTAGATTTCTAAATTTAATTATCTTTTTTCATTTTGAGACAAGATAGGATAACAGCTGTACATCCTCTGTCCTATTTAGAGTGGACGTATATTTATGCATGTCTTTTGACTAATTAGAGGTTAATAATGGCATGATGAGAACTAACCATCCTATCTTGCCTAATTTTGAAATGGAGAGCATCATATCAACCATCCTGACACCAGCAAACATTAAATTTCACACCCTTTCTGAAACTTGATGTTGGAATATTGCTATGGACAAGAAAGCTTCAAGAAAAAGAAAGACGAGATTGCTAGGATATTATTCGTTTTCAAGCTTATTAGGCGATATTCCAACAACTATTCCTTAAAAAATAAAGTAGGACCTGGAAAAACGTGTTTTGAATTCCTCTTGGTATTGGCTTGCAAACTAACCCAAATTGCTTGAACACCAGTGAGGTGTCCCTGAATATTTATTGACGTAAACATTTTGGTGTCCATGCATTTATTGACTAATGGAGATGTATGTATTCATTTACTAAGATTAGGAAACACGTACAATTGGAGGCCAATTACATGCTTTACTTGATCACTCTAACCAAATCTCTGTCCTCTTGCATTGGGAAAGCTGCTTCTGAGACAAGATTTTCCTAGTAATTTTAATACATCTCCATTGGACCAAACTTCCCAGGATGAAAAAAGAAATAGCTGCAAAAATACAATTCCATCACTTAAACTTTCAGCAAAAAGACATGCCATTTTTGCTTCTCTTATATTGCCACAGCAAAACAAAAGTATTTGTTTCTTTTAGAGGTGGATCACTGATGATATTCATATAATCAATCTGAACTTGGTTTCTGCAACAATCTTGAAAAATGTTGCTGCCTCAAGAGCTTGGTAGGCGCAAGTAGAAATTATATATAGGATTGAAAGAAACCTATGGAGCGTGTGTGCTATACTCCGTATATATGAACAAAATTCAAGTGTCTAGAGCAGGACAATAATTTGATGTGCTTTTGCAGGTGCTAGGTGAGCCCCTCAAGGGCCCCTTGCTCTGAATTCCAGGGCTCTTGGGAAGAAAAAGATGGGGACAGAAGAGCTTGTCTCTTGACCATCTTCTCTTTTATGAAAAAGAACTCTTCTTTTCTAAAAATAATAATATATATTTTTCATGACTCCCCAGTGGCAGAGCTATGACTTGGCCCTTGGATATTCATCGGCAGCAAAAAAAGTGTTGAATCCAAAAGGCAAAAAGTTTTGTTTTATTTAAAAAGGGTAGGGAAGCACAATATCTAAAAGACGATGGTTTTGGTTTATGAGAGCCATCAGTATATTGTTGTGTAGTTGCACGAAATAAATTATACATATTCACGGTCACTATCTGAATTAGTAATGAAAAAATATAAAATACTAAAAATAGTATTGTCTAATAAATAATTGCTTGTTTCTCTATGGCTTCTAAATGTTTCTTTAACTAATCTATACTTTGCACAATTTGTCAAGGAAAATATCCTCTCAAATCTCAATACTAAATAACAGTAATCGAGCCACAGTACTGGTTCCTGATTGTTACTGCCCTAGACCATAGATAACAAGAGAAGAAAGATGGCATAGCATGAAGTCTTGAATATCATATAGCTTTTCCCAAAAACCTTCGAATTTCGAGCATGTTTTTCAGTCTTGCAGGACATGACTTTTCATATATGTGACAAAAATCAATATTGGGAATATTGGATGACTTTGTGGGTTGTTTATATATATAGTAGATTGGATCTCAATCAATATTAGAGACAGAGATAGAAACTAATCGTGTCCTACTATAACAACCTAGATCCTTGTCATATTAACAGTGGTATAGCATCTGATTGTCCCATAAATACAGGAGACACTCAATGCAAACACGGAATGAAGATCTATCATGTCCCTAAAAGCAAGCAATTCCTATTACTGGGAGCATTAATTAGCTCATATATAATCATTGCCATGACATTCTAGTACAAAGTATAACAATACAAAGTAACTCAAGCTACTGCAAATTTACACAGTTTTTCGGGCTGGTAGCTGGTACGCATTCTAGTACAATTCCACTGCATGTTTCCGCCTTCTCCAATCAGATTAAGCCTGATCATGCTCAGTGGAGGACAGTGTGGTCAGTACTGTTTTTGATGAAGCTACCTTTTAGTGTTCATGAGAGAACTGAACAGACGTTTTCTGTGCGTGGTTATATATATTATATACCCTACCGGGCTACCCCACCGGTCAATACTTGTAGGAACCATTGCTTTTCTTGTCGGCCTGGTTCAAAAGAATGGTATGAAATTGTTCTTGTCGGCTGAGCTGTTCATGGTAGCTTAATTATGACTTAGACATACATGACCTATGAGTGCCTTCCGTTTTCCATTTTCATTGTTTTTAAGGGCATTCCCTTTTCATTGTTGCCTCTCTTCCTTTTGTGCAGTAAAGATATCCTAGAGGAGGATATTCCCACCATTCAACGCTTGCATTCATTACTCGCAAAAAAAAAAAACTCTTGCATTCATTTACTGGTTCTCATGCAAAAATTGAACTGTTTCTTATCAAATCCATGAAAAATTTGTGAAATTTATATGTCATTCCATACAGTTCCATAACCGACTAGAACAAACCGGTTAGGAGTTATGGAACGGAATGGTACGTACTTAAATCGGTGCCCTTGATCAAAAAAAAATCTGCCTAAAGGCTACTAGGAGAAAATGGAAAAAAAATCCAAACAAACAAACAAAGGGGATTGCTTACAAATTCTATTCATAAGGATATGTGACATTACTTAAGAAAAAAAAATCAATGGGCGGGCTATAGACTTTAACATGTTCAAAAACCTTACATTATGATTTGTTATTAGGTTATGATGTGCATACATGGTTTTCTCACACCCCAAACCAATACATGGTGGATCATCATAATTTTTACATAACTCTCTCACTTCTCATTTTGTTTAGAATTATTTTGGTTCCACGTGTATCTATACCAGATCGGTGTGAGACAAGTGCTCCAACATATGTCAAAACAAAAATCGATTATTTTTTCAATGTTAGACTCAAGCACAATTATTGGTTATGTAACAAGCTAGTGACAAATCACTCTTTTAAAATATATTTTTCCTAAGAATAGGCTTACCATGCATGACCTAGCTATCTCAAAAACAATCATAGCTAGGTTTTTAATCATAACAAGTTGATATTAATAGTAAAATAAATCTTGACACCTTCAGTACAAATTATGTTGGAGGATCCATCCCTTTCTCCAGGAGAACAATGGCCTTTGTAAAATCTATAAAGGAATCATTTTATACAATCTCTTCCTTAATACTCTTTCAATGGCAGTGCCTGATAACATGGGCGTGTATATATCCTATAAAAATGAACCTAACATATATGAAGGTTAATTGGATGCAAGTTTTCAAAAATTCAAAAGACTATGAAAGTAGGGACGAACCATGTCAAAATATTCAATTAAAACAGTTCAAGGAACCTCGACGTTGATATAAATTAAAAGGTCTAATAAATATAAATATTTCTTCTATATCAATACAAATATGCACCGTCTAGTGCCTGTTTTCATAAAAGATTAGTCATCAATTTTTCAAGCTCAAATTTTTGTTTTTTTTAAAATTCAAAGAAATAAATTATTTATTTGAAGGACAACACACTGATCGAGATTCGCCATTTTCAGATTGTCACTGCACTCCAGTCATGCCGCCATAGATGATGTATGTGTGCTCCTGTTGTTTTAGGGAACACACTTATTCTTTTTGAACCCTCTGCCTGATTTCATCCCTGCCAACAGATCATACGCGACCCACGCATGTTCTCCGTTCTTCAAGTGGCTCTTTCTTGTGCGTGGCAAGTTCCATGCCTTCTCCAACTCTATTTTTGATTACCATGTTACGTTTAGTTGTCTTTCTACAAATAAACTTCAAAACCAAACGTGTAGTAATCCTTTCTTCCTGTAATGGGTAAGTCAATAATACCCCTGAAGGCCTGAACTCAACTTTCAACTGTGTCAAATCACTACTCCACACAACCCTATCACAAACGGTTCAAAACGGCCATCACCGTTTGTGATGTTCCGTTTGTGATGCCCCCATCACAAACGGTTCGTTTTCCCAACCGTTTGTGATTTCCTGTGCGCGCGCTCCGCGGCCAAACCGTTTGTGATGTTCCGTTTGTGATACCCCGGGCATCACAAACGGTTCGTTTTCCCAACCGTTTGTGATTTCCTGTGTCCGAAATAAACCCAAAAAAATACGAAAACAATAGGGAAAAAATTTATTTTCATTTGGGGAGGCCACCGGCCATCCAAGCCATCAAGTCGCAAGTCGCGCCATTTTTTCGCGCATAGTTCGCGCGCTCCGCGGCCAAACCGTTTGTGATGTTCCGTTTGTGATACCCCGGGCATCACAAACGGTTCTTGAACCGTTTGTGATGCCCCCATCACAAACGGTTCGTTTTCCCAACCGTTTGTGATTTCCTGTGTCCGAAATAAACCCAAAAAAATACGAAAACAATAGGGAAAAAATTTATTTTCATTTGGGGAGGCCACCGGCCATCCAAGCCATCAAGTCGCAAGTCGCGCCATTTTTTCGCGCATAGTTCGCGCGCTCCGCGGCCAAACCGTTTGTGATGTTCCGTTTGTGATACCCCGGGCATCACAAACGGTTCTTGAACCGTTTGTGATGCCCCCATCACAAACGGTTCGTTTTCCCAACCGTTTGTGATTTCCTGTGTCCGAAATAAACCCAAAAAAATACGAAAACAATAGGGAAAAAATTTTATTTTCATTTGGGGATATCACAAACGGTTTTTCAAAACCGTTTGTGATACTGCCGTTTGTGATGTTGTTTTCTGTAGTAGTGAATGGAAAAAAAGGGCCATTACTGAGTGCAGTGCATCTTTTTTTCTGGAAAATAAATCATTGGCCGGGTTTGTAATTTAGCATCACAGTACATTATAATGTACCCGGCCATTGTATGCTATGACACTGTGACCTGCAGGTGCATATGCGTCCAGTGGTTGATGCTTAGATCACGCGGCTAGTCTTGAACTGGAAAGCACCCATCAACAGCAGGCGGCCAGCCCCACAAAACGACCCGGGCTCCCCTATATAAACCCTGCACAACCCCGGTGCCAAACCACACACACATCAGCAGCCGTAGCATACATCTGTCTCATCACCTAGCTCGCTCCTCTCGGAGAGGGAAGCAGGAAAGAGACTCTGGTCTCTTCTCCCAGGCCCAGGAGAAGAGCAAAGATCTCGGTTCCTCTTCCCTATCGTCGACGAACAGCAATGGTTGGCGGGCTCTTCTCCATGGCTCACCCGGCGATCACCCTCTCCGGCATCGCAGGTAAATTAACGTCGAGCCATGCATGTTGTTCATCCTTGCTTCCTGCTGCGTTCGTCTGGCCTTTAATTTTCAAGCCCCTCCTGCTTTCTCATGCATAGGACCTCCACATCACCTTTAGTTTGTGGTTTTCTTTCTGATGTGTCGTCGATCGCCGTGTGTATGTAGTACATATGCGTTCTGCATGTACTACGTCCTGCTGGATTTTTTGTGCACCGGGCCGACATGGAAGGCCTTTTCCTTCCTAGTAGTGATCTTCTTTCGTTGGGAACATGCGATGCTGGTGTCTTGTTCCTTTTCGTTTGTGCCATCGCACTGTAGAGCACACGCCTTTCTGTGTTCTAGGCATGCATGCACCTCACACTTGGCAACAGACAGTCTTGTTCATCGATTGATCAATAGCTTTTTTTTTCATGTTCTTGATCAGTTATTCTACTCCATGCATCTTATTAACTTTCAGCACACACTTTTTCTACTCCATGCATCTTAACAGACAGTCTTGTTCATCGATTGATCAATAACGGCTAGAACACATATGCTGGGCTGCATGCTCATCACCCTACACGCTCATGCTTGCATGGCCTATCAACTTTTCAACTGAAGAATGTTAGGAGGAGTATGCACCATTCATAAACATGCATGTTTCTTGCAAGTACACTCCAGTACGTAGTGTGCGTGCATTCGACCACGAATTAAGATTGCCAACAGCTCACCACGCACTATCCTAGAATCAATACTATATGTGCTATATCCTTCTTGAAATGGCGATGGTGTTTTTTTTTTCCAAAGGACAAATGCATGGCGATCGGTTGAGCAGTGAGGAAGGCGTGTGCCTTCAACCTTTGCCATATTAGCATTTTCCTTAACCTAATAATCAACACACTAGCTTTTTCTCCAATTGGACGCGCGCATTCTAGCTGTGTACGTGTGTGTATCTGTCTGTACGTGGAGAATATACTGGAAATGTCACTGACGTGTCCTTGCTGTTGTTCTGCTTGCTTTTCGATGTGCAGGGAACATCATCTCCTTCCTGGTGTTCCTGGCACCACTGTAAGTAACGTACTAATCTTTCGATCTCGATCATCTAGCACTTCAATTTCACATGATCATCATTCTCGATCTCATCTAGTAACAACTAATCTGTCTGTACGTAAACTTTGTGTACGTACGTACGTGCAGCACGACGTTCCTGCAGGTGTACCGCAAGAAGTCTACGGGCGGTTTCAGCTCGGTGCCGTACGTGGTTGCGCTCTTCAGCTGCGTGCTGTGGATCTTCTACGCGCTGGTCAAGACCAACTCGAGGCCTCTGCTGACCATCAACGCCTTCGGCTGCGGCGTGGAGGCCGCCTACATCGTCTTCTACCTCGCGTACGCGCCGCGCAAGGCCAAGCTCCGGACCGTCGCATACTTCCTCGTCCTGGACGTGGCGGCGTTCGCGCTCATCGTCGTGGTCACCCTGTTCGGCGTCCCCAGGAGGCACCAGGTCAAGTTCCTCGGCAGCGTCTGCCTCGCCTTCTCCATGGCCGTCTTCGTGGCGCCGCTCAGCATCATCGTCAAGGTCGTCAAGACCAAGAGCGTCGAGTTCCTGCCCATCAGCCTCTCCTTCTGCCTCACCCTCAGCGCCGTCGCTTGGTTCTGCTACGGCCTCTTCACCAAGGACCCATTCGTCATGGTATGTAATTTTGTAATTCTTCGAAACATCGATCGATCGATCACCTGATGATGGATCATATCTGATTTGTTCTGACATATTATTGATATATATACCATGATCTGATGATGAATGCGTGCAGTACCCGAACGTGGGAGGCTTCTTCTTCAGCTGCGTGCAGATGGGGCTCTACTTCCTGTACCGCAAGCCGCGGAACACGAAGAACGCGGTGCTGCCGACGACGAGCGACGGCGAGGCGGCGGCGCCGGCGGTGCAGGTGCAGGGGCAGGTGATCGAGCTGCCGGCCAACACCGTGGCGATCCTGTCGGTGAGCCCCATCCCCATCGTCGGCGTGCACAAGATCGAGGTCGTGGACAGCCAGCACAAGGACGCCGCCGTCGCCGCCGAGGCCTGCCGGATGGCCGCCGCCAACCCCGACGGCGCGCCGCCGCAGGTCATCGAGATCGTCCCCGCCGCCGTGTGACGACGCATGCGCAGGTCGCGGCGTGTGCGTGGCCGTCCGTTGGGCAAGTGATGGCACGCATGCATCCGCGACCTAGCTAGCAGCTACCGGCCTATACACTCTTGCAGCAAGATCGAAGCATCTCATCATCGTATCATGGATCGTCGTCGTCTATGGGTTGTGCCCTACGTCGTTGATTTAGTTGGTCGTTTTTAGTTGGTGTTGATTGTTGGATTATCATGTGTCGTCGATCGTGTGTGTGTGTGTGTGTGTGCGTAGTGGTAGAGCATCTGATTGTACGTCCCATAA
>OAMR01000489.1:995978-1054777 GCA_900205405.1 Echinochloa crus-galli
GGCGGCGCGGGGGGAGGGAGGTGGCGGCGGCGTGCAGCTCGGAGGCGGCGGCGGTGGGACGGCGGCGTGGAGCAGGCGAGAAGCGGGGAGGGCAACGGTGGGGAGAGTGAGGCAGGCGGGGAGAGAGAAGGGGTGGGGAGAGAGAGGCAGGCACGGGGAAGGAGAAGGGTGGGAGAGAGAGCGGAGGGGTGAGGAAATAAAAAAATATGGGTCCCACGTTTTGGTAGTTGATGCAGGGGAGATGATAGAGGAGATTTGGGTGCGGGAGAAATTGAGATAGAGGAAGGAATCTTGATGATTAGGATAAAATATTCCTTTTAGGGAAGATGATAGAGAAGAGACGAGTGCGAACAGCCTAATGATGCATGGTGGTTGTGAGTGGCACGTGAGATCACATGAGATCTCACACAAACCAGGTCTGCACGTACACGGTTGCATGCATGACCTAGCTGCATATGTGAAATATGTCATATACATGCCTTGGCCGTTGGATAGCTACTTGATCCATTTGCCATGTTTGCCAATTGCCACCAAGTGTTGAGAAAAATATTAACCGTGATTCTTACGCGCTTGTGGGTGAACCGTACCTGCAGCGAGTTGCATAATGCGATAATAATAATCTTTCTCTTGTTCGAAAAAAAAAATAATAATCTTTCTCCAATTGAGGAAACTATAAAGAGAGCCATCTGACCACTGGTGTCTATACACAGCTAGCAATGGCATGGATCAGCTCTAAGCACAAGCCCGGTCGGCAGTTGCTAGCATACAAAATTGTCGTGCAGTGTATGTTTGCCACCCATGGGTTGATCACGCAACTTCAACTTGCCCTGAAATATGGAAAACGGGCCGAACCGGACGATTTTCTTATTACCACTGACATGGCCCATTAAGTTACACCCACCACCCAGCACAATTGGACAGCAACTTGGATATGAGTCCCATTCTCAAAGAAAAAAAGAAAACCTTGGATATGAGTCCCACAGCATGGCAGCTATGGGCCTTCAGAGTCGGTCGACAATAATGCAATAGCAATACTATCATGGATGAACTTGAGATATGTATATGTGAACACAAGACTAATAATAGATCAGGTGACGTTCCATGGTAAAAGATGGTCGTAACCATTTTATCTCGATGGATTCTCTTACTAAAAAAGAAAAATATGATATGGGTGCTTAATAGAATGGAAAATATTAATTCCAAATCGTGTGGGTTTCAAAAGAAAATCTAATGGGAAAAAAATTAAAATGTGGGTTTTAGGTAATATAAAGACTCAATACCAGCCGCCCGTGCGTTTACGCGTCTGCACGGCTGTCTCCATATGCCGTCCATCGGTGATCGGAGGGAGAATGGAAACGGGTGACATTTCCACGCAACGCAGGATGAATCAGCTTTCGGGCCCACCAATCCCCGGCAATTCTTTTACAACATATGGCTATGTTTCACAAGTTCCTGGCAAAATTTTACCTAAAGAAATCTTCCATGTATGGAGTACTAAATGAAGTTTATTTGTAAATTTTTTTTAGGATGACTGCAACTTTGCACGACGAATCTAACGAGTCTAATTAATCCGTATTTTAGTACAGTAATGCTACAATAAACATCATCCAATCGTACGGTTAAAGGCCTCGTTAGATAGGTCTCGTGAAATAGCCCAATGTTGTGAATGTAGTTTTGTAAACTGACTTTATTTAATACCCTTAATTATTGGTCAAAGGGACTGGCAAAATTTTACCCACCAGAAACAGAAACACGGCCAAGCCTGTTCATTTCACCTTCATTCATTTTGCCTCGAAAAAAGTCTACTTAACCCCCCATCTATGGAGGGTGGAACACATCACCCCAACCTATAAAATTAGCTTTTTTACCTCCTCAACTTTCTAAAACCGGACATGTCACGGTCTAGGGCTTAATAGGATTGATAAGAATACTCATACCAACAAGTTGCGACTTCTTTTCCGGAAGCTCATCTCGAAAGAACTCTGGGGGTTAAGCATGCTTGGTCCGGAGCAATTTCAGGATGGGTGACCAACCGGGAAGTCTTTCCCGGGTGTGCATGAGTGAGGACAAAGTGCGCAGAAAAGACGGGTGTTGGCCTGTGAGGACAGTCTTGCGGTCCTATATAACAGCCAGGCGTAGGCGTGTCCGACCTCGGGGAGGCGGGACGTTACAATTGGTATCAGGGCCGACTCTCGCGGTTTCACGGGCGCATGGGTCGCAGTTGCATAGGCATTGTGTGCATGGCTGGTGTGGGCCGGAGTGGTCACACAGCATGGCACATGCGCTGGCACTGGGCTCATGGACGTGGCCGGAGGGGACGTTCCTTGCCTGGGGTTGATCGACGAGGGCGTCGGTCTTCTAAGGGGGTGAGATTGTCACAGCCTAGGACATAATAGGATTGATAAAAATACCCATACCAACAAATTACGACTTCTTTTCCGGAAGCTCGTCTCGAAAGAACTCTGGGGTTAAGCGTGTTTGGCCCCGGAGTAATTTCAGGATGGGTGACTGACCGGGAAGTCCTTCCCGGGTGCGTATGAGTGAGGACAAAGTGTGCAGAAAAGACGGGTGTTGGCCTGTGAGGGTAGTCTTGCGGTCCTATATAGCAGCCAGGCGTAGGCGTGCCCAGCCTCGGGGAGGCGGGACATTACAGGACAAATCACCCCCTTAAGCTGTTTTAGACGTTTTCTTTTTTGTTATTTTGGTTGATTCTTTAAAAAATGATAGTAAATCATAAAAACGTAAAATAGAAAATCTAATTTTGTTGGACTCGACATGAATAGATCTACACGGTAAATATATAATATGGTATGCTTTAGAACATTTTTTTGTTGTAGCTTTACATCTATGTTTTTCTGTAATTAATTCATAGCTGTAAAAAAATCAAGGAGGAGAGAACCTCCGCCCACAGAGGTGAGTATCGATTCAATAGCGCAACTATCTGGACACCGACACCGGGTCTGGAGGAAGGGGCTTTGAGTGCAGATCTGGTAAAAACTCATTGGGAGATCTCCCCCTCCCTTTGCCCCCACTTCTCTATCTCTCCTGTGAATTTTGTCGGCGGCCTCCATTGTGGCTCGCGTATCTGTGTGCACGGATGGCTTGGCCAGAGGGGTAGCTTTGGCAGTGGATTATTGTGTTAATTAGCGATTCTAGGCTGTGTGCTTTATGATGCTATTAGGACAATAGGATGTTTTAGTACATTCCTGCTTTGGTAGGATATCATAGCACATATCTACACTGTGCGAAATAGATCTACCTTCTGAATGTCTGTTTTCGAGGTCTTTTTGCAGCCAGATCTAAATGGAATTTTTAGCGTGTCCAGTTTCTCTAGAACTATGGCTAAATGTGCAGTTGCATTGGATAAAACCTCATGCCCATGATAGGCCAGAATATAGTTTATCTTCATTATATGGCAGTTTTTTTCTTGACTTTCAAATGTTCTGTGCACTCTAGGCAATGGTAGCTGTTTTTATATAACCCAAATCATTGCTATTGCCATGTGGGAAATAATTCTCGCCGTTACTCTTTTGTGGTGATTTTTCTTGTTAATCCCCTCTGTTTGTTCTGTCCAGCTATGTATACCATGGGACTGCAATGTTGCATATTCCAATGTCTACGCTCATCATATCCAAAGTATGTTCTGTTTTATCTCTCTGATCACCTGGCAAATTCGCCATAATATTTTTTTTTTGAAAATTCACATTGTAGGTGACATCAATCCCGAGTCTCAAAACTCATCAAAATTTGCTATACCGAGTAGTCATTTAGATTAGATGAATCATTACTTTTTAAGCTAGGTGTTCTTTTCAACCCTTAGGAGGGCACCCCATAGCTGACATCCCCTTCCTCCATTAGGCATAGTTTAAGTCCGCTAATCACATAAATCATAATAACAAATTTATATAATACATTTAGGAAAAATAATGCATTTTTATTAGCAACTAGCAAAGGTACATGTGCGCACGCACATGTATAAAATAAATCAAATATAACATATAAAATATAGTTGCAATACCCGCGCGGCACGCGCGTGCTAAACTCTCTTCTATATATTTGTCTCAACTCATGTACCACGCACGTTTATTTATATGAAGAAAAACTCTCCGATTTATAGTCTATTATACGGGATAATTGTGTATAAACGTGGGTACAAATGTGGGTATATTTAGGTGGGTCTTTTTTGGGTGAAAAAAGTTGAGCGGGAAAACAACTAAAAGAGCCTGGAACATGCAAAAATTTTGATGATTTCTAGTTTTTCCCTCCCACCAAAGCCCAACAGGTGGGTCCTCTGTGAGAGGGTGGGGGTGGTTTTTTGGTGGGAGGTGTTTTCAATTTTCTAGGATCCTTTTAGTATAGATAGATAGATAGATAAGCCAATAATATGGGTCCGGCTTAGGCAAAATAGTTAACCTTTTGTTATAATTTGGTTGTCATTTTCTCATGTTGTCCCCTACGTTAGTTAGCCATACTCTAGTACTGTACTATCATACCCAGGCATTATATTTTTCATCTGTTTTTTAACCTTTAAACTAATGATTTTTCTTTTTTCTTTTCTTATTGAGTTGTAATTTAGGCGGTGACTAGATGACAGAAGCGTCAACAAGGCAGTGTTTCATCATCCAGTGTGGTATGTGTTACTATATTATTAGAACAATGAGTTCATGACAGCATATCACTTGTGCTTCTATTTTTCTGCTGGACAATGCTTCCTCGATACAACAACAACAACATAGCCTTTTGTACCAAGCAAGTTGGGGTAGACTCATTAGTACTTCACTATGAAATATGATATTGTACTTCACTACAAAATGTGATATTGTACTTCACTATGAAATAATAACATACTTCATTAGTAATAATTTTGCACCTCGTCATGCAATAATACAGATTTATTTAGGCAATAGTAGCTCGCATATAGCTACCAGCACTGGTACACACATAATAGTTAGTTATTAATTATTATATATTTCACAGAGCCGTGCAACACTAATTTATTTATTTTGTTTACCAGAATATCGATTGCCCTAACTTGACATTTTACAGTATATAGGTTCAACTGTAGGGTTAGTGCTTTTACAATAGTTACTATACGTTTAGTAATTGTTTTTTAATAATTAGTCTAGTTGTTAGTGTGTCTATTGATCTTTCTGAAAAATGTTTCGGTGCATGCAACAAGCCCGTTTTTTTCATACATTTGAAAACCTAATTAGAGTAGGAGTAGTCAATAGCTTAAGGAGAAGGATTTTCAAAGGCACTATGGAATCACTAGCAGACGCGGCACGTGCGCACGCACGTGTGTTATAGAGCTTTAGCTATTCTCAAATTTAGAGGCACATTATTTTTCGAGTTAGCTGGTCTTTATTTATATGGAAAAAAACTCTTCAATCTTTTGTCTATTAGCAATACGGGATAATTGTGTGCACGTGGGGAGTTAGGGGCCCACCTGGCCGGAGGTGGGTACGCGCGGGACGTTGGGTGAAAAAAATTTTGCGGAGAATGAACTAAAAGTGCCTGGAACATCAAGTTTTTTCCTGCTTTCTTACAAGTTAATTAGACATTGTTTTTTGAAAATAAGTGAATTAGGCATTATGCAAGAGATGTTTTGTTGAAAGCATTACTGTTATTACATCCGGTTGACTTCAGTTTGTAGGTGTATGCAATGTCTTCAGTAGTACATGCTCCCTTGACCTCCTTTTACAAGAGATAAATAGTTCTATCCAAGTATTGGAAATATGGGATAATTTACGATACTAGCAGACGCGGCACGTGCGCACGCACGTGTGTATATGGAGCTTTAGCTATTCTTAAATTTAGAGGTACATTATTTTCGAGTTAGTTGGTTTTTATTTATATGGAGAAAAACTCTTCAATCTTTTGTCTATTAGCAATACGGGATAATTGTGTGCACGTGGGGAGTTAGGGGCCCACCTGGCCGGAGGTGGGTACGCGCGGGACGTTGGGTGAAAAAAGTTTTGCGGAGAATGAACTAAACGCGCCTGGAACATGCAATTTTTTCTAGCGTTTTTTGTTCTTCCCTCCCACCAAAGCCCGACAGGTGGGTCCTCTGTGAGAGGGTAGGGGTGGGTTTTTTGGTAGAAAACGTTTCAATTCTCTAGGATCCTTTTAGTATAGATAGATGTGGTATAGATAGATGTGGTATAAATATGATGCACTAATCCTGCACAGTGGAGCTCCCTATTATCTTCTCTCTCATTTAAAATTTTTCTATTAGTCGTGGTTAAGCGCTTCATTTATTTTGCATTAGCAATATTCCAAAACACAGCAGGCAATAATAAGGTTCTGAATTATGCAATTTTATGATATGAATAGGAAATTATATATATTTATATGAAAATCAATGAGCTTGTGTTACACGTCATAGTTAGATCTTGAATAATTTGGAAAACTGCTATTCCGTGACCTTTTGTAAGCTTTATATTGGGCATTCATTTTTATAGAATTTTAGAAGCAATTTTCTAGTAGCCAGTATGCAAGTTTTTTATGTGAGCTCGTTGATTCTGAATTTCCCTTTCTAAATTATTTGGTCATCAGATGGGTGGGAGTAGGGATGAAAACGGTCGGAAATGGTCGGTAAATGGCATCACAAATTTCGCAATCTATACAAATGTATCATAAATTTGAAAAAATTATTTGTTTTATCAAATGAATAGATCAAAATAGAATAATACAATAAAAACATTAGTTAAAAATAATAAGTGATATAATACGATAAAAACTAGAACAGTCAAAACGTTTACCATTTTCATCCAAGTTCTGGGAGTGACACCGTGGAATTTTAGGAAAGCCAACACATATTACGAACATCTTGTTAGATTAGACACACTCCCGAAAGGAAGAACTCAATTTGGTTCCTGGATGTGGAATGCTATATTATCTTGTTCTTTATCTAATGTTTCCTCCAGAGATTATTGCTTTCCTCCTTTTTTTTCTCCGTAAATCAAACTATTACACCACGCCTCTTCCTCCTTCGGGAACCTGCCACATACTTTTATCCATTTGTCCTTTGTCATCATTGAGAGCTGATGCGTCATGAGAACAGTACCCAACGTAAAGGATCATGCTGTTTTTTATGTACTCAGCTTAAATGATCATGCCATTAGGCAATAAAATGGACCAGATTTAGGCAAGAGTATAGGTAAGAATTAGGCAACAATATTGTTCTAGATAGGAAAGTAGGCATTATTTCACATATCTATACTAAACCTAGAGAATTGAAAAAACTTCTCACCCAATATACCCACACCCACCCCTCACAGAGGGCCCATCTGTCGGGTTGTAGGACGTGGGAAGACGCGGGAAAATATGAAAAAACAGTGCAAAATGTGAAACTTTTTTCACCTAAGACTCTACCAATACCCACGCGGACCCACCTGCTCATGATATATCCATATTTGTAACCACTTCTATACACAATTATCCCGTATTGCTAATAAACAATAGATTGGAGAGTCTTTTCCATATAAATAAAGACCAACTATCTCAAAGATGATGTGCATCTACATTTGAGAATATCTAAAGCTCTCTATACATAAGAGAGCGAATATAAAGTATTTTTAAAAATGCTTCGTACGACTGGTCTGTTTATTATGGTCCACTCAAGTGATATTGTTTTAGTACATATGTGTCATCAATAAACGTGCGTGCCGCACGTGCGTTCATGCTAGTACAATAAGACTGTTGTAGAGTTAGTTGATTTTTTTTGGAAAAGGAAAGGGTTAGTTGATGTACTGTAGCAACAGAAATAACACCAGATAGAACTGTAGTATTGGTAAAAGTAGGTAGATTGAGTCTCTGTGTTAGAATATAATAGGATTTCTAAACCTATTGGCTCAAAAGCTGCCAATTTCATAGGCATTTCAGTTGCTTCCCGTGTTTGCTTTTTAGTGAGAGATTGTGTTACATAGTTAGGAATGTTTTTGGACCTACATTATTTACATAGTTACACGTTCTTCTGATTTGTGTTTTTTTTTGTCATTACATTACAGGTAGCCAATGGATTCAACAAGTGCGGATTGGAAGGCATTTGATTAATTAGAAGCAAATATAGTTGGAAGGTTTGATTCAAATAGTTCTGTAATGAAAATTGTTGCAAATAAATAGGTTATAATTTTGTGTGTTCTTTTGTTCCATGGGCTAATGTTGGGTATTCTCTGTTCTGGAGTGCCCGACGACTTTCTATGTGTTGCTTGATATTTATGTTTTAAGATGCCTGGTGATGATGTTTTGCCTGAATTACAGACCTGTTGTTGAACTGATGAATGTTTTGTGTTCGATTCGGAAGTGCTTGGTTGAAAAATCAATTTGTTAGACTGGCAGGAAAATGGGCACGACCTGGGTCGGAGGTGGCCTATTGGCAGGAAAATAGGTTTGTTGTGGTTATTTTAGTGTCGGTCACGAGTCTGGTGAGAAAACTGGAGGAGAGGAGTAGAGGACCGTCGGATATTGCATGGTGCGCGCGAGCTCTATGAATACCAGAAAAAGAAGCTACCATTTCAGGTTCTTGTCTTCTTTCCCAAAAGAGGGGTCGTGCAGAGACAGCTTAATTTACGGCCGGCCGTAAATTAGCCACGTATTCTGCTAGTCTAATACAAACTGAAAGACAGCGGCAAGCAACACCGCCGCCATATATTACTAGAGAGAGCAATCTGATCAATTACTGGCGGCGTCAACAATCTGAATTGGGTTTGATGGATGAAAGTTGAACAGCACGTCAGTTTTGATGGAATGGAGCAATTGAGTCCATTAATCATGTCATATATTCATATGAATCGTGTGCGTCAGTCAATTAAGTAGTATACTGAGTACTTGTTTGTTCCTCGGTTCAAGTCTTCAAGAGATCACCAAGCTTCGCCATCGACGCTTTGACGCACCTGTAGCCTAGCTTGACGCCAGCGAATTAAGCGCGGGGTACTCCGTCCATCTGGGCAAGTATGGTCGCGCCCCCATCACACGCGCCCCACTGCCTCGCCGCCGGCGCTCGCTGGCGTTGAATCGCGCCGCCGACGGCGTGGACGCAATGAAATTGAAAACCTGCCAGGTGTGGTGAATGCTGGACATTGAGACCGGAGATCGTGGCCTTGCCGGCGGTGCCGCGACCACTGATCATGGATTGGGGCCACTCCGTCGGCGACGCCGCATCGGTCGTTGAGCCGCCACACCCGGTTCCTGCGGCTCAACGAGAACTAGCGGCGAGACCAATCGGAATGAAAGTATATGCATGTGTGTATAGTATATGTTCCGACGTTTCGTATGTTTGTATTTTGTGAAAGAAAAATAAGTTAACGCAGAGGTGGAGTGGCGATGTGGTGCATGAACATTTTGTTGTTTTTTAGTGCGTATATTTCCATTTTGCCATCCCATGGACTTGTGCCCGCATTGAGAGCGCCGCCATGGCAGCGTTAATGCCGGCTCACATTGCCGCCTTGGCGGTTGCGTGCGTGATTTGGAAAGCAAGGAACGTGATGTTCTTTGAGGCTAGGAACCTCGCGGCAGCGGACATTCTTCGGCTGCTTCTGAGCTCGCACATCGCCCTCTGGCATGCATGCATGATGCATCCTGGGCTCCACGCCGCCTTTTTCGAGGCGCCGCGCTTGCCTCAAAACTCACCTTTGAGGGCAGTCCCAACCCTCCTAGTCAGCTGATGTCTATAGAATTAAATAGCATGCCATATAAGCAAAACGCTGAGGTGGCAGTAGAGTTAACGGGGAGAGAGAAGAAAAACTATGGAAACCGTTTCTCATGCACGACACGGTGTTGACGTGAGAACCGAGAAGGGAAAGCGGACCAAACTGCATTGGGGACCGAGCTTGTTGCTCGCCGCGCCGCCGCCATGCCGCAGCGCTTGGCCCCAACCTGGTGAAGTTCGCCGCTTCCTGTCGAAGACCTCGCCGTCCGCCGCCGCTCGCGCACGACCTCGTCTCATGGTGATCTCCTTGCCGCGGCCATCCAATGACGGCGCGCGTGTGGCTTCGCCCCTGGACACCGCCGCCCGCACGTGGTCGACCGCCTGAAGGCCATGCCAGCACGCCGCGGTCGTACCTACCCGCTCGCGAGCTCGTTGCGCCATGTTTGGATGAGGATGAGAGAGAATACGGGGAGAGAAAAAGAGAGAAAGATGAGTGGATAGAATTTTCTCTCGAGTGTGTAGAAACCACGCGTTGGACAATGTGATTTCAATTAGCAGTGTCGTACATACGTGGCGGCATGGACACTGCATCGAGAGGTTTCGGGTTGGGATTGGCCTGATGGAATGCAATGCAATTCAGGTGGGCCTCTGGCCCTCTGTAGGTTCCCTCAAAAAAATGTTAGGGAGTTTGCATTGAGTGTGATATTTGGGATGAGATTGTATATATGGACTTATTACAAGTTTGCAATTAGCAAATATTATGTCGCTCTGCCGCTCCGGGTAATGGAATTGTCTACTTGGTATGCATGTTGGCTCTTTTCTTTGGTGTTACGTGCAGTTATGATATATGATGGATAGAGACAGTTTCTAGAGAAATTGTGCAGTTATGATATATGATGGATAGAGACAGTTTCTAGAGAAATCACGTCAAATTTCACACGTTTATTGGTGAGGTCCAAATTATTTTCTTTTCCGGAGTTGTAAACCCTGTGGAGTGGACAGAGTTGTATCCTAGTACTTCCTACCACAACACGTCCACGATGCCTTCCCATGTCCCCCATTATTGCTCAGTCAACAAAGTCAAAAGGCAACGGAATGGATTGATCTCAAAACTACCCGGTTTACCACGGTACGTAACCATACCATAACTTTAACTCTGTAGTTGAAGAAGAGTAGACCGGCACACCAAATGACGTATAATCTAGACAATGTCGTGTGGGCCCACAGAATCGACCTTCCTCTCCTTTAATTTCTTCTTCTCCTTTGCAATTATACTATATGAACTCTACTGTCCCTAGCTTCATCTCTTGCGTGAGCACCAAAATGTCAAAGACAGCAATTGTAAACTACTCACACATGATCATGACAAGCACAAATCCAGGTGTTAAACCCTCGGGCACCTGATGTCGATTGCACAGGGCCTCAGAATTTGGCACACAAATCTAGGCGCAAGCTGACAAACCGGCACACGAGCAAATCTTGATCTCGAAGGTTGGTGTCTTAAAGTAAACAGGTTTGGTCGGAGATAGTGTCTCACTTAATATGAAGGCAATGCAAGGATGCAAGGGTCCAGATTAGATTAGAAGAACCTAATCCTCACATTCAACGATAGATCAGGAAGACCAAAGCATCTCATCACCTACTCCGGCCGGATTGATCTCAAATATATCATCACAAACTTAGAGTCAAGACCTATATATACATGGCGCAGTGCAGAACTCTCCAGGCCCTCTCTCCTATCGAAAACACCCTCTCAATAGATTAGCACTCTCTTGCTGGTGTCACTAACAAACAAATCCGTACCAAATACATATAGCACCTTCAGAGTGACACAAAATGGACATCCTCAACCTCAAGGCCTTGAGATGCATGGAGCCGGCCTGAACCTGAAGATTTCTCCCTACACGTCGCCGACCTTCACTAGATCAGTGCTAGCTGCTACTCACTCTCTCAAGGTCTCATCAGCTGTACCGTGTGTTCCTAGCCCAAGTAATTAAAGTGGATATATGATGAAAGAGATCAGAGCCATGAGGGCCCTGCTGGACCGGTGCCTGCTGTCGCCCAAGAAGCAGGCCGGCGGCCGGGAGCCGCCGCCGGAGGGCTGCCTGGCGGTGTACGTGGGCGCGGCGAGGGAGCGGTTCGTGGTGCGGACGGAGAGCGTCAACCACCGCCTGTTCAGGGCGCTGCTGGAGGAGGCCGAGGAGGCGCGCGGGCCCTACGGCTACGCGCCGGACGGGCCGCTCCAGCTGCCGGCCTGCGACGCCGCCGCGTTCGCGCGCGTCGTGGAGGCCATCGAGCGGGAGATGGCGGAGGAGAGGACGGCGGCGGTCGGGTGCGGCGGTATCGTGTGGGCAGCAGGGCACTCGGCGGCGCACCGGACGGTGGCGGCGGCGGTGATCGCCGGCGGCAGCAGGCAGGTAACGTAACCGTGGGTTTACTGATGAGACCCCAGCTGTCGCGGCATCCAGATGTGTGTATAGCTAAGCTTGATGATGCCACGGCTTGTAACTGTTTGACGTTTTACTGTACGTGTACTAGCTGTGAATCTCGCGACATGTTTGTTTTATAATTTAATCATGTCCTGTAGTTCGTAATATTCTCGACCATATACAAGAAAAAAAGTTGAACCGCTACCTTCACACCAGTGGCGGAGACAGGATTTTGAAGCTGGATATTCCCATCTCCTAACCCTAAAAAAATGTGATCCAGCTAAACGTAAAAGTTCAACAAAAGGAGCATGTATATGGACTCTGAACTTCACTCTCAAGATTAAACGGCTGTTGTGCTGATGTGGAGTGGAGCCTACCTCATGTGTGTTTGCAAGCTCTGGATCTAAGCTTGACATACACACTAATTAACTAAATAGTACATTAGTTATGAAAAAACTAAAAATTGCAAGAGCTCTGGTCGTTCGGTATTCAATAGACGGTAGTCCACACCGTTCGCGCCGCCGCGTTCGCGCGCGTCGTGGAGGCCATCGAGCGGGAGATGGCGGAGGAGAGGACGGCGGCGGTCGGGTGCGGCGGTATCGTGTGGGCAGCAGGGCACTCGGCGGCGCACCGGACGGTGGCGGCGGCGGTGATCGCCGGCGGCAGGCAGGTAAGGTAACCGCTGGGCGTTGGGTTGACTTGATCGAGTGATCGAGGGGACAGGGTGTTTGACATACTGATGATATACCAGCTGTAGCGCGCGGCATCCAGATGTGTGTATAGCTAAGCTTGATGCCCCGGCTTGTAACTGTTTGACGTTTTACGGTGCGTACTAGCTGTGAATATCACGATATATTTGTTTTATACTTTGATCATGTCATTCATGTATGTTGTAAATTCTACAAGCTATATGTTCCTCCACTGCCATGACGAGCCACCACTCAAGACCTTTCTCTAAAGCCCTAGCGCTATTTGTTTTTCCAAATAAAGTTGGTGTAGTGGGGGTGGAGCTGGAGCTATTTGTTTTGGAGTGGTGCTCCCAAGTAAGTCCAATATATAGAAAAACTGCGTTTTGTAGAAAGTTTGGCGTGTTTGGGAAAAGCCGACTGTCCCAAGATACAAGGTTTAGACGTACAATTATGCCCTAGATAAGCTCCTTTTTTATAAAGAAAAATTCCAAACGTGCCATTACAATTTTCAAATTTTTAAAAAATGCCATTGTCAGTGACTGTGGTGGCCCCCATCTATCAGTGACACACCGATGGTATATTTCCGAAATGTAAAAATTGTAATGGTATGATTCCAACTAACTATTTACAGAGAAGCTCCTTTGTGTATCCCAAGAGAACTACGGGCGGTAATGAAAGTCAAATTTACGAAATTGTTCACAAATAACAATCACATTTGGCGGCTCTCAGCTTTAGAACGGGACGAAGGGCTCAACCAAGTCCGCTTATGGAACTTTTTCCAGGACAATATCCAATTTCGGCCATGGGAACGTTTCCGAAGTGTTAGGCGCCAGGAAAATATTGTCAGTCTTTGGAGGAACTGTGGTGGGACAAGGCCATCTCAAAAAAAAACGGTGGAACAAGGCCATCAAGGTGTGACTAATGGCCCGGTTCGGAATTCTGATCATTCTGAGCAACTGGACTGCCTACAAGATCTCAAAACTACCCGGTTTACCACGGTACGTAACCATGCCATAACTTTAACTCTGTAGTTGAAGAAGAGTAGACCGGCACACCAAATGACGTATAATCTAGACAATGTCGTGTGGGCCCACAGAATCGACCTTCCTCTCCTTTAATTTCTTCTTCTCCTTTGCAATTATACTATATGAACTCTACTGTCCCTAGCTTCATCTCTTGCGTGAGCACCAAAATGTCAAAGACAGCAATTGTAAACTACTCACACATGATCATGACAAGCACAAATCCAGGTGTTAAACCCTCGGGCACCTGATGTCGATTGCGCGCAGGGCCTCAGAATTTGGCACACAAATCTAGGCGCAAGCTGACAAACCGGCACACGAGCAAATCTTGATCTCGAAGGTGTTGGTGTCTTAAAGTAAACAGGTTTGGTCGGAGATAGTCTCACTTAATCCTGCTGTCCACACCGATCAAAGTGTGTAGCACTACATATGGCTGCTCCAAGTCAACTTGCAACCAATAAAATCAAGTGGCACTAGTGTAGAGATCAACTCCATTATTGCCATGAAGACATTGGTTCACCAGAGAGTTGACACTTGACAATGGGCGATGGACTCATATATGCTGTCCTGTCCCAGTAGACCTCTGGTTTTGCCGTAGCTAAGAATTTTTCCAGTTCTGTACCTCATTATTCCAGCCATATTGCAATCAAGTACATCAAGGACGACGATAAGTAGTGTGTAGGCGTGTAGCTCGTGTAATATGAAGGCAATGCAAGGATGCAAGGGTCCAGAATCCAGATTAGAAGAACCTAATCCTCACATTCAACGATAGAGCAGGAAGACCAAAAGCATCTCATCACCTACTCCGGCCGGATTGATCTCAAATCTATCATCACATACTTAGAGTCAAGACCTATATATACATGGCTAGTGCAGTGTCTATATATTTGGCGCAGTGCAGCACTCTCCAGGCCCTCACTCCTATACATATTATATACAACACCCTCTCAATAGATTAGCACTCTCTTGCTTGGTGTCACTAACAAACAAATCCGTACCAGATATATATAGCACCTTCAGAGTGACACAAAATGGACAGCTAGCATCAAGGCCTTGAGATGCATGGAGCCAGCCTGAACCTGAAGATTTCTCCCTACACGTCGCCGACCTTCACTAGATCAGTGCTCGCTACTACTGACTCTCTCAAGGTCTCACCAGCTGTACCGTGTGTTGTTACTAGACCAGGTAATCAAAGTGGATATATAATGAAAGAGATCAGAGCCATGAGGGCCCTGCTGGACCGGTGCCTGTCGCCCAAGAAGCAGGCCGGAGGCGGCGGCCGGGAGCCGCCGGAGGGCTGCCTGGCGGTGTACGTGGGCGCGGCGAGGGAGCGGTTCGTGGTGCGGACGGAGAGCGTCAACCACCGCCTGTTCAGGGCGCTGCTGGAGGAGGCCGAGGAGGCGCGCGGGCCCTACGGCTACGCGCCGGACGGGCCGCTCGAGCTGCCGGCCTGCGACGCCGCCGCGTTCGCGCGCGTCGTGGAGGCCATCGAGCGGGAGATGGCGGAGGAGAGGACGGCGGCGGTCGGGTGCGGCGGTATCGTGTGGGCAGCAGGGCACTCGGCGGCGCACCGGACGGTGGCGGCGGCGGTGATCGCCGGCGGCAGGCAGGTAAGGTAACCGCTGGGCGTTGGGTTGACTTGATCGAGTGATCGAGGGGACAGGGTGTTTGACATACTGATGATATACCAGCTGTAGCGCGCGGCATCCAGATGTGTGTATAGCTAAGCTTGATGCCCCGGCTTGTAACTGTTTGACGTTTTACGGTGCGTACTAGCTGTGAATATCACGATATATTTGTTTTATACTTTGATCATGTCATTCATGTATGTTGTAAATTCTACAAGCTATATGTTCCTCCACTGCCATGACGAGCCACCACTCAAGACCTTTCTCTAAAGCCCTAGCGCTATTTGTTTTTCCAAATAAAGTTGGTGTAGTGGGGGTGGAGCTGGAGCTATTTGTTTTGGAGTGGTGCTCCCAAGTAAGTCCAATATATAGAAAAACTGCGTTTTGTAGAAAGTTTGGCGTGTTTGGGAAAAGCCGACTGTCCCAAGATACAAGGTTTAGACGTACAATTATGCCCTAGATAAGCTCCTTTTTTATAAAGAAAAATTCCAAACGTGCCATTACAATTTTCAAATTTTTAAAAAATGCCATTGTCAGTGACTGTGGTGGCCCCCATCTATCAGTGACACACCGATGGTATATTTCCGAAATGTAAAAATTGTAATGGTATGATTCCAACTAACTATTTACAGAGAAGCTCCTTTGTGTATCCCAAGAGAACTACGGGCGGTAATGAAAGTCAAATTTACGAAATTGTTCACAAATAACAATCACATTTGGCGGCTCTCAGCTTTAGAACGGGACGAAGGGCTCAACCAAGTCCGCTTATGGAACTTTTTCCAGGACAATATCCAATTTCGGCCATGGGAACGTTTCCGAAGTGTTAGGCGCCAGGAAAATATTGTCAGTCTTTGGAGGAACTGTGGTGGGACAAGGCCATCTCAAAAAAAAACGGTGGAACAAGGCCATCAAGGTGTGACTAATGGCCCGGTTCGGAATTCTGATCATTCTGAGCAACTGGACTGCCTACAAGATCTCAAAACTACCCGGTTTACCACGGTACGTAACCATGCCATAACTTTAACTCTGTAGTTGAAGAAGAGTAGACCGGCACACCAAATGACGTATAATCTAGACAATGTCGTGTGGGCCCACAGAATCGACCTTCCTCTCCTTTAATTTCTTCTTCTCCTTTGCAATTATACTATATGAACTCTACTGTCCCTAGCTTCATCTCTTGCGTGAGCACCAAAATGTCAAAGACAGCAATTGTAAACTACTCACACATGATCATGACAAGCACAAATCCAGGTGTTAAACCCTCGGGCACCTGATGTCGATTGCGCGCAGGGCCTCAGAATTTGGCACACAAATCTAGGCGCAAGCTGACAAACCGGCACACGAGCAAATCTTGATCTCGAAGGTGTTGGTGTCTTAAAGTAAACAGGTTTGGTCGGAGATAGTCTCACTTAATCCTGCTGTCCACACCGATCAAAGTGTGTAGCACTACATATGGCTGCTCCAAGTCAACTTGCAACCAATAAAATCAAGTGGCACTAGTGTAGAGATCAACTCCATTATTGCCATGAAGACATTGGTTCACCAGAGAGTTGACACTTGACAATGGGCGATGGACTCATATATGCTGTCCTGTCCCAGTAGACCTCTGGTTTTGCCGTAGCTAAGAATTTTTCCAGTTCTGTACCTCATTATTCCAGCCATATTGCAATCAAGTACATCAAGGACGACGATAAGTAGTGTGTAGGCGTGTAGCTCGTGTAATATGAAGGCAATGCAAGGATGCAAGGGTCCAGAATCCAGATTAGAAGAACCTAATCCTCACATTCAACGATAGAGCAGGAAGACCAAAAGCATCTCATCACCTACTCCGGCCGGATTGATCTCAAATCTATCATCACATACTTAGAGTCAAGACCTATATATACATGGCTAGTGCAGTGTCTATATATTTGGCGCAGTGCAGCACTCTCCAGGCCCTCACTCCTATACATATTATATACAACACCCTCTCAATAGATTAGCACTCTCTTGCTTGGTGTCACTAACAAACAAATCCGTACCAGATATATATAGCACCTTCAGAGTGACACAAAATGGACAGCTAGCATCAAGGCCTTGAGATGCATGGAGCCAGCCTGAACCTGAAGATTTCTCCCTACACGTCGCCGACCTTCACTAGATCAGTGCTCGCTACTACTGACTCTCTCAAGGTCTCACCAGCTGTACCGTGTGTTGTTACTAGACCAGGTAATCAAAGTGGATATATAATGAAAGAGATCAGAGCCATGAGGGCCCTGCTGGACCGGTGCCTGTCGCCCAAGAAGCAGGCCGGAGGCGGCGGCCGGGAGCCGCCGGAGGGCTGCCTGGCGGTGTACGTGGGCGCGGCGAGGGAGCGGTTCGTGGTGCGGACGGAGAGCGTCAACCACCGCCTGTTCAGGGCGCTGCTGGAGGAGGCCGAGGAGGCGCGCGGGCCCTACGGCTACGCGCCGGACGGGCCGCTCGAGCTGCCGGCCTGCGACGCCGCCGCGTTCGCGCGCGTCGTGGAGGCCATCGAGCGGGAGATGGCGGAGGAGAGGACGGCGGCGGTCGGGTGCGGCGGTATCGTGTGGGCGGCAGGGCACTCGGCGGCGCACCGGACGGTGGCGGCGGCGGTGATCGCCGGCGGCAGGCAGGTAAGGTAACCGCTGGGCGTTGGGTTGACTTGATCGAGTGATCGAGGGGACAGGGTGTTTGACATACTGATGATATACCAGCTGTAGCGCGCGGCATCCAGATGTGTGTATAGCTAAGCTTGATGCCCCGGCTTGTAACTGTTTGACGTTTTACGGTGCGTACTAGCTGTGAATATCACGATATATTTGTTTTATACTTTGATCATGTCATTCATGTATGTTGTAAATTCTACAAGCTATATGTTCCTCCACTGCCATGACGAGCCACCACTCAAGACCTTTCTCTAAAGCCCTAGCGCTATTTGTTTTTCCAAATAAAGTTGGTGTAGTGGGGGTGGAGCTGGAGCTATTTGTTTTGGAGTGGTGCTCCCAAGTAAGTCCAATATATAGAAAAACTGCGTTTTGTAGAAAGTTTGGCGTGTTTGGGAAAAGCCGAGTGTCCCAAGATACAAGGTTTAGACGTACAATTATGCCCTAGATAAGCTCCTTTTTTATAAAGAAAAATTCCAAACGTGCCATTACAATTTTCAAATTTTTAAAAAATGCCATTGTCAGTGACTGTGGTGGCCCCCATCTATCAGTGACACACCGATGGTATATTTCCGAAATGTAAAAATTGTAATGGTATGATTCCAACTAACTATTTACAGAGAAGCTCCTTTGTGTATCCCAAGAGAACTACGGGCGGTAATGAAAGTCAAATTTACGAAATTGTTCACAAATAACAATCACATTTGGCGGCTCTCAGCTTTAGAACGGGACGAAGGGCTCAACCAAGTCCGCTTATGGAACTTTTTCCAGGACAATATCCAATTTCGGCCATGGGAACGTTTCCGAAGTGTTAGGCGCCAGGAAAATATTGTCAGTCTTTGGAGGAACTGTGGTGGGACAAGGCCATCTCAAAAAAAAACGGTGGAACAAGGCCATCAAGGTGTGACTAATGGCCCGGTTCGGAATTCTGATCATTCTGAGCAACTGGACTGCCTAGAAAGATCAAAACCGTTTTTTTTAATGAGATACTCAAAACTTGACATGACAGCCACCTTATTGCTGAGGAAGAGGAGCGGCTTTGGTGTTTGGTTGGTGTTGGTGAGCTTTCTTTCTTGACTGCCCTACATGGCTACATGGCAAACTAAACATGGAGACTAAATTGAGAGTCAGCTTCTTGAACAACAAACTCTACACCCTTCTCTCCAAGACCAGTCTTTACAGCAACATCTCCACAACAAACACCACAATCTGATAGCCAAAGAAGAATCTTACCACCTCCAACGGGCTAAGAAAAATTGGGCTGTTAAAGGTGACCGAAATACATCCTTTTTCCACCAAGCTATTATCAAAAGGAATAGGAAAAATAAAATTTCCCACTTACTTAACCCGGATGGCTCTTATTCCACTACTCCTGATCAGCTAGCTGCAACTCTCACCAATTACTTTACTCAAATATACTCCACCAGCAACCCTATCAACCTAAACCCTACTGTTCAAAACCAACCTAATACCCAACCTGACTCCTCTTCCACCTCCACCTCCAACCTGTTCGTTCCTGCTCTACAGGCAAGAGGCAATATTCAAGATGACGAGTCAGTCCACACTAATGACATTTTCAGGTATACCTACTCTATCCCTGATCTTGATGAAATTCATGACATTATCAAGCACATGAGGAGCAATGCAGCACCAGGCCCGGATGGACTCAATGCGGCCTTTTACAAATCAGCTTGGAACTGGGTGAAGGAAGATATCTACAAGGTGGTAAAAGATTTCTATTCACATACTCAGCTGCCTGTAGATATCTTCCTTCACCCAGTTCCAAGCTGATTTGTAAAAGGCCGCATTGAGTCCATCCGGGCCTGGTGCTGCATTGCTCCTCATGTGCTTGATAATGTCATGAATTTCATCAAGATCAGGGATAGAGTAGGTATACCTGAAAATGTCATTAGTGTGGACTGACTCGTCATCTTGAATATTGCCTCTTGCCTGTAGAGCAGGAACGAACAGGTTGGAGGTGGAGGTGGAAGAGGAGTCAGGTTGGGTATTAGGTTGGTTTTGAACAGTAGGGTTTAGGTTGATAGGGTTGCTGGTGGAGTATATTTGAGTAAAGTAATTGGTGAGAGTTGTTTAATCTTAAAAGTTGGAAAACTAATACTTTCATGCTTAAAATTGATTTAGCTAAAGCCTTTGATAGACTTGAATGGAATTTTATTTCGGCTGCCCTCCTCAGACTAGGCTTTAATGATGGTTTTATCAGTCTTATTTATGCTTGCATTTCTACTTCCTCCTTGGCTGTTTTGGTTAATGATGAGCCTTCTAATTATTTCAATCCGCAAAGAGGTCTGCGACAGGGTTGTCCCCTCTCTCCTTATCTTTTTGTGATTGCGATCAATGAACTTTCTATCAGATTGCAGGAAGCCCTCTCCAACAGCAGCCTCTCAGGTATCTCCTTGGGAGAAAATGGTACACCCATCCACTCGCTTTTATTTGCAGATGATCTCATCCTATGCGGTAAAGCCACGGTGCAAGAAGCTCAAGCAATCAAGACTATTCTCTATGACTTCTGTCAGCAATCAGGTCAGACCCCCAACCTTCAAAAATCATCTATCTACTTCAGCAGGAATGTGCCCAATCACATCAAAAACCAAATCAAAGGTATCTTTCCTGTTCCTACTCTTCAACCCAATACCATGCACCTAGGGCATCCTTTAATCTTCAGCCACAGAGACAAGAATAAAGCCTACAATTTTATTTTTAACAAATTCCTTGCTAAATTAGGTACTCTTAAAGCTAATAAACTTAATCATGCAGGCAGGTTGCAATATATTAAATCAGTGTTAGCCTCCATTCCCATTTATTATATGTCCACCATTCTTTTCTCCAAAACCTTCATTCATAAAATTAATGCGAGAGATCAAGATCCCCTCCTGCTAGACGCCGAGTTCGTTCTCGGTCTAGTCGCTGGGACCTGGGGAGCCCCTCTGGCGCTGGAGATCTCAGCTCCCCTCCTGAAAGATTGCCTCCAACCCCAGATCTCAGGTGCTATTCTCCCCTGGGAGAGATTTTGGGCACTACTACGGCGCAGCTGGCTCAGACACAACACGTCCAATTTGCTGCTGGTTCCCACATTCCACCATCTGATCTCTCTGCTCAGGGGGATCCTGATGGAGCCAGCCATCAAAGCCAGCCTGGTGCTGGCGTTCATGCTCCTCCAAGCCTTCGGAGGAATCTTCATCAGGCTCAGGCGCCGGCCGAAATGGCGCCACCGGAGCCATGACACACCTAGCATGGAACTGTAGAGGCTCAGGCGGGAGCCTCCGCAGTTCCACAATGCTGCATCTTTCCCGCCTTCTTGCTTCAACTAGGCGGCTCTAGCTCTGGCAGCTTCCCTGTTGGGCGGGATGCAAATCAACAATAGTCACTTCATCAATGGTCTTGACCTCTCCAATCCCCCGGACTGGAGAATCAAACCATTCACTCAAACCGCGAGCTTATATTTGTCAGGTACAAGAAGTAAGGTCCTTCGAATCAGAAGATCACAAAATCAAATGGCTGATTCTTTGGCAAGGCAAGGTTTTGCCATTTCAGTCTCAAATCAGTCATCCTTTTCAGGATCTTGTACCAATCCAAGTCATGTTCTTGGGTGCCCTCTTTTGAGTGCACTCCAATTTGTAACCATTAACTATGTAACGGTTCTAACAGCATCTTGCTGTTAAGTAATGAATGGTTTGTTCCTTGTAAAAAAAAACATGGAGACTAACAAGCTTATCCAAACTCCTCTTGAATGCATGCCAATGCCATGAACTAAAGACTTGTTTAGTGTACTGGCTGCAAGGTTACTACTGTAAATACACCCCAACACAGCTAGCCCCTGCTATCAATCAGGAGCTCGGCTGACCAACAAAACACCAATCACCAACAGACAAACTGCTATCAATCATCCAGCAACACGCAATGCTGGTACATGGTTCAGAAAACACCATGACCACAAAGAGTTCGCTGAAAGTCACGTGTTTACAGTACACCCCGTCCATCTTGTTGCGAGGTTAAACTCCTGGATTCAGGGCTTCTGATCAGTTAGAGCCCATCAACCTCGTCCTTCAAGTGATCCGAATGAGCAGAACCACCATTATAAACATGCAGGTCATCATAAAGATGAGCAGCCACTGGAAGCATGTCGTCTTGGAAGTCAGCGAGTAGACCTCCGCTGCTCTCGAGGTTGCGCGGCCGGTGCTTGCCAAGCTATGCTCCACGGCCCTCTCAGTGGAATCAAGGATCTGCATCAGCAAATAAGTCAGCTTTCTCAACAAGCACCCAAATGAAGGAGATCTTCGTCACAGTATCACCACAATAAAACCCACTGTCAACACAACAGAAAGCTGTATAAAGGGTTAAATGAAAGAAACATACCTTCTCCGTCTGTTGCACAGATTGGTTCATCATAAGGCTGCTTTCCTTCAGCTGGCGTGCTAGCTCGACCATTTCATCAGTTAAATCTTCTTGCAGCTTCCTGTGCAGTAAGAGATCATGTAAAACTAAAGGAATAACTGGTGTACATTCTTTTTTATGACATTGTGCAAGGCCTAATATTTTGATGCATAGATCTTGAACAATTGGGAAAAGGAAGCTAATAGTCAAACATGGCACAGAGACAGAGTATGGCTTCCAACAGAGCATCTCAGTTAACCCAGTAAAATGAATGCACCCTATGTGGGTAAAATAGAAAATGCAGAAAATAATAACTGAGAGGATCAAGCTGGAGACCAAGATACTATAGATGAATCTTTAGCAAAGTAGCATACCTGTGCTTTTCAATGTGGGCCTGAGCTTCTGCATCCAGTTTAATAGGTGCTCCAATATCTTCTTTTCTCTCCTGATGGCTTGGATGAACCTCGACATGAGCTCTATTTAGTTACATCTGTTAGTTCAGCAGCTGCAATGGTAACAATAGGCAAACAAGGGAACTAAATTTAACTTACATCGATCTTCTTCGCAATCCTGATGATAAAGATATTGGGCTTTCTGCTTTAGCATTTTCTTCAGAGATTTCTTCTTCTCTGCTTTCAACAACTAGCTTTTCATTTTCAGGCTGCACCAACCACAATACAGGAATAAGAAGTGTATCTTAAAGCTATATGAGATAAAGGTTCAGAAAAAAAAAGTTGACATCAGCATCAGTGGTAGCTTTGAATCCTATGAAGAACCAGCAAATGAACTAAGAATGGTAATGAGGAAAAGAAATGAATCAACACATGAATAACATACCACTGAAGCAGCGAGTCTGGCAGCTAGTGCTTCAATCTTTTCTGAATATTCAGAAAGCTTAGCTTTAGAAACACTGAAAAAGAACAGATTCATTAAAAACATGCCCGTCTGCTCATGGGAAAAAATATAGCATAAGTAGTGAATGGAAAACTTTTAACACAGAGAAATGCTTGCTTTGCTAAACCAATTAGTATTACCACAGAACCAGATATAGGATGTTCATGAAAAAGGCAAGCAATATCTCAAAGATTCTTATTATAAAACACAGGCCATCAAATAAAAAATGGCAGAAACTTATGACTATTAACATCTGTATGTCCAGAAAGAGTATCCAGATTTCAGAAACAGCTTTTTAGTGAATCTGAAAGACACCATGGATTTGTCAATTGGTGAACCAAAGCAAGAAGGAATACTGGGAAGCCAGGTTAGTGAACCCACTTGTATCCAAGTCATAGGAATGCTTCAGTCCTCAGTTGCATATTAAGTATTGGAACACACAGTCAGCCAAAAGAAAATGTCAGCATGGTGTATTCACTAGTTATCAGCCACAACTAAAGGTGCAGATGTCAAGATTTTAATGCAGATGCAAAATATAGCTAGTCATACTGATGCAGTGGCAATATCTATGCATCACAGTTTCACAATGGACAGACGAATTGATGTTTTGGTTTGGTACTGTCAAATGGCAACCGGTTCTCCTTTTCCACTAAACTATAGATTTTTGACATAGATATATCACTATATTGGTGTCCCAAAAAGCTCTCAGATATCGCAGAAAAACACACCTCGATATCCCTTCCGGTGTGGTCTCTGCTCCTAGCTGCTCCAATAGCTCTCTTGCTGTGGTTACATACTTCATTCGAATGGAAGCCGTCAGTGATTAGTACACAATTCATTCAGAATGATAAAAGAAATTAGATGTCACATGCCGGTACTGAAATCAGAACGTCAGGTGTTCAACATTGCCAATGCGCGGTGGAAATCTAACTACCCAGGAAATCCGTATGAGCCACGCATGCAAGCATACATACATGGACAAGCTTAGCCTGATTCTGCTGCCGAGGAGCCGCCTCCAGAAGCCTTCTAAGGTTCACTTCAACCCTGTTGAGCCTCATGTCGAAGAGGTGGGGAGCTTGACCTGGCGCATGAGGGAGCCGAGCCGCAGGAAATCTTGGAAAAGTTAATCGATTTTCCTCTCTCCGAACAACAATAACCTAATCAAACCACGGATAAGATCGAATCAGCAGTTCTTCCACGAAGTAAAAAAAAGATCCCAAATCCGGACGGATCTACGCACGCCCCCACGGTAGTCAGTCGCCCATGCGGGAGGGGAAGAGAAGCGGGGCGTCTCTCGACAGGTTGAATTCGGTGGAGTGGATGGAACCTTACTCGTTATATGCCGTCGCTCGCCGGCGGTGAGGTCGGTCGAATACGGAGGGGAACGAAGGGGGCGACGGAGGAGGAGGAAGGCGATCCGGCGTAGCTGTGAACGAGCCGAGTTGGAGCGAGCCGAGCCCGAGCGATGGACATTCGAGCCGAGCCGGACCCCCGGGCCCCGTCCGCTCCGTTGGTCTCGGGAAAATTGGATCAGTACCGGATCATCACTTTAGGAAAATATAAATACTACTGAAAGATTTAAATATAAAAAAATAACATCCAAAGATTACTCTGGTATAGATTTCAGGAAAATACTCTCAAGATCAGAAATCAACACTTGGAGATCCTTTCTCTTTATGCATGGAAATGTTACATATGTACCGGCATATGTTGTTCGAATTTATTCCCTTTTTGCAGATAGCTACTGATTCTAGCACACCCGCAATGTCAAGGAACATTTGCCAACGTTTTAGCCGATGTTATGCTAAAAAAAACGTTTTAGCCGATGTCATTTGCTGTTTAATTGCAATGGTTTGCTAACATTTTACTCAAATCCTTGTCGATGGCTTTGTTATTTGAGTCTATTTTCATTGTCTCCTTAAATATTTTCATTTTCTCTTCTATTTTAATACTCCACCACCGATTTGAGCAACCAGAGTACAGGAACTAGTGGGGATAGAGGCACCAGCAAGCGATGGGAATTTCAGATAGCACAATCCATATAACAGCTGATGCATATGCGCCGGACAAGAAAGACCCCGAAACAACCGATGTCAAGCTGTCAGCCACAAATACACCAACAAACACCAGCATTGCCAATTGAGTTCCCAGAATAAAGCAAACAGCAGAAACATACTATAGGTGATCGCTCGATACAGAGTTCTGTAATATAAGAACACCACAAGAAAGCCACTTTTCCTTCAAAAGAACAGAACCACAACCAGGAAGGGGGGAAAAGAGGACCGTATAACATTGAACCGTGGAAGAAATTCTACATTCACCTGACCAATCAATACCAAGTAGTGGAACGAAATGATTGTACAGTCAACTATAATGGATATATCTCGCACCGATATTAACACCAAGGATCACACCTGCCGACCATCAACGGATTCTGGACTGGATGTAACAAGGACCAACCATAAGCATGTACAGCAAAAAAGGTGAGCTCGATGGAAAATCGCAATCTCATTGCATCTACTAACTCCTTGTGCAGCAACCTGCAGCCACGCCTTCTTTTGGAGCAGAGGTGACACTCATAGCGACACCCTCTTTTGGAGTAGGAGAGGTGACACGGAGGATGGCTTGGGCGCTTAAGGCAGAAAGCTTGGACTGGCAGAAGGCCTCCCATGATTCAGCATCAGGCGAGGCAGAAGGTTCATCCTCATTTTCGCCGGAAGTTGAGGCCTGAGACTTCTCATAGAACACTTGTAATTCCAGTGCCAGGTTGCGAGCAGCCTCCCTTGATTCCGGAAGCTGGTCACTAAGTTGGGTTGCTGCAACCTGGATGAGCTTATCCATTCCGTACTCTTTGATTCCCTCCACATCCTGTTCAAAAGGAAAGCATTATTGTTGGAAGACAACCAAAGTAGCAATGAATCCCTCACATGCAGGAGAGCCAGTATTGGTTGGTGAATGCAGATCTTCAGTAAGCAAAACTGATGTATTCAACCTCCATTTATTGTTGCTCTATTAAAGACGACAGCAAAATACAAGGCATGAAGCGATTTAAACAAAACAAAAAAAACTACAGCTAAATATGTATCTTCCATCTTAATATTCTCAACCACACAAATCTCTAACACATCGATTAGCTGGCTCACCCAGCTGCACTTTATGACACAGGTGGTTTAATGTTCATAGCATATACATCAAAGTATCTGAAAAAGATATGGAACATATTGGACTCTAACCAGGCTCATGAGTGGAGGAGACTAGTACGCAAGGACACTAAATTATTAATATGTACGGAGTACCTGATTGACCAATTGGAACATCAGATAAGTATAATATATTCTGAATTAAATTGACATTTTCCCTATCTTAAGTTTCTTTACACCAAGATTGGGGATACAGAAGCTGCAGCTGTAAAGAATTTTTCAGGCAAGGAGTTTCACTCACGAGACGAGGTACACTCTTGCTGAAACACACTGATGCTTTTGCTCGAATCCGTGGATTCCTGTTCTTGAGGTAGGGCTGCATTCTTGGTAACAGTACCGAAGGGGAGATCCAGTTTGTCATCGATATAAGAGCTGCCTCAGCAGCTTCACAGACAAAGCGTTTATCTTGTGAGGCTTTTAGAAACAACTGAACTAGCTGCAAACACATTTGATAGAAAAAAGATGTTTTCAGAGGGTTTGTAATTAATAGATGAAATTCTAAATCACACATATGAATAGCAATACACACCAGTGGATCAATTGAGTCAACAATCAGGTCACCATAGGTCTTAAATATGTCAGCACAAGTCATTAGTGCTGTTTTGCACACAGCACTTCTTGGATTCTTCACAGATTTCACAATGAGAGGAACTAGAGGCTCCCTGCAATTCAAATCATTCATAAATCATACCAAACAACTAACAAAGAAGATGACATGCAATTCTATATCACTGGCTGACTGGTATGGATAAGTGGTTCAGAAGATATCAAAAAGGATTGCCCAAAGGGTAAACACTTTTCTAGTGTGTATGCTAGGGGACTCACAGCAGCTCCTGCAATCTTTCCTTGTGAAATATTGCCAATTGGCGTACATTGTTGAGAGCTTCACATGTCATAACCCAGTCCTTTGAATCCAACCTTTTAACCAAGGTCTGTTGGAGAATAGAAACAGATAAACTCAGGTTACTAGAACAAAAATAAAGAAGTCAATCCGTCCAACAAAATATCAACAGGATCAACGCCATACACTGAGAGTTGCATCAACATCTGGGAGATCTACTAGATTCTCAGAATCGATGTACTCTACGTCTGCATTTGCAGCCTCATTTCCATTGGTCACAGCATCAGGGCAAGCAGACGGAGCATTTTCTTCCTTGCTGGCACATTTGCTGCCATTCAGCACAGGCTTGCTGATGCAGGATTTCATAGAATTGTCTTTTCCTTTCTCCAGGTCTGCTGATTGAGAGATATTGAGATCTTTCAACGCGCTTGCTGACATATTCACAACCTGCATGGCAGAAAAGGGCGCTTTAAGAACAACATGACCAAAATTCAGTTCCATTTCAACAGGTATGGATGAAAATAGTATTTCTGGTGATTGCTTGGAGCATTGTCCATAAATAGACGGTACAGTTTGTAGACAAACATTCCAAGTAACAGCAATCAAGTTAAACAGCAGTGCAAAAACATAATAAATGGAAGCTAAAACTCAGAAAGTTCCACCAGATAAATCATCATCTGAAGTTAATTTTCAAAAGCCACAATGGCACGGACGATAATCCAAAGCCACAATGTGGATGCCTGCCCAGCTCTAACTAAACTAATTTCACAAGTATTAGATCTCCCAAGGCTTAGGCCAGAACGACTTGAATTACACTAGCAGAGTGAGGTGGTGAGTGATCCCCCAGGAATGTTTGGAAAATTAACGGTAAGAGGCTACCAGCACCTTGGGTAGAAACTAACCGAACCACGAAGCACAAAAATCCGCAGGTAGATGAAAGGAGTGAGCGGAATTGGGTTTGATTGCCCACATGGTCTCCCACACCCAAGTGGGAGTCAGTCCCCACAGGCCAGTACGACTACCAGTACAAGTACAGTACGCTGAGGAGCGAGCGGCGTCTCTCTCCACCCTAGTAGTCGAAGGTGATGCGACTCCTACAACTACAGAGGGAACCGCGGCTTGCATCTACATCGCCGGCGGCGGCGAGGCAAAGCCCTCACTTCCGCAGCTCTCCACTCCTACCCCCTAGACTAGATCCACCGCGGGTACACCGACCCCCGATTCCGGCGCCGCCAATCCCCAACCGGAGCCACGCCCCCGACGAATTCACACGCGGAACGGGGCTCCTCGGAGCCCAGATCCGGGTGGCCTGCGAAATGCCGCGTGGGTGCGGACCGCGAGATCGCGGCGAGCAATTGGGGAAACGGGGCGAGAGGTTACCTGGGGCGAGAGCCCGGCGCCGGCGGTGGAGAGAGGCGGCTCTGGCTCGCTGCGGCGGGGCGGGGAGGGGAGGGGCGGCGGCGTCTCTCTGCGACTGAAGGGGGGTGGCGTGGAGTGATACTGCTGGCTTGCGCTGCCTCTGCCGCGGTGTCCCGTTGCTGTTGTTGCTGCGCTATGGAGTCTGGACTTGGTCTGCCGGAATTGCAACCAGGGGCTCGTGGAATTGTGATATTACCGTTCTTCCTGCTGTGCCCCTCACATCACATGAGCACATGTAATGTTTATTGTTTGTATAATTGCACTGGAACAGTATCTTGGTGGCAGCTAGCATGTGTCATGTGGGTACCCTTGGCTTTGTTGTTCTAGCATGTGTGGTGTGGGGGCATGAGAAACAAGAGAAACAGCTTTAAAAACATCAGGATTTAATCCAATAGTTATATAGAACCCCGATCTATGCGGTTAGAATGTAAATATTATTTCTTGGCATGTGGTAATATGTAAGATTATTAACGCTCTATCGTCACCCTAGCCTTGTTGGAAAAGGTTTACCTTGTTGCAAATTGATCTAATGAACAATGCCATAACGGCATAACCTATGTGATATTGTGATTGTTCAAGTGGCTACACGGAGAATGGAAGATCAATATTTATCTTTGGCTTTCTTTCAAAAAAAATATTTATCTTTGGGTTTTTTTGCTCTATGATCTGTCTACTGTTCTGCAAAATTGTGATTATGTATAGGGCCTGAGCGCAAATACCTCATTGGATTCCGAAAATAATACGGCAATAATTAGGGGAGGGGATCCCCTTCCATTTGAGGTGGCCGTCTGTTCTCTGTTGGGGCGCTGGCTCAGTTTGAAAAATCGAAGAACTCGAGGGAGCGATTAATGGGGGCGCGGCAGTTGCGGGTTGGTGGTACAAGTCCACCAAGAGAACGACCCCCCCTGCTGGCAAGCCACAAGCCACCGTGTCATCGACGTCGAGACGACCGAGTGGGCCCGCCCCGCCGGCGAGCTCGCTACTTCCACGTCCCCGGCGGAGGAAATAAGGCGCCGTCTGCCTGCCGGCCGGCCGGCCGCCGGCCATTTGGAAGCAGACGGAGCATTTTCTTCCTTGTTGGCACATTTGCTGCCATTCAGCACAGGCTTGCTGACGCAGGATTTCATAGAATTGTCTTTTCCTTTCTCCAGGTCTGCTGATTGAGAGATATTGAGATCTTTCAATGCGCTTGCTGACATATTCACACCCTGCATGACAGAAAAAGGCGCTTTAAGAACAACATGACCAAAATTCAGTTCCATTTCAACAGGTATGGATGAAAATAGTATTTCTGGTGATTGCTTGGAGCATTGTCCATAAATAGACGGTACAGTTTGTAGACAAACATTCCAAGTAACAGCAATCAAGTTAAACAGCAGTGCAAAAACATAATAAATGGAAGCTAAAACTCAGAAAGTTCCACCAGATAAATCATCATCTGAAGTTAATTTTCAAAAGCCACAATGGCACGGACGATAATCCAAAGCCACAATGTGGATGCTTGCCCAGTTCTAACTAAACTAAAATTTTCACAAGTATTAGATCTCCCAAGGCTTAGGCCAGAACGACTTGAATTACACTAGCAGAGTGAGGTGGTGAGTGATCCCCCAGGAATGTTTGGAAAATTAACGGTAAGAGGCTACCAGCACCTTGGGTAGAAACTAACCGAACCACGAAGCACAAAAATCCGCAGGTAGATGAAAGGAGTGAGCGGAATTGGGTTTGATTGCCCACATGGTCTCCCACACCCAAGTGGGAGTCAGTCCCCACAGGCCAGTACGACTACCAGTACAAGTACAGTACGCTGAGGAGCGAGCGGCGTCTCTCTCCACCCTAGTAGTCGAAGGTGATGCGACTCCTACAACTACAGAGGGAACCGCGGCTTGCATCTACATCGCCGGCGGCGGCGAGGCAAAGCCCTCACTTCCGCAGCTCTCCACTCCTACCCCCTAGACTAGATCCACCGCGGGTACACCGACCCCCGATTCCGGCGCCGCCAATCCCCAACCGGAGCCACGCCCCCGACGAATTCACACGCGGAACGGGGCTCCTCGGAGCCCAGATCCGGGTGGCCTGCGAAATGCCGCGTGGGTGCGGACCGCGAGATCGCGGCGAGCAATTGGGGAAACGGGGCGAGAGGTTACCTGGGGCGAGAGCCCGGCGCCGGCGGTGGAGAGAGGCGGCTCTGGCTCGCTGCGGCGGGGCGGGGAGGGGAGGGGCGGCGGCGTCTCTCTGCGACTGAAGGGGGGTGGCGTGGAGTGATACTGCTGGCTTGCGCTGCCTCTGCCGCGGTGTCCCGTTGCTGTTGTTGCTGCGCTATGGAGTCTGGACTTGGTCTGCCGGAATTGCAACCAGGGGCTCGTGGAATTGTGATATTACCGTTCTTCCTGCTGTGCCCCTCACATCACATGAGCACATGTAATGTTTATTGTTTGTATAATTGCACTGGAACAGTATCTTGGTGGCAGCTAGCATGTGTCATGTGGGTACCCTTGGCTTTGTTGTTCTAGCATGTGTGGTGTGGGGGCATGAGAAACAAGAGAAACAGCTTTAAAAACATCAGGATTTAATCCAATAGTTATATAGAACCCCGATCTATGCGGTTAGAATGTAAATATTATTTCTTGGCATGTGGTAATATGTAAGATTATTAACGCTCTATCGTCACCCTAGCCTTGTTGGAAAAGGTTTACCTTGTTGCAAATTGATCTAATGAACAATGCCATAACGGCATAACCTATGTGATATTGTGATTGTTCAAGTGGCTACACGGAGAATGGAAGATCAATATTTATCTTTGGCTTTCTTTCAAAAAAAATATTTATCTTTGGGTTTTTTTGCTCTATGATCTGTCTACTGTTCTGCAAAATTGTGATTATGTATAGGGCCTGAGCGCAAATACCTCATTGGATTCCGAAAATAATACGGCAATAATTAGGGGAGGGGATCCCCTTCCATTTGAGGTGGCCGTCTGTTCTCTGTTTGGGGCTCTGGTTCAGTTTGAAAAATCGGAGAAGTCAGGGGAGCGATTAACGGGGGCAGTTGCGGGTTGGTGGTACAAGTCCACCGAGAAACGACCCCCCTGCTGGCAAGCCACAGGCCACCGTGTCATCGAAGTCGAGACGACCGAGTGGGCCCGCCCCGCCGGCGAGCTCGCTACTTCCACGTCCCCGGCGGAGGAAATAAGGCGCCGTCTGCCTGCCGGCCGGCCGGCCGCCGGCCATTTGGACGCCGGCGGCGAGGGGACACGTTTTGCCGGTGGCCTGCTGCTGGGCTAGCGAGTTGGCCATTCAGCCCAGCCCAGCGCAGTCCTGCACAACCTCCGGCCCAGCCTGTCCAGCATGACCGGATCCGCGCTGCATGGGCTGTGTTTGGCCCAAACGTGGCCGCCAAAACCCTAATCCACGGAACGGACGGGCAAAAGCCACGCCAGATCCAACGCTCCAGATGCGCCCACGTGGCTAGGGAGCTGCTGCTATAAAACCGCCGCCCCGGCTACTAAGGTTGGGTCGCCGCCACCACTCGCCTCTTCCTCCCCGCCGTCGCCCCGCTCGCTCGCAGCAGCAGCCGCCGGCAAATGGTACGCGCCTCTCTCGCTTGGTCCCTCTCAACTGTTCGGTTACAATCCCCTCGATGTGATTCGCAATGGAATTCCAAGCGATCTTGCGAAGATTTCGAGCTAGCTTGCCGTGGATCTTGAACGATTTGTGTTAGGTTCCAGTACTGGCTGATCCAGTGATACTAATTATCTTCTGTGAATTGTCTAATCTTGCAGGCCCCGAAGAGAGGAGGTAAGGCTCCGGTTCCCGCCAAGAAGAAGACGGTATGCTACAGATTCTTGCAATTTATGCAGTGCTTATTGTTGTTTATCGGATTATGTCGTTCTTGGGTTGATTTGGGGGTGCGTTTGATTGGTGCAGGTGGTGACGAACCCGCTGTTCGAGAAGAGGCCGAAGCAGTTCGGGATCGGCGGCGCGCTGCCGCCCAAGAAGGACCTCCACCGCTTCGTCAAGTGGCCCAAGGTCGTGCGCATCCAGCGCCAGCGCCGCATCCTCAAGCAGCGCCTCAAGGTGCCCCCGGCGCTCAACCAGTTCACCCGCACCCTCGACAAGAACCTTGGTATGTTTCTCCTCCCGTCCGTTACTGCTTTTGAGTCTAGAGCTTCGATTGCGTGTTTGGAATTGGTTTGTTAGTGTATGTTTGCTGCTGTACTAGGTATTGATTTGGTGTGCATGCAAAGCTGTCAGTTCTATATGGATTGTTTGAATCATAGCTGAACATGAATATGAATAGACAAAAGGTGGAAGTTTATGTCCAAAGGCCGATAGACCTCACTAGCGTTTAATTATCTGGTGCATGTAGGGTTCAAAACTTTCAACTCTAGTGTGTGGAAGTACATATGAGCTATACAAAATCATAGATAAAGATGACCAGGGCAGACAATAGGTGATAGTTCTTATATGTTTGCATGTGACATGTCTGCTTGATATCTACAGTCTTTATTTATATTGGATGTGTAGGGTTACTATTTAGCTTCTATTTGCTGTAGTAGCCTTTTGCAATTGAACTTATTTCCAAGACATTCGGTATATGAAAGTAGATAGATTCGCTGCACAGAAATATGTTGTATTGTGCTATTTTATTGTACCATTGAAGATACCTTTTCTGATTGTCGAAGTTGGAAAAGTTTGATTGCTTGTAGTTGTAATTATTTGTGAAAACATGTGCTAGTGCAGTCAATTTTTATCATAACCATAATCAGATTGCTAGTAGAATAGTATGTGTTGAAGTTTCTGGTATTCACACGCTTAACTGAATCTTTGTACCCACATTGGTATGCCTGGGACCATTATCACATTAGGAGTTGTATTCTTAGCAGGTGTGGCATTGGAAGTATAGGTTCTTAATACAAGCCACAAGGCATTTCTGGATTTTAATCAAGCTAGATATTACTGTAGACCTTCAGTCTTTTTGGTTTTATTATAACTTCTCTTCTGTCTTATCTTCCATTTCAGCAACAAACTTGTTCAAGATGCTTCTTAAGTACCGCCCTGAGGACAAAGCTGCCAAGAAGGAAAGGCTTCTGAAGAGGGCCCAGGCTGAAACTGAAGGGAAAACTGTTGAGGCCAAGAAACCAATCGTTGTGAAGTATGGCCTGAACCATGTGACTTACCTCATCGAGCAGGTAGGCACACTAATTTGGCTCTTTCCTCATAACAGTGTTTGCCAAATATTTATGATGTTTCCTTTTTTTTCCTTTTTACAGAGCAAGGCCCAGCTGGTTGTCATAGCTCATGATGTTGACCCGATTGAGCTTGTTGTGTGGCTCCCAGCCCTCTGCAGGAAAATGGAGGTTCCATACTGCATTGTCAAGGGAAAAGCACGCCTTGGATTGGTATTAACCCTTCTACATTTTTTTCCTTGTTCAACGTTTATTTCTTTGAACAGATTCCTTGTTCAATGTTGAAGTTCTCTTGAAAAATGCAAACTCATAAATATGTTTGTTTTAGATCGTTCACAAGAAGACCGCATCTGTTCTCTGCCTGACCACAGTCAAGAATGAGGACAAACTGGAGTTCAGCAAGATCCTGGAGGCTATTAAGGTTGGATGCTGAGATTGTGTTTCTCCGAATGTCTGTTTTTTGTTCCTTGTCAACTGACTGAAACTTTGTTCCTTCCCAGGCGAACTTCAATGACAAGTTTGATGAGGTCCGGAAGAAGTGGGGCGGTGGTATCATGGGCTCCAAGTCGCAGGCGAAAACCAAGGCCAGGGAAAAGCTGCTCGCTAAGGAGGCTGCTCAGCGGATGACCTAAATTTCGCCCTGTTAAATTTATCTTGTACTCCTCAGATCGTGGGCAATCATATTGTGGTTGCCTGATCTAGTTTTGTGAGTTTTGCTCCTGAGACCATGCTAGAAAGAACCCGTGTAAGAATTCAAAGTTATTGTGCGGTGATGGTTAGTTCATATGACTCAACTTCTATATCTGTGATGAATGTTGTGTGCTTACATTTGCGCATTACTAGTTTACTACATCAAATGAGGCCATGCTATTGTTAGCCTGATGGCCAGGCTCTGTTGGAATGATGCTATCGGCTAAGAAAATTGAAGTCTGAACATGTTGTCTGAGCCTCTGAGGTTATTTTTTGTTTCCTAATTAGTGGTACTGTTTGTTCCAAAAATAAAAAGAGTAGCAGTTGGCAATATTCACATATTCCTCCATGGTAAACCTTGTTTCCTCGTGAATTGGTCGTGAAATGGCTAAATTTCTGGTAACCCGTAAGAACTGCTAAGCTATAACCAGTAAGAAAAGGCTAAATTTCTGCCAACCTGCAATTGTATTGCAAATTCACAGCAGTGCTGGTAGTGATATATATGTGCAAATGTACAATGCAGGATTCATGCCCTGCTGCTCCATTATTTATTTCCTAAAGCCTAAGCTGCGTCAGATTTGTATGTACAAAGCCCCAGCCCTGCGACTAATCAGAAGTATCCTTCCCATCACGAGTAGGACCTGATGAGCCTGAGCCCCTGGAACGAGCCCTTGATCAGGCTGCCCAGCACGGACACGGCGCCGCCCTCGGCCACCGGCTTCACGGCCGCGTCGTGGCCGCCGCCGCCGGCGCGCTTCACCCGCAGCACGGCGTGGCCGAGCTGCTCGCCGACGGCGCCCATGGTCCGGCCGTCGACGGGGTTGCCGTAGGCGTCCGAGACGTGGAACGTGTCCTCCGCCTTGCCGTCCCTGGTGGCGATCGCCGCCCGGATGATGGAGAGGCTGTTCTCCCGGAACACCCGCGTGATCTCCGACAGCAACCCGACCCTGTCCTCCGTCCTCACCTCCAGCTCCAAGCCCTGCCAAGTGCCAACAATGGCGTCACTTGCCACGGCGACGAATGCAATGCGAGGAAGACGATGCTGATGTGTCAATGGTGCGGTGAGTTCGTACGTCGGAGGCGCGCCGCTCGACGGCGGCCTCGAGGCACCGGACGAGGCGGGTCCGCTCGGCGTCGGAGCGCACCGGGTGGCCGTCGACGTGCCGGATGTAGTACTCCTGCAACCAAGCCAGGAGAGACGGTGAGCTGAGCTGCCAATGAAGTTCTTGTTGATTTGACAATGGCTTTTTGTGGTTTTGTGTGAGACGGGCGGCGGGCGTACTTGGTAGGCCTCGTTGCTCCGCCGCTCGGCGTCGACGGTGCCGTGGAAGACGACGTAGTGGAGGTCGGCGAGCGCGCACAGCGTGTCGAACAGCAGCTTCGGCCGGTCCCGGCACCGGAGGATCACCACCGTGTACCGCCGCTCCGCGCAGTCCATCACCACCACCTTGGCGGCGGCGCTGGGCCTCGCCCTGCCGCACCGGCGGCCCTCGCCGCCGCCGACGCCGTCGCCGTCGTCGAGCATCAGCTTGTGCAGGCGCCTCTCCACGCGCGCCGCGCCCACGGACACGCCAGCGCACGTGCTGCCGCCACCACCACCGCCGCCGCTGTCGCCCTGCATCACGTTGCAGAGGAGCTCCTGGACCCTGGACAGCCGGCCGGCGTCGCGGATGGCGAGCCCGGTGTCCTCGTCGGTGATCTGGATCACCGCGGCGGCGCGCCCGTCGTGCGTCCACACCTCGGCCTTGACGATGTTGCAGCTCAGGGAGGCCAGCACGGCGCACACCTCCGACAGGAGGCCCGGCCGGTCGGCGCCGGTCAGCTCGATAGTGGTGGACTCGTCTTCTGACGGCGCAGCTCCGTTCGTCGGCCCCATTGCCGGCAACACGAGGCAATCCTCTGATTCCAGGCACTGCTGAACATCAGCAAGGTAAGGCATCTTGAAGTATTACATCAGATAGTTAATAATCAGTACTGTAACTGCATGCTTACTCTCTGAATGTGGTCAATGACCTCCCTATTCCGAAGCTTACTCCCGTCCTGATCGGTCACATTGAACACTGAACACGACACGAACCAAGAAACCAAAATTATTCATCACGACAAGTCAAACAACCAGACATATATTCGTTCAAGTTGCAACTCAAATTCAGGAAAACTGGAAGATTGGTACCATCCATGAACCAGTTGCCATCCGAAGAAATGTACGCCTTGGTGATGACGAGGTTGAGATCGACAAGTACTTGAACTGCTTCCAGTAAAATGCCGTGCTTCTTGACCCTATCAACCTGGCAACGAAGGAAAAGTCCCATTGTTTATCCATTGTTACAGTAATATAATATAGCATAAAATTCAAAAAGGTAGGCGGGTAGATATAGATATTGAAATGTAGTTAGCAGCGTGGTTCTCCATGAAAGTGAAGTCCAATCTCACCCTGATGACGGTCGCGTTGTCACACGAGTCATTGTCTATCACAACTCTGCAAGAAACAGCACGGTGTGCGTGAGGATTTGGCAACAAGTAATGACCAAGATAATTTGGAACAACTTATTATTAGTAAACAGTCGATTTTTGGAAGGTGATTGGAGGGGCAGTTGTATATTAGTAATCGGTAAAGCATCTTGAAGAGGCAGCAAAGGAATCAAAGATTCCATAAAACCTTTGCGAAAAAGGAGAGAGGGAATCTGAAACGACTCCTCTGTCTTTGGACTCCATGATAAGGATGGTAGGAATAAGGCAAGGAATAAAGGCGATCAAAGCAGGCATGTACGGAGCAATACGAAGCTAATTCCTTCCTAAAACCATCAGGTTTCGATACGTTATACTGTGTATGTATGCGAAAGGTTTGCGTTACTGCTAAAAGAGTTCGGAAATACCGCATGAACTATATTGAACTAACGTTGATACACAAGTGGGTTATACGGCAGGCTATCTAGTCCAGATTGGGTGATTAAATAACCCAGCAGAATCCAAAGAATGACTGTGAATCAGGTGGAATCCTACGAGTGATTGAGGATTCACGTCGGCGGATTCCATGAGCAGAGCAAGGGATATTAATAAGGCGCAAATAAATCTGTCAAAAAAGCCTAAGCAGATAGCGAATCAGATACTAGTAACTGCAATTCTTTTTATGAATTAATTAACGTTTTATAGACTGATCCAAATAAAACTCCAATCCGTCGAGCTGCTGCAGCAATCTGCAGGAATCCACGACGAAGCAGAATAAAGAACAGAAGCAAGCTTGAAAACAAGGAGCATCGACACACAAACTTGAAAGACAATCAACAGTCCAAAAGAACGCATGGGGGAAGGGAACCAGCAAACTGTGAACAAGTTCAGACGCCAGAATCCGAGACTGGCTGCCAGGCAGTACTGCTACTGAACAAGAAGTGAACAATACCTCGGCGGGTTCATCCTCCGGACCAGCTTGGCGTACTCGTCGTCGTCTTCCTCCTCCGCCACCATCTCCCCGCACCTCGCCATGGGAGCTGATCGAGACCCTGACCACCTGCTAGCTTTATCTGTATGCGGAGCAGAAGAGCGGAGATGCTGCGAGGCGTAGAGAAGAAGAGACCACGCCCACGCGACAGGAGGAGGAGGAGGAGGAGGAGCGGCGGGCGGAAGCGGAAAGGAAACGCCGCGCCGTTTCCATTAACCGCGGCGCGGGAAGGGGTGATCGATGCCGGCGGCGGGAGCGGAGAGGGAGGGACACGGTCACACGGCACGGGCGGGAGTAAAGGCAGTCTGCCTCCTGGTTGCCTACCTTGGCTTCTGCTTCTCCCTCCACGAGCCGCGGCGGGTTTCGGTTTATAAACGGGCGCGCGGCAGGAGGATCCTTTTTTCGGGTGTAGCTTTCCTCCTCCTGGTACTTTTACTACTTATACTTTCTGAATTGACCGACAAATTTCGCCGTGTCTGGCCGTAAAAGGGTTGCACGGTACAGGGGGAAGGGTGGCAGGGTTAGATCCCCAATTTCATTTCTAAAGTTGACTGTACAAAAATAAGATTCTCATCATATCAAAATGTCGGTGCATGTATGGAGTACTAAATATGGATGAAACTAAAAACTAATTGCACGGTTTTGTTGTACTCTGCGAGACGAACATTTTGAGCCTAATTAATCAATTTTTGAAAATTTTTTTCACAAATACAAACGAAATGCTACAGTGACGCGTGCACTGTAAGGACTAAATTTGAAATGCAAATTTTGCATCTAAACAAGGGCAAGGTTATTTTTATTAGCTGGTAAATAAATAAATACTATACAGTTAGACGACGGTTAGTGATAAATAGAGGGCACCGGTGGTGGAAGATCGCCGGCGTGACAAAGTGGTGACTGGTGAGTTAGCTTCGTGCCAACTAGGGAAGAAGGCGATGGATCACGGTTGGTGCGGCCAATGAATCATGTGTTGATGAGAATATGACGGGACCATCGTGAACAAGTAGGGTGGAAGATGATAGCGAGAGGCGCTAGGGCAAACACACGCAACCAAGCATCACGAGGATAATTTTTTGTTTTCATAATGAATATTTAGTAACGTAAATTGGACGATATTTGTTATAGGTTTACTTCTTTAGGGAAAAATAATAAAAGAAACATATTAAATCGCTTGGTTTTCTTTTGACGATGAGGAGAAGATGATAGGCCACCAAAACATTGCACGTACAACTGTCATGAAACTCACGACTCGGACATGCAGTACGTGTTTTATAATTATATTACTGGGGAGGTGCAGCAGGAGGGATCTACAAAAATGGTGCGACAGAACAACAATGGATGCGATTAATTGAGCTGGATGGTATACGACGGCTAGCTTTAAATAGTGCCGATGGAGGTCATCAACGTGACAATTGATGGGTTAGCTTCATGCAGACTAGGAAGAGAGGCAATGGATCATGGTTGGTGTGGAGAAAAATGGACATGGTGGGAAGAATGGTGCTGCAGTGGACGAGGAGAATCAGGCAGACAATAGTGACAAGTAGGATGGAAGATGACAACGATAGTTGATAGGGGGCGCAAACAAGTGAATAAGCATCATATAGCTAAAACCTCTGTTTTTATGTAATAAATAAACTTTCGGTAACTTAGTTGACGGATATTTCTTAGGAATGAAAAGGCAAATATTAGTGCTCAAGGGACTTTTTCAAACGAGTTTACTATATTTTCTTTCTTTCAACAAAAAATAAAGATGGATAATCCAACAAAACATCGCACCCACAAGCGTTATGAGCTCCACAGCTTGGGGAGGCAACGTATTGTCACAATCCTGTTGCTTAGGATTAGGACGCTCGTGAGGCATGCCACATTGCCACTTTGGACCCCCTCCGCTGTTCGAAAGTCTCGTCTCCGACGAGCCGCTTCACCGGCACGGCGTGCCACGTCACCATCAGCGCCAGCCTCTCACATGCTAGCTGCGGCCAGTAGGTGGCCTGTTGCTGGCGCCCGTGACGTGGCGAGCCGCCGAAGCCGAGCACCCCGGCCGCCGGATGGATAAACCGGGATGGCGCGAGGGTACCCGGTTGGGCCACGTCACAGCGCCGGTGGGGTCTACCGGTCTAGTCAGTCGGATTTTGTTAAAGAAGGAAAGTTGTCCTACGTGCAAAGCCAAACCTCTCCCATCTGGTTGATCAATAGATACAAGCTTTGTTGTAACTTTTATGATCTTTTTTGTTAGTTTTTTTTGTTTCTTGAGCTACCTGTACTTTGTTATGCTTATTCATTAATATATAACCAGTAGGGGCAACCCTCCTGTTTCCAAAAAAAAAAAAAGTAGTTTATCCGTTTCGTTCAGTTGGCGACCGGAAGGGACTTTCAGCTTGTTCTTCGCTGCGATGCCTGTATCTGAATCCTCATCAACCCTTGCCTTGTTTACTGAAATCGGCGCTTTGTACGAGACAAGTCACAAGATGGGGAGAACAGCATTTCGTAAGAATCGTACTACCTACAGCAAAATCCATGCATGAATCCGATCAGATTTCTTGCACAGTTCATGAGATGAACGTTCGTCACCCCTCTGGATTGGGAAGAATCTGCAGCGCTTGAGCTCATGGTATGCCCGGCCGGCTGTCGTGGCTCTGCGCAGCGAACACGAGCTTGAAGGGAGAAAAGAGAAAGGGAAAAGTGCAAGCTCTTGTGTTCCCTTCCAGCGGCAAATCAGATAGCGTCCTCACGGGAATCCGATCGCTGTGTGCTGCACGAGATATCTATTCCAAGCTGCTGCCCGCGAATCCGAGAGAATATCGCGACGGCGACGGCGGCAAAGCCAACTTGTTCTTGGACAGCGAGTTTCATTTAAAAGAATCGGCGATGGTGCGTATTTGATTGGGAGAATATCTGCATGTAGAGAGTAACCTAATAATCCCGATGCAAATATCTCGGACGATGCGGACTGGAACATGGACGCCTTGAAATCTCTGACAGTAACTGAACACCCAAAGAGCAGGACGTCAGTCAGGGTAAGTTTTTGCGGTATGCTCGGCCGTGAATGATGGCTAGCGATGATGAACAGCGACAAGTTGCTATTTGCCGAACTGAATTCTGGAGTGAAAGTCTTTTGAGAATTTTTTTTTTGACAAGAAAAGTCTTTTGAGTGTTGGCAAACTGGCAACAACACCTAGGCCGCCACTACGGGTAACAGAATTCGATCCCTGCAGGCAGTGGCCAATGCAATTCCGGCAGCTTTGACGGGTGATTCCTGGCCCCTGGACAGTGCACGCCCAACCATTCAGCAGCTCTGGGGAAAGGAGGCAGATTCACCATTGAACATTTGGAGGAGAACCAGAATTGAAACCTGTCATCCTCCTGGGAATTGGAATAATCTAGTGCTGGCAGGTAAAGACGACGACGACGAGCATTTCTTAGTGCATGTGAATCGAGCAGCACTAGCTCTAGCTACTTTTAGTCTTGTGAGAAGGGAGCACCCGGCGCCCAGAATCTGGGAGGGTTCTGATTCTCTTGCAGTGCTCGAACATATCTCCGAATCTGGGTCTGGGCGGCACGATCACACTGCTAACCAGCTGTTTTGTACCCGGCGATCGATGGAAATGCCTGAATATTATCAGCCAATTTTTCTGTCGCTGCGCGGAACGTCAACTGGACAGGTTTAACTGAATCTCCGACAGAATGACAGTGACAGACAGCACTCGGAGTCGTCGTCGTCGTTGCGAGCTGAGCTCACTGAATGCAAACGTGGCGGCACGGCAACGATTGAACGGAGTGAAGAATATAAGCGAGAGATCATGCCGGATCACAGATTCACAGAGCAATGCTGTTGTCCCTTCTTCTGAAGTGTGGTCGTCACAGGCAAGAACAGTCTGCCTGTTCGCCACTCGATCGATCAGCACGGCGGCTGCAAACAGTCAGCAGAGCAGAGAAAGGCCACGGCACGCCGGCGAAGGCTGGTCGGCGCTCGGCACGATCGCCGGAGCTAAGTGGCGTCGCCGCCGTGCTCGACTGTGCTCCACTCCCATCATCATCACTCGCCGTCGAGGTCTAGCATACGGTCCTGTGTTCAGTCTGCATCGAGGCGCTGAGATATTCCTTTCAGGATTGCATCATGTCGCGGCTCCATTATATTGGTCGCCGGCTGCTCTTTAAGATTCTTCAGGGATGTGATATATCTGATTAAGGTCCGAGTAGGGCGATTAGGATGGGACTGAACAGAACATGTTCGCTCTTGTTTTTGACGTCTCAGATTCCGTCAACCACTGTCAGCTCTGTTCGGTACAGTAGCACTCGACAAGCACTCCTTAGTTATTTCCCATTCAAAAAAAGGAAAGAAAAGGGTCACACACAAATACTGTAGCACAATGACTTTTTTTCTTTTTCTTTTTTTGGAGGAACAGACTGACGAATAAATGGACAGCTTCCTATACCGGCGAAAAAAATGTAAATTGTGTAGCCCAAAAAGGGCCGGAATCAAAGCCCAAGACGAATTGTCGCCCACCACATATATGGGCTCTGTAATTAGCATTGCATCCTCATTTTCGTCGTCGCATCGCACTCGCAGTCTCGCACCGGATAAAAACGGAAGCAGTCAGCCGAAATCCCAAAGCCATAATTGGCAAGATCTTGGCGATGCCTTCAGTGACGGAAAATCTCTTCCGGTGTCACCTAGCTAATGGAAGGGCTTGCGCACATATACGGCATGCCAGACTTGGACCCATTTTGTCTCTTCCTCGCTACATAAAGACCTTTTCTACAACTTGCCTGTACCTTGTCTGGTCCAACCTTTCCCACCAAAATTTACTAAAGAAGAAAGAAACTCAACCAATTTGGAGAATTCCTGCTATCAATCATGGATAAAAAATCAGGACAAAATGTTTCGCATTTTGCGTGCTCTGATACTACCTGAACTTCTTCATGCTACGGGACTAATAAATTGCCATTCAAATATTGGAGAGGTGGATAAGCAATATAATATTCGTTTTTACGAGCTGTTTGGAAATTTTCAGTTAAGTGATTTTTTCCAGGGGAATTTCGTAGTGCTACCGCTGGTTGTTGGGATCGAAACAATTCGGACAGCATGGCTGGCGGTCCGGACTAGCACGACTTTTGCTCATACTCCCATACAGCTTGGATGTACCTTTTGTTTCTTCCACGCTACACAAAAGACTTTCTTCCCATACAACTTGGCTGTACATACCTTGTCTGCTCCGGCCAACCTCTTCTAAAAACTCAGCCAATTTGGAGAATTCCTGCTATCAATCAAGGCCTCAAGGGTAAAAAAATCAGTACAAAATGTTTCGCATTTAGCGTCTTCTCTGTTACTACTTAAACTTCTTCATGACACGGGGCTTCTAAATTGTTTTCGAAACATAGGAGAGGTGGTTCAGTGATACTCGTTTTTACGAGCTGTTTGGAATTTTCGGGTAAGTATTTTTTTTCCAGGAGAATTTCGTAGTCCTCCTACCATTGGCCTTTTGGGTCCGAAAAAATCGGACAGCACGGCCGGGGTAGGCCCGCCCCCCCCCGCCCCGTGTCATGAAGAAGTTTAAGTAGTAACAGAGAAGACGCTAAATGCGAAACATTTTGTACTGATTTTTTTACCCTTGAGGCCTTGATGAGGGAATTCTCCAAATTGGCTGAGTTTTTAGAAGAGGTTGGCCCTCTGTTACTACTTAAAATTCTTCATGATACGGGGCTTCTAAACTGTTTTTGAAACATATGGGAGATGGTTCAGTGATACTCGTTTTTACAAGCTGTTTGGAATTTTCGGTTAAGTATTTTTTTCCCAGGAGAATTTCGGGGGTTTTTTTTAGAATGAGGAGAAATTAGTAGTGCTGGCACTAGTTGGGTCCGAAAAAATCGGACAGCACGGCCGGGTAGGCCCGTGGAGATCTTGGATGGCCCACAAGCTTCGTCAAGTGGATGGGCCAAGCGGGCCATCCCAACACCCCCCCCGCCTCGCCACCCACCCAAACCGACGTGACATGTCTGCTGGGACACCCGCGCAGGCTGGCCCGTGTTGGCCCAAAAGTGTGACGCTCACGGCCGCTCTTTTTTTCCAAGGCCACGAGGAGAGAGAGGATCGCTGCAACGCTGCTTGCTCTGCCTGTACGGACGGTCGGAAAACGCCCTCCATGGATCGTGAAAACCTCATGTGCAGGAGCAGTAGTTCTTGGTGAAGAATATCGTCATCGTCTCTATGCCCGGCGCTAAAGTCTAGCAATTGGCTGGTGGCTCAGAGAGAGATCTTTGGAGAGCATATATAGTAAAACATCGCTTTCTCGCCCTAATCAATCTCCGATCGGATCCACTGGCTCTCTTTGTGGATCAATGCCATGGCTGACAGCGTCAGAGCGGACGTATATATAGGTACTCCCTCCGTTCCAAAATATAAGGTCCTGAAGTATTCAAACTCAAAAAATAACAGGGAGAAGAAATGACCTCTATACCTCTCATTTTACACTACCCACCAACTCTTCACCTACCCACCAACCTCAAATAGTTTTGTCCTATCCCTCCAGGACCTTATATTTTGGTACAAAATTTGAACCCTCTAGGTCCTTGTATTATAAGACGGAGAGAGTAGGTAGTAATAGAGGACAGTGGTAAAAAAAACCCACGTGTTCAATTTCTCACTCGCTCGATCTGGGACATCAAATCATGTCGGCCGGGGTCCGTCCGTTAACAGCGCATTTGTCCGCCGTTAGTTTTCGTTGCACGATTTAAATTCGATTTGTAGAAAATACGTGTAATATTTTAATCTCTAAATAAATTTATTAAAAAACTAGATCAAAAGATATATCCAATGATACTAATTATGTACTATAAATATTAATATATTTTAATATAAAATTAATCAAAGTTATTTCTCAGGAAGTGAGAAAGACAGCTATTTATAGTACATGGGAGTAGCCAGCAACAATTAATGTGGGCAAATAAACCTCGATCAGCTCTCTGTTGACAGCCAAAATTGGCAGTCATCGAGGCAAACCGGTCTGACCGGTTTGTTAAACCGGTCAGACCGATTTTGATCCGTAATTCGAGCAGGTTTAGGATTCCGAGTTTAATCCCATATTGTAACCGACTCATGAGGGGTAAGACTTCCCCGGCCTATAAATATAAAGGCTAGAAGGCCGATTGAGATATATCCAATCGAATCAAACATTACTTTATCCTTTACCTCAAACCCTAATCTCTTCCAACCTCCCATATTTGCTGTTCTTTGCTCGTCTCTACGGCATTCAAGGACGTTCTAGGTGGCCTGCCGACCCTAGAGCAACCCTAGATTGCTTGAGCTCCGACGGGGTCCCCCCGAGCTCGAGTTTCTAGGTCTTCACGACCTCCTGTCAGAAAGCGGAGTCCAAAGTTGTACCGAGGAACCGATCGACAACACCCGAAGACGCAGCACGGGCCGTCACCACGGCCAACACCCGGCTCCCTCGGTAAAACCGGTCAGACCGGTTCCTAGAACCGGTCAGACCGCTTTCTGACAGGAGGTCGTGAAGACCTAGAAACTCGAGCTCGGGAGGGACCCCGTCGGAGCTCAAGCAATCTAGGGTTGCTCTAGGGTCGGCAGGCCACCTAGAACGTCCTTGAATGCCGTAGAGACGAGCAAAGAACAGCAAATATGGGGTTGGAAAAGGGCTAGGGTTTGAGAGGTAAAAATAAGAGACAATTGTATTTGATTCGATTAGAATACCTCAATCGGCCTTCTAGCCTTTATATTTATAGGCCGGGGAAGTCTTACCCCTCATGAGTCGGTTACAATATGGGATTAAACTCGGAATCCTAAACCTGCTCGAATTACGGATCAAAATCGGTCTGACCGGTTTAACAAACCGGTCAGACCGGTTTGCCTCGATGACTGCCAATTTTGGCTGTCAACAGAGAGCTGATCGAGGTTTATTTGCCCACATTAATTGTTGCTGGCTACTCCCTCCGTCCATAAATAGCTGTCTTTCTCACTTCCTGAGAAATAACTTTGATTAATTTTATATTAAAATATATTAATATTTATAGTACATAATTAGTATCATTGGATATATCTTTTGATCTAGTTTTTTAATAAATTTATTTAGAGATTAAAATATTACACGTATTTTCTACAAATCGAATTTAAATCGTGCAACGAAAACTAACGGCGGACAAATGCGCTGTTAACGGACGGACCCGGCCGACATGATTTGATGTCCCAGATCGAGCGAGTGAGAAATTGAACACGTGGTTTTTTTACCACCGGCCTCTGTTACTACAACTGAAGTGCAAACTATGAATATCCAGAAGAGTAATGGAGAAGAGAGTTTGCCAACTAAAAGCTCATTTTCTGAACATATTCTAATTTTTAGATGAGTAATGAGCGATTGTCGACGAATTATGTCGAGCACGTCTAACCGGGGATACCCCGAGGAGTAGATTTGCGAGGGTCTCGCCGAGTTCTAGGAACGATGGTGCACGAACAACACAATTTAGACAGGTTCGGGCCGCGAATAGCGTAATACCCTACGTCCTGTATGGTTGATTGTATTTCGTGTCTCTTTTTGAGGGGTCCCTGCTCCTCCTTATATAGTCTGGGGAGCAGAGTTACAAGTCGGTTACAACATCCTAGTCGTATACAACCTGGGGTACTACAACAGAATACTTTGGGGAGTCTCCTACCAGCATACGACTAGTTTATCTAATCAACTACGCCGTCTTGTACCATAGCCGACTAGTTTAAAGTAGTCGGATCAAACATTCCTTATCAAGTAGTTTAATCCTTTCCCACAAGCCCCCGAGCATCTTGCGCCTTTGCTTCAAGTCTTGAATCTGTCTTCGAGTAATTGGAGCTAAGCCCAAGACGCTCTGAAATCTTTGTCTTGAAATAATTTCCATTGGAGTGCATCTTCTGATGTACCCAATGGGTGTAGCCCCCGAGCCTTCGAGTACTTTTTAAAGTAGTCGGAGGTTCAAAAACAGTCTTCAATCTTCGAGTAGTTTCAATGGTGTGCGCCGAATAGGTGCACCCATTGGGTATAGCCCCCGAGCTTCGAGTAGTTTCATACTTCAAGGCACAATTCTTGAAGGGTTTCAAGAAGTCATCTGAGAAGACCCTTAGCGACAAGATAATGGATGTCAGCGATAATGAGATTGTGGAAGACTCTGACATCAGTGTGCCACCTCCAATTATCACTGCCAGTAAGTGTCTTGATCACGTAACCATAATAGATGTCAATTGTAGAATTTGCTCATGGATATAAATATGTTGTAGCTGTTCCAGATATTCCAACATCCGCCCGCAAAAGAAGATCCACTAAAAGTAGTACACCAAGGTCAGATGACACAGTGCCATCCAGCAGTCCATCAAAACGTATCAAGCTGTCACGGATGATCACTGCGCCCCAAAGTTCTTCGACATCCGGTGCTCTGCAAAGTACTCAATCAGGGAGTACGACTAGTTCGAAGCGGACGAAGCCAATCTTCAAATTCCAATTTCAGCCGCTTAAGGCCCCTTGAGAAAATGTAGACCATGATGCTACTGAAGTGCCACTGCAGGCGGTAAGCAATCAACCTCTCGGGATGATTCCCATGGTTGAAAATGTGGAGTCAGCGCAAATTCCTCAAGGAATTGTGCCGCCAGCCATCCATGAATCAGTACCATCCCCATCAGTAATTTGTTGCCAAACTGAAAATATCCGCATTCGTCGTAAGTGAACGGATTTAGAAAGTTATCCCGTGAAAATCGGCGGGAAAATAGAATGTGAGGCGCCGCCGCACTGTAGAGTACAGTAACCCTAGCCGGTCACTATATATATCCAGTTATTTCTGTACTGGAGAATATCCTGGTAGGCCATCGCAGTCATTTCTTTGGCGCTTGAAACCATCTTTGTTCTTCGCCTACCTCCAATCACACATTCTCGAGCGAGATCTGCTTGGTGCAGCCCCCGAGTTTGTAGTCTGTGTATGCGAGAGAAATCAAAAGTTCTTGAGCGAGCCCCCATGTCGACGCGCGGACGAGGTGCTGGAAGGGGAAGGGGGAAAAGAGCGCCAATTCCACCCCCGTCGACCAAGCCAATGTTCGCGGATCCGCCATCCCCAGCAGTGGCCTGGAAGAAATGCACTGCCAACACTGATGAGCTCAACTCTCTTGTGGAACAAGGTCTACTTCTTGACCAGGTATCTCTGGAGTGGAAATCTTGTTGGAACCAGGAGTTCCCCACTGAAAATAATCAAGAAATTCCACTTTTTATCTCTTTCTGCGAGCGTGGAGTTGGGTTACCTATCTCCTCATTTTTCAAAGAATTCCTTGCTTTCTATGGTCTCCAACTTCACCATCTGAATCCCAATGGGATTTTGTATATTTCTGTCTTTGTTCATGCCTGTGAGGCATTTCTAGGTATAGAACCAAACATGCCTTTATTCCGCTCTCTTTACCACATCAAGCCACAGCCTACTCATATAAAAACAGAAGTAGTCGGTGGAGCTGGAATTCAGTTTCGCCAGAATATGCGGGCGAAATGGTTTGAGATGCCACTGATGGACTCGTGTGGCGACTGGAAGTCCAAATGGTTTACCATTGGTAAGTAGCCTTTGAACCTCTTGAAAGTTCTTGTTCAATAATTTTAATGCTGTTTGTGATTATAATAACCAGTTGCCCTTGCCTTGAAAACAGCAGGAAATCATTCGTCGAGTTGTCCTGAGAGAGATGGGTGGTACCCTAAAAACCAAACCAACTGAAACTCCAGGCCAACTTCTGAGGAATCAAAGGATGTACCCGCATTGTTGAAGCGGGTACAAATATTTAAGGACAAGGGATTGATTGGAGTTGGGATAGCTTTTAGCTTCATGAAGAGGAGGATCCAGCCACTCCAAGAGCAAGTCAATCTAGGATTCCAATATGAAGGACTCGGAGATCCATCGCGTACAGCTTCAGAGGACATCTCTGATGAGACGATCCTTATGCGACTTAACCGCATGTTTACTGGTGTTAGTGAAAAACCAGTTATAATTAGAGAACTGTCAAAAGAGCAGCCGCTGACGCTAGAAGTAAGTAGTCTTGATACTGAAGTAGTCTTTCTTTGAAGAATCATAATATTAATTGTGTTTTGAATGCTACAGGATGAAACACCACCGCTTCTTGCCGATCAGGAATGGACAGAGCTTGAAAAGAGTTCATCTGAGAAGACCCTTAGCGACAAGATAATGGATGTCAGCGATAATGAGATTGTGGAAGATTCTGACATCAGTGTTCCACCCCCAATCATCACTGCCAGTAAGTGTCTTGATCACGTAACCATAATAGATGTCAATTGTAGAATTTGCTCATGGATATAAATATGTTGTAGCTGTTCCAGACATTCCAACATCCGCCCGCAAAAGAAGATCCACTAAAAGTAGTACACCAAGGTCAGATGACACAGTGCCATCCAGCAGTCCATCAAAACGTATCAAGCTGTCACGGATGATCACTGCGCCCCAAAGTTCTTCGACATCCGGTGCTCTGCAAAGTACTCAATCAGGGAGTACGACTAGTTCGAAGCGGACGAAGCCAATCTTCAAATTCCAATTTCAGCCGCTTAAGGCCCCTGAACCAACAAAAGTGTAAGTAATACTGACTTTCAATCTTGATCCTCTTGTAACCATGACTACTTGATATTTTAAAAAAATATGATCTGTCAGGGTGCCCAAAGAAATAGCCGTGGAGACTGAGTCTCAAGATAAGGTTGAAGAAACAACCACTGAAGGAGCTGTTGAGGAGGGACAAAAATCGAAATCTTCAGAAGTCGAAACTGAAAACTTCCCTTCAGAAAATGTAGACCATGATGCTACTGAAGTGCCACTGCAGGCGGTAAGCAATCAACCTCTCGGGATGATTCCCATGGTTGAAAATGTGGAGTCAGCGCAAATTCCTCAAGGAATTGTGCCGCCAGCCATCCATGAATCAGTACCATCCCCATCAGGGATCACAACTGGTGTTGTTGCGACCCAAGACCAGGTACTTTTCGTCTGCATTGTGTTGAAAAAGAAAACAATATCTTCGTAATAATGCTTATCTGTATCTGCAGGCTGCAACAGAACAAGTCGTGGAAACAGAGGTACTCGAAGGAGCACCAAATCAGCAAGTAAATGAAGAAAAACATGATGATGTAAGTATAAAAGAGCTATATACATTTACTTGAATGCAAACATGTATACATAATTGAAAAATTGAATTATGTATAGATTGAAAAGAAAGGCAAAACCATCAAGGATGAAGCTGATGAACTGCGGAACCATCTACAGCTTGCCCTGGTAAGCATCTTGGATCTTTATAATAACTGCTGTGAATCAATAGTAATAGTATGAAAATAGATAAATGCACAGGCATTAGTTGAGCTAGTCGAGAAGCCTGGAGACGCCAAGCTGTCAGCTAGGATTCACGAGCTAGAAGCCGACTGGGCCGCCAAGTGCGATGAACTTGAAAAGGTGCAAGCCGAGCGTCAAAAAGAAAACGACTGGCATGAAAATCAATACGCGAGTCTTCTTGAGCTGAAAGAAAGCCTTGATGGTCGGGTCACAAGTTTGACCAAAGAGAACTCCAGTAAGTACTCGCATCACAACCGTTAATAATGAAGTAATTGAATTATTACTGATAATGTATCTGAATATATGCAGATTTAAAGAAAAAACTGAGAACTGAAGAAAGCAATACCACTAGTTGGTATAATTTGTCGCAGCAGCAAGCAGAGGAGATCCAACAGCTTAAAGACTCTATTGCCGCAAAAGATGAAGAGTTCAAGAAAGAACATAAAATCAGAGTGGATATGGAGAAACAAATCGCAGGCTACTGTGGATTTCTTCCAACAAAGCTCTGCCTTGATCTGTTGGAATACACTTCATCAAAACGTTGACAGATGCCCCACGTCGATAAAGTGTGTTATTGACCACCACATAATTAGCGGCTCTGCGCCGTAGTCGAGCTTGTTCTGGTTTCTTGTCTGGGACTTTGTGATCTCGTAAGTACTCAATGAAAGGTTGCATCCAATCAGTATCAATGATCATAACCTGCAGATCAGGACGTGGATGAGCATTCGTGATATGCTCAGGAGTTGTTTCTCTGACTTCTTGTCTGGGACCTTGTGATCTCATAAGTACTCAATGAAAGGTTGCATCCAGTCAGTATCAATGATCATAACCTGCAGATCAGGACGTGGATGAGCATTCGTGATATGCTCAGGAGTTGTTTCTTGAATAGATGGATGATGTAGTTCATGAACAAATATTTGTGCGGGGACGTCTGCTCGTTGCGATCCCAGTTTGGATAGGGCGTCTGCAGCAACATTGTAATCACGAACGACATGATGAAATTCCAATCCAAGAAAATGACGTTCAAGCTTGCGTACTTCCTTGACATATGCATCCATTGTCTCCTTGGTTGTGTCCCAATCTTTATTGACTTGATTGATGGCCACTACAGAGTCACCATAAACACATAGGCGCTTGATGCCTAATGATACTGCAATACGAAGGCCATGTAGCATGGCTTCATACTCAGCTTCATTGTTTGTGACTGGAAAAAGTATCTGCAAAACATACTTGAGTTGTTCTCCTTTGGGGGAAATCAACAGAACTCCTGCGCCACCACCTTCTAGCTTTAAAGACCCATCAAAATACAAGACCCAGTGCTCTGGACGAGTAGTTGATCTGAAATATTGGAGCTCCATCCATTCAACTGTGAAATCAGCCAAAGCTTGAGACTTGATAGCAGTTTGAGGAGCAAATTCTAAGCTATATGCCGCAATTTCAGCTTTCCACTTGCTTATCCGTCCAGTCGCATCAGGGTTATTGAAAATTTCTCCAAGAGGAAATTTAGTCACGACAGTAATTGGAAAAGATTGAAAATAATGCCGTAACTTTCTGGAAGTTATAAATACTGCATATAAGAGTTTCTGAACTTGAGGATAACGAATTTTAGACGCAGAGAGTACCTCACTGATGAAATATACCGGACGTTGGACTGGAAATACATGACCTTCCTCCTTGCGTTCCACCACAATAACAGTACTAACCACGTGTGTAGTAGCCGCAATATATAACAATAAACGTTCACCTTTGGTTGGAGCAACGAGGATCGGTGGAGAGGTTAGGTAGCTCTTGAGTTGTTGGAAAGCTTGATCAGCCTCCTCTGTCCAAGTAAACTTGTCCTGCTTCTTGAGAAGTTTGAAGAAAGGGAGGCCCTTTTCTCCAAGTCTTGAGATGAATCTATTCAATGCCGCGAGGCATCCTGTGAGTCTCTGGACTTCTTTGATATTCTTCGGGGCTTCCATCTGAAGGACAGCCGTGATCTTGTCAGGATTAGCTTCGATGCCCCTGTGACTGACTATGAACCCGAGTAGTTTGCCAGCAGGTACACCAAAAACACACTTAGTCGGGTTAAGCTTCCATCGAAATTTCCTGAGGTTGTCGAATGTCTCCTGCAAGTCAGCAATGAACTTGTCTGGGTCTCTTGTTTTGACCACCACATCATCAACGTAAGCCTCCACATTGACACCAATCTGAGAAGAGAGACATTTGTTTATGGCACGCTGATATGTAGCTCCCGCGTTCTTCAAACCGAACGACATGGTAGTGTAGCAAAAAGCACCGAAAGGAGTGATGAACGATGTTTTGATCTGGTCCTCCTTGGCTAGGGCTATCTGATGACACCCTGAATAGCAATCAAGGAAGGATAGCAATGCACACCCTGCAGTAGAGTCCACGACTTCATCAATTCGTGGGAGGCCCATAGGGTCTGGAGGGCAATGTTTGTTGAGATCTGTATAATCAACACACATACGCCACTCATTGTTGTTTTTCTTTCGAACCAGGACTGGATTGGCTAACCACTCGGGATGAAAGACTTCTTTGATAAAGCCAGCCGCGAGTAGTTTTGCTATCTCCGCCTTGATGGCGTTGTGCCATTCGTGGTCGAAGCGTCGTAACCGTTGACGTTTGAGTTTCGCGTCTTTCTTGACATTGAGATTGTGCTCGGCAAGCTCCCTAGGAACACCAGGCATATCAGATGGTTTCCAAGCAAATATATCTTTATTAGCACGAAGGAACTTGACGAGCGCGTCTTCCTATTTACAATCTAAGCTGGCCCCTACAAGGGCCGTTTGTGATGAATCGCCCGTCTGAAGATCAACAGTCTTGATCTGCACTTCTTCGGAGGGCTTGAAACTCATGTTGGTGGACTTCTTGGCTGGGACTTCAGAACCTTCTTCCTTCGACTTGTTGGCGAGGGCGAGGACCTCCATCATCTGGGTGGGTACTTGTGAGGTTGCGGCAAATTCAACGGCTTCTGCGTCACAGTCATGTGAAATCTTGAGGTCTCCTTTGACGGAAAGCACTCCTTTGGGAGCTGGCATCTTTAGGACGAGGTACACGTAGTGCGGGATCGCCATGAACTTGGCGAGGGCTGGACGCCCAAGGATCGCATGGTACGAAGTCTCAAAGTCTGCCACCTCAAACTTGATGTACTCTGTTCTGAAATTGGACGCGGTACCGAAGGTGACTGGTAAGGTAACCTGTCCCAAGGGGATTGCAGCTTTGCCTGGAACGATGCCATAGAACGGAGATTCCATGGGCTTTAGATATTTTGTGATATCAAGTCCCATCTTAGTAAAAGTCTTGGCGAAGATAATATTGAGCCCACTGCCACCGTCGATGAGTACTTTGGTCAATCTGGCTTGCGCCACGACTGGATTCAAAACTAGTGGGTATCTGCCTGGATTGGCAAAATTGGTCCATTGGTCCGCCCTGGAGAAGGTGATGGGGACCTCAGACCACTTGAGATATGTGGGGGTAGCTGGTTCAATCGCCATGATCTCACGAAGGGATAGCTTCTTGGCTCGCTTGGACTGAGTGAGGGTATCTCCACTGAAGAGCACAGCAACGACGTTGTCGACTTGAGGGAAGCCGTTGTCGGTACCATCACCGTCGCTATCTTTCTTTTTATTCTTTGGAGTTCGTTTCTCAGGCAGCTCCCGCTTGTCAAACTCCTTCTTGATATGGATGCATTGAGCCATCGTATGTTTGTCGTGCGGGTGATATGGGCATGGTATGTTCATGACTTTATCAAGGTCTGGAGTGGATTTCTTTCGCGTGGAGCGCTCTACTGCCGCGACTGTGTTGTCTGGCTTGCGCTTATTGCGGTTGAAATCACGCCTGTTGTTGTTGTTGTTGCGGCGGTCGGGACTGCGCTTGTCTTGGTTGTTGCCACCATTGGAGTTGTTGTTGTCCTTGCGCCTGTCAAAGCGTTCGCGTTCACGATCGTCTTGGTCTGCCCAATCAGCTGCCATGCGTCTGAGTTCTGCAATGGTTTCTTGACGGCGTCTTCCAAACTCTCGATGAAGCTCACGTGCCCACAGACCATCATGAAAGCAGTCGATGATCTCCCTGTCTGACACGTCTATGATTGTGGCCCTCTTTTCAAAGAATCTCTTGATGTATTTACGCAAAGTTTCGCCTTTTTCTTTCTTGCAAGCTGATAGCTCGAAGCGGGTTCCGGGCTGGGCCCAGGTTCCCTGAAAATTGGCGGTAAACTTGCGTGTGAGTTGTTCCCAGGTGTCAATGGAGCCGGGGCGGAGGCCTTCAAGCCATGTTAGTGGCGCTGTATCCATCATGATTGGAAAATATATGACTTTGACGTCATTGCTGCCACCTGCCATCGTGATTGCTGTCGAGTAGACGCGCAACCATTGCTCCGGATCTTGTTTCCCAGTATCGGTGGAGAGGTTAGGTAGCTCTTGAGTTGTTGGAAAGCTTGATCAGCCTCCTCTGTCCAAGTAAACTTGTCCTGCTTCTTGAGAAGTTTGAAGAAAGGGAGGCCCTTTTCTCCAAGTCTTGAGATGAATCTATTCAATGCCGCGAGGCATCCTGTGAGTCTCTGGACTTCCTTGATATTCTTCGGGGCTTCCATTTAGTCAGGTTAAGCTTCCATCGAAATTTCCTGAGGTTATCGAATGTCTCCTGCAAGTCAGCAATGAACTTGTCTGGGTCTCTTGTCTTGACCACCACATCATCAACGTAAGCCTCCACATTGACACCAATCTGAGAAGAGAGACATTTGTTTATGGCACGCTGATATGTAGCTCCCGCGTTCTTCAAACCGAACGACATGGTAGTGTAGCAAAAAGCACCGAAAGGAGTGATGAACGATGTTTTGATCTGGTCCTCCTTGGCTAGGGCTATCTGATGATACCCTGAATAGCAATCAAGGAAGGATAGCAATGCACACCCTGCAGTAGAATCCACGACTTCATCAATTCGTGGGAGGCCCATAGGGTCTGGAGGGCAATGTTTGTTGAGATCTGTATAATCAACACACATACGCCACTCATTGTTGTTTTTCTTTCGAACCAGGACTGGATTGGCTAACCACTCGGGATGAAAGACTTCTTTGATAAAGCCAGCCGCGAGTAGTTTTGCTATCTCCGCCTTGATGGCGTTGCGCCGTTCCTGGTCGAAGCGTCGTAACCGTTGACGTTTGGGTTTCGCGTCTTTCTTGACATTGAGTTTGTCGCGTTCCTTGATCGTCTTGTAGCCTTCGCTTGCTCGGTTTCTCCTGGTTGTGAGTTCTCTTCATCTGAAATATCGGCCACAAGCTCACGGTCATACTGTCCGCCTTGTCCTGTTGCTCCTGCCATGTATACTTGCCTGCTGGGGTCAGGTAACAGCAGGGTCGGTGTACTGGAGAAATTGTCTCCTGTTGAGTCAGTTGAGGACGTGATCGAGGTCGTCCTGCCGTCTTGATAAGGCAAGTCTTCCAGGATCACAGCGCTTAGCCTCGACTCGTCGTTCTGTTGGAAATCAGCAGGGACTGCTCCAGGCCAGTGGACAAGGAGCCCTCCTGGGGAGTTGGTGACGACAAGTCCTGATGGCAACCGAACGAGTGGTTGCTCGAGGCTGAAGTCGGTCTTGAAATACGCACTGCAGGTGAGGCGTGCTACGTTATCTGGAGAATCGCTCAGCAAGATCGTGAAATCATCTTCGTCATCATCCTCTGATGGCTCAGGGGCCGGCTCAGAGTCCTTGCAAAGGCTTGCGATCTGGCTGGGCGTTGTTATTGCTTGGTTGCCTTGATTGGCGGCGTACATCTGCTGATATAGCGCCGTGGAGTTGGTGAGACCGAACGGGAGTTGGACTGGGGGGTCGCTCGATGGCGGAGCCAGCTCGAGTTTCCCGACTCCTTCCATAATTGGAAAAGAGTTGTACCCAGACTCAACTTCATAGATGCCGATCGGAATTCGAGTCGATGTCGAAGTAGAAGTTGAGGTTGAAGTCGAAGCCGAAGAACTCGTCGAGATCTGATTCTCGACGAGATCATGGAGCAGCTCCACTGAAGGCGTCGGCGTCGAGTAGGGCCCGGGTCGATCTGCAAGGAGTGACTCGAAACCACATCTGCCATCAGAAATAAAAGTCCATGCACCGATGACGAACGTGGTACCTTCCTCGATGCCGGCTGCTCTGAAGGTTGATCCCATCGCGCCTAACGTCGAGCTTCGGCGAGAGTGCCCCACGGTGGGCGCCAAGTGTCGACGAATTATGTCGAGCACGTCTAACCGGGGATACCCCGAGGAGTAGATTTGCGAGGGTCTCGCCGAGTTCTAGGAACGATGGTGCACGAACAACACAATTTAGACAGGTTCGGGCCGCGAATAGCGTAATACCCTACGTCCTGTATGGTTGATTGTATTTCGTATATCTTTTGGAGGGGTCCCTGCTCCGCCTTATATAGTCTGGGGAGCAGAGTTACAAGTCGGTTACAACATCCTAGTCGTATACAACCTGGAGTACTACAACAGAATACTTTGGGGAGTCTCCTACCAGCATACGACTAGTTTATCTAATCAACTACGCCGTCTTGTACCATAGCCGACTAGTTTAAAGTAGTCGGATCAAACATTCCTTATCGAGTAGTTTAATCCTTGGATGAGTGGTCCTAGGGATCCTGGTCCCACAAGCCCCCGAGCATCTTGCGCCTTTGCTTCAAGTCTTGAATCTGTCTTCGAGTAATTGGAGCTAAACCCAAGACGCTCAGAAACCTTTATCTTGAAATAATTTCCATTGGAGTGCATCTTCTGATGCACCCAATGGGTGTAGCCCCCGAGCCTTCGAGTACTTTTTTTTAAAGTAGTCGGAGGTTCAAAAGCAGTCTTCAATCTTCGAGTAGTTTCAATGGTGTGCGCCGAATAGGTGCACCCATTGGGTATAGCCCCCGAGCTTCGAGTAGTTTCATGAAAACTAGTCGAAGGTCAAAAGATCATTATTCCTTAAATTTCGGAAATTAAATCCCTGATTATCCGCTAGCAGCCCCCGAGCTTTAAAGCAAATGTATTTGGTTTAAAGATTAGAGTAAATCTCCTGTAATTTGTTGCCAAACTGAAAATATCCGCATTCGTCGTAAGTGAACGGATTTAGAAAGTTATCCCGTGAAAATCGGCGGGAAAATAGAATGTGAAGAGGATATCATTGCCAACTTACAAGAAACATTTGACAATCTCAGGAAATTTCGCTGGAAGCTCAACCCGACTAAATGTGTCTTTGGCGTACCCACCGGAAAACTACTCGGGTTCATTGTAAGTCACAGAGGCATTGAAGCTAACCCCTTGAAGATCACGACTGTCCTTAACATGAAAGCCCCGAAGAGCATCAAGGAAGTACAGAAGCTTACAGGGTGCATTGCGGCACTCAACAGGTTTATCTCAAGACTTGGAGAGAAGGGCCTCCCTTTCTTCAAATTGCTTAAAAAGCAGGACAAGGGCAGCCCGCCACAGAAGCGGTCAGACCGGTTTCTGGAACCGGTCAGACCGGTTTGGAGACAGAGGCAGGGGCTGAAGTCACATCGACCTCCAATGAAAATACAACTCCTACAATTCCTCCAGTGGTTGAAGATGAAGAGTTAGTTGACTTTGAGCCTTCTCCAGAGCGTGACAATATGGAGGTCAACGTCGTCTATTTGTCTCCGGATTATTTTGTAGTGCCGGAGGAGGAAATTGCTCATCTACAGCTAGGACCTCGAGATGCTATATTTCAAAAGCCGAAAGAATCAGAGAATCATCTCAAGGCTTTGTATATGAGAGGGCACATCAACGGAAAGCCAATTTCACCTATGTTGGTTGATGGTGGAGCTATCGTGAATCTTATGCCATATGCCCTCTACAAGAAAATTGGTGGTAAAGACGAAGATCTCATCAAGACGAACATGACGGTCAGTGGAGTCGGCGGAGGTGATCCCATTGGCGCCAAGGGAGTGGCTTCTATGGAGTTGACCGTCGGGAGCAAGACTATTGCTACGGCCTTCTTCGTCTCAGAGGTGCAAGGTAACTTTAGTTTAATTCTTGGTCGTGATTGGATTCATGCAAATCAATGCGTACCGTCTAGCTTGCATCAATGCCTTATTCAGTGGATCGGCGATGAAGTTGAAGTTGTGAATGGTGACACTTCTTCCTTTGTTGCAATGGCCGATTTCGATTCTATTAGTGCTAATGAAAACATCAAGTGTTTGTCGGGTATGGATTTGACTGACTATGAGCTTATCAGTTGCACTAAGGATGGTTTTGTTTCTGCTACATTAAAGCCAATGGAGAATCGGTTAAATTACTTGCTGTAATTAATGGAGCAGACAGATCAACCAAGCAAAACCGGTCAGACCGCT